>JAOXNH010000067.1:1384640-1398699 GCA_028566575.1 Bartramia longicauda
GGGAGGACAGTCAGCTGAGGGTACAAGTCCAGATGGACGGCCCAAGCTCTGCCCACCAGAACGGCCTGCAGAGAAGAGGGACAATGACATAAACAGGGATCAGAATGATTTAGCTCTTAAAGGTCTTGTTTTCCCTCTGTTTTGCAAATGAAGACACTTAAAACGGTAGAAGTTCCTGTGATTAGATTAGATTCGGTTTTTAATTAGTTTTGCAATCTTCCTTAAAAAAAAGCCCTGAAATAGAACAGTAACTATTACTTACATATAATAGACTTTTTATAGTCTTCATAATTACATGTATTTCACCAATAGCTATTATGTACAGTCAATTAAACGTGCAGTTAAAACACCTTAAATTGCATAGCATGGACCATACTGAGTAAATAAATAATTAGGGAGTTATTAAAATGCAAATTCCTAACATAAAGGAGTGATTATGGAAGAAGAAAGTATTTTAGTTCATGACTTATTGACCATATCAGCTTTTCTGGTGAGTTCTTCTGCATTAATGGGAATGTTGCTGACACAATAGACACAGCAGCAAAATGGCTTATTTCGGTCAATGCCTAATTACTTACAGCTTTTAGATCCTGAGGTCTTGACTTAATGGATTGTAATGGCTCCAAAGGGAAAAGGAAGCTCCCTGCATGCCCAAAGACTTCATAACATTCTGGAAAATGAAAACTTTTTCTTTAACTTTATATATTTTCTCTGTATCAATCTTTATCTTTCCTATCATTCAAAATTGGTCCATTTCTCCTTTTTTTTTGGTTTTTTTTTTTTTGAATTTATCTAAAAGAAAAGGAACCACTCTGTTTGCCAGGCTCATGTCAGTGAAAGCTGAGATCAAAGGGAGCTTGGTTATCAGAAACTGGCATAGATCCCATCAGGGTTGTGATCTTTCAAGCTACAGAGGAGTCCGAGCTGATGCACGGACTCCTCCTTTGGATTCATGGAGCTGCCCTTCACCTCCAGCCTCAGATGTGTATCCTGGCTGTTGAACACAAAGCCCACCGATTTGACCACCCTGCCCAAGAGCCCACCCAAAGCAACATCAGGGCTTATCTCTTATAGGCACACACATTTTAATCTGTTCAAAAGTAAGCCCTTGGATGTTCACAGCTGGAGGTGTCTCAAAAGTGCTGTCCAGGGAGGCCTTTGCAGTGTTTTTTTCAGAGTCACTTGTGTCCTGTTCAAATCATGAAGAGACAAATTACAGCTCAGGAGCCGTTTCCCTTGGATCAGCAGAAATTATGGTATATACATGGTTATATACATGGTTTCTCTGCACTAATAATCAAATACGGAAACAAGTCCCAAGCGTCACACAAAACAGTGAAGGCTGTATACCCTGGAAATACTGCAGTGAGCCGACAGAAGATCTCCCCACTGGTGGCTGTCAAACAGGAAGGTTCACGTGCTGCCTGACGTTCAGCGGTCCCAGAGCCACAGCTCAGCCAAAATGCAAAGGAGAACTGAGGAAGGATGATGCCCTGCTCTGCCCTTGCTACACGTGTGCTTGCAGGACACAACGGTGGGCAAGATGGTCCTTTTGGTGTCACCCACTGCGGGTCATCTTTTACCATGTGGGTCATAGCTATCCAAGGCTGGACTTGGCTCCACAGGCGGTGCTGTCATGGAATGATAGAATGGTCTGGGTTGGAAGAGATCTTTCAGATCATGGAGTCCAACCATCAAGCCAACACTGCCCAAACCACCACTAACCCATGTCCCTCAGCACCACGTCTGCCCAGCTTTGAAAGCCCTCCAGGGATGGTGTCTCCACCACTGCCTTGGGCAGGATCCCACCAGGCAGTGCTCATGCATCTCACACTTTTTGCTATGTGGCATTAGCAGCTGCTTTTCCATCACGGTCCATGAGATCCATGTTATTTCTGAAACACGGCACGTTTTGTTTGTTTTCTTGTCCCTACAGGGACCAGACCAGTGAACTTGCTGCATAAATCAGAGAAGCTGTTGCCCTTTGGAGTGTGTACAGTGGAGCTGTGTGTGTGCATTACTACAATATATATGCTTTGCCATCAACTTCTTTTGTCTCTTTCCAAATGAAAACTAATATGTAATGTATTAAGGATCATTTTCCTTTGCAGTAAGGCATGCTGTGTACACTGAATGAATTTTATTCATATATGGAACTGACTCAGATTTCTTGAACTGATAGTGTTTTCAATATCGCCCTAAAAGTCCTCTATAAAAAAATGTTTTAAATGAGTTTTGAGTCCTCCAGTTTCTTACAAATACTTTTTTTTTCCCCCAAGATCTAGGAGTAAATTCCTATGCATTTCTGCTCCTAACAAATGATATTGGCATTATTTTATTGACATTGACTCCAGCTTTGTTGCAATAACTTTCTTCTGATGCTGTGTTCTTTGCTATGACTTGGCTAGGCTTGCCTGAAAATCAAAATTAGAGGAAGAGTTACAGTTCAGAAAATCTTCATTGCTATACTAATTACATATAAAAGTAATTTTTACAAATCACACATTGCAAAATTCCTCCAGGAAAAAAACCCAAAACGTAGTGGTTGGAATAAAACAGCTGGTTAACTTTCAGTTTTATTGGCAAGTGTAATGGGATTGCATCAAGGCCCATCCCCAGCTAGCGAAAACCAGCAAAGCTCTACTGCCTCCAGTAGCCACTGCTTTAAGCAGAAATAAAGAAATATTTGGCTGTTTTCTTTTATGTGCAAGGCAAATAAAATTAAGGGTGTTTGTTTTAAAGATCTTTGCTCAGTGAGGGGGAAAAAAGACAAAAAATACTGTCTGAAAATATTGCCATTTGGGGAAGTAATGCCCCCCAGGGCAGGCACCTCCTGGAGTCCATGTAGCAGATGGTGGTTGAGTTAAAAATGTGGGATATGGGACGGAAACCATGCAATGAGTAGGAGATGACACCACGCTTTGTAGACTACAGAGTCCATACGAAGATTTAGAATGTTGTTTTTAAGCTTTTTTGTTTTTTTTTTTTTTTTTTTCTAATCAATCATGGCCATACAAGGCCCCATCTTCAGCCAGAGGCTCTCTCCCTAAGTAAAACCAATGCTGCTTCTTAGAGCCCCTGCGAGGTTGGAGATCCGGGCTTGAGCAAGGCAGGGCAAAGAGGAAAATTAATGAAAAGGGAAAAAACATGACTTTGTACACAAACTATTCTCTCTCCAACAATTTCAACTTCACAAGTTTCAAGAGGAAATTCATCTAAACGTTGTACATTTTTTTCCGGTTTAAAAAGAATGAATAATTCCTCACAAAACCATGAGAATTAATTTGGTATGCAATGTAACTAGTTTCAGTAAATTAAGGAAATCATGTGTGGCATTCTTCTGTGAAAAAAAAAATAAAAATCCATATTCACCATTCTGCTTTTCCTTAGCTCTCCATTTTCAGCTCTATACTTTGAAAAGCCACGTGGGTCATATCTAGTTAAATGTGGACTCCTCCGATAGAGCATCTTTGCTGTGGTTTAGAGAGCTGCAGAGGTAAGTAACTCTGATGTGATCAATTTTTCCATATCTTCAGTAGACATAACCTGTTCTGTAAGGCCTGAAAGACTGGGGCTGTGGGACCTTGAATTCATCTCCTGAGGGAGGGAGATGCCCCCTGAGCCGTTCTTGTCTGTCCCGTTTGGGTTTTCCCCATCTATTAAATACCTGCCCCCTCTCACAGCACTCTTGGCTGGCTAAAATCTATCAATGAATATAAATATGTGGATAAATAAGTGAAAGGAGGATTAAAACTCGTTATTTCATTAGCATCCCAGTCGTTAACTATCACTCCACACTAAGAAAATGTTGGAACTACACAACGTGCTCACGCCATGTTATCTTGCAAGTAAATGCTAAAGGAGCCACAGTAACCAATTTAAAATATGTGTGAATACATATAGTATGTTTAGGTTGGTAAACCCAGCCTGTTTGCACTAGGAAATATTTTTAGCAAATAATTTTATTTATAACTTCTATGCAAGCATTCCAGACATAGGTGGTCTGCAAATTCCACAAGATACTACTTAAAAGGGAATTCTTTAACTAAAAAATAAAAGTACTAATATCCTCTTGAGGTGCTAGGTACTGCTCCAGCTGGCACCGGGTGTTAATCTTTGGAGAAGTGAACTCATTTTTGTTTTGACACTAAGATAATGCTCTATGATTTCACAGAGAAGACATTATCTACCCCTGCTCTTTCCACCTCCAGTAAAGTTTTACAGGCAATAAAAGCCCAACCATCTGGCTGTAGATCAGGGATCTTCCTGTTGGTGCCTCTGACTGGTTCCTTTTGATGCCAACTGCATGGGAACCTCCCCAGGGAATCACTGCAGGGACTCTTCGATGCCACTTCTCAATGGCGGTGTTTAGTCTGCGCTCCGGAGTCTGGGGGGTGGACAGACACTGGGAATGGCAAGAATATTCCCAGCCAGGAGGAAACCTAGGTTAAATCTGGATTAAAAGCACCTTTTGCTTTCTGAGTTCCGCATGTTTTCTCAGTGGCTTCTCCTGACTTGTTGCCTCCGGAGGCCGATAACATGCTTTGCCCCCATGCCCAGTGGTGGGTGCCCTCCCCGGGTGGCACAGCAGGAGCAAGGATCAGCTTCACTCCGGCGTGCTTCGTGATAGGCTTCGCTCTAAACATATAACGACACTGGAGACGGAGGAACTCCCACTTCCTACCCTAAATAACTCTCCTGGGGATGATCCAGTTTGTTCTCAGCCAAGCACCGCGTCCTTTCTAACTGGTACCGCTTTCTTACTAAAGTAGCAATTAGGAGAAACATTGCCAATTAGCTAATTGCGTTTCTCACTGCTGCCTCAGTACAGATTGCCTTATATGTCATAAACTTCTCCACGCTTTACAAATGACTTATCTCGGAAGTATTTTTTTATAAGCAATGTGTTCATTTATATTTTAATTCCAGGAAAGTTGTTGGCTTTCCTGTTCCAGCCCGCACAGAACAATGCACCCATCCAGATTTCCTCATGGGGTTTGCTAACCCTGCACTCACAGAGACCTGAACAAGACCCTCAGCACCCTTCAGCTCAGGAAACTCCCAATGCTGCTGCACGTGGGAGAATATCCATGGGGACACATCTCCATAAAGCCACCCTGCTTCTAGTCCTTTGTAAGCATCTTCCTCTGCCCACCCTCAGGAACAGGATATGGCTCTATATGGCCTGTGAGAACTGGAACTGCCCAAAATGGCAATTCTTGGCTTATTACACTCTTCAGCTCTTAGCTGGAGTGCACCGAGCCACGTTAGTCACTTCCTCCCCTTCCTTCTGGACCCCGTTACAGGAAAGGAGGAACAATGAGCCCTCGTGCAGTTCAGTCCTTGCCTGGCAGGTGACACGGGGCAGTGGTGGCACTGGGATACTCGCCCAGGCACGGCTGCCCGCAGATGGAGCAGGAGCAATGGTGGAAGAGCCAAATCTGATAGGATGTTCAAAACGATATCATTCAGGCTTTCCAAGATTAATTTGAACTCATCGGCATCCTTGTATCTTCTTTTTCCAGTAAAACAAAAGCTGCAGTTGCACTGCTGTAACGTTCATAAAGCTGAGCCCTGCAGTTCTGATTGGCTTGAGCCAGTGACAGAAGCAGAGGGATTGAACTAAACCACCAAAAAATAAAGCTTCCACTAGAATCAAATGGCCTAAGCTCTGCACAGTAAGGTCCAGCCTGTGCTGCAAAGGAAATTTTTGGTGCAAACCTACCATGGTTGGTGGTTGGAGCGGATGATCTGAAAGGTCCCTTCCAATCTAGACAATTCTATGACTACCAACAAGTGGGGGATGTTTTCAAACTGGACCAGTGTTCACTCAAAAGGTTTGAGCTTCCACCAAGGCCAGGCCAAGCTGCAATGAGACCCAAACTTGGCAGGAGCTTTTAGAGGATGGGTATGTGTGGGCTGGTGACATGGAGTTGGAGGGAGATAGGAACATTAGACCTTCCTTCAGGTAAATAATGAGAACATCTGCTCTGTCTTGACCAATTTTATTGTTGCCTCCAATGGAAAATATAGGCACTCCCCTCCCATGGTTTATTTCCTCTTTCTAGACTACATAAAATGAGTGATGATGAGAGCAGGTCAAGAATTTCACATGAGGAACCATGGGGTAAGAAATACTTATGAACCGAGTGCCAGGTATTGTTGCTCATCATCGCAAACCATCCCAAGCCCATGTCCTGTGGGAACTGAAGGAGTTAAACTTCTTTATTCCATCCAAGAATAAGGATAAAGGATCTTCTTTAACTAAATTGTCCACAGATATAGTCTTTAATCCCAGGAAGAATTACCATGTTTTCCGGAATTGGGCTGCCTAACCTTTTTTGCCTCCTTGCACTGTATCTTTTTAAGTTGCATTTTAGTGGTAAAGATATTTTTGTTATTTTGTGTGAGTTCAGCTCCCACCAATGTTTCAGTGCAATTGCTAAGTCCTGCACGTACTTAAAACGATAGGCTTGTGCCGTCTTTCATCTGAAGCCAAATGGGTTTTAATATAGTTATCATCTCTTTAAAAGCAGTGTTCCCCCTCCTCCTTTGCTGCTCCACCAAAACGGGGCCCGCAGGAAATTCTTCGCCCAACTTCCATTCACCAGCTGGTCTGTAGTAGCTGCTGCAGACAGCCAGATCCAAAGCCCATTGAAACCAATACCCAAAAAAAACCCCCATTGGCTTAAATGGAGCTTGGATCAGACCCAAATACCTTTCTGGACCTTTATCTGAGTTTTGGGCTTTTCCAAAATATTTATAAAGTAATACTACTCCTTGGCTGGCTGAAATGTAACCTTTCACATTTGCGGAGACTCTGTTCTTTACGTGGCTGGATAAAAAGTGCTGGAGACCATGTTGGAGGTTCCTAAAGGCAGAACGAAGGACCTTAATGTCAAAGGGAGTGTTTGGGCCGTGCCTCCCAATCCCTGCGGATGCTCCCCAGCTGGAGAGGGCAGTGGGGGTCAGACAGTGCTGCCTCTCCAGACCCACTCCTTCAGCTCTTGTGCAAATATTGACAGAAAAGGTCGTGTCTCAAACCATCCTTTCTGCAATGAGCCCACGAAGGGGATGCGGGATATCCAGGGATAAGTCCTATGTGTTTCCACCCATTGCCTTGCTCCATCTGGGCTGGAGGGAGGAAGGAGAAGGCACAAGGGATGGGGAGGGGAGAAACTGTCCTGTTAACCAAAGGGAAACACTGAGATAAAATATCCAGTTCTCGCATAAGCCAGCTCATAAAGGCACCTTGTCTGCAGAGCGGTGTTAGTGCGGAGTCTCAGGAGCATGTAGCTATCACAGCCCCAGAAGAAAGGACCTAAGCCCTGACTAAGACTGTTCTGTATAAGGGGGTTTTTTACTGAATTGGGAGAGATTTTAACTGTCATTTTCAGGAAACAGAGGACACCAACATCTGCTTATAGAATGGAAAAGAAAGGATGCCAAATAAAAGGCTCGCAGAATGGCAGGGAAGGGAAATGTCCTTAAAACCGTGGTGTAAGCCCTGCTGCTTGCCCTCCCTCACCCCACCAGAGCCCAGACCCTGCTCCTTGCTCCTCCAGGTCCGGTTTTCCAGGCCTGCAAAGGCTGGAGTTCCTCACATTTTGGTTTTCGATTCAGATGACAAATTCTGCTTTATTCCCGGGGTATAATACTAAATCACTCTGTGCCACATTCCCAGTGAGTTGGCCTTTTCAGACGCCCTGCGCTCCAAGGAGAGAGCCATTTGTACGAAAGCCTGTGCAGTGTATGTAGGCATTTAGTAGGGAGATTAATATTAAAATACTCAGCCATCCAATGAACTTATTAGGATAATGCAATGACTTGAGTCTAGATGTTGGAGTTCACTTAAAGTTCACTGACTATTATGGGACTGATGGTATATAGAATAGCTTAATCTTACCGTGGGAAAACTGAAATCATGTAGGGGAAAATTAGGCAAGACATGGAGGATAAACTTCCATTCCTATGAGAGATACCACGGGACATGCCAAAAAAAAAGGCAGAAAAGGAAGCATTTCCTTGCACGGCAGTGGGAAAGGCTGCGCTGTCACCGGTACGCACAGTAGCCATTTGCAGGCCCCACCGGTTTGTGGACATTTTGCAAAAGCAGGGAGGGGAAAAAGAGCTGCTTTATGTTTCTGTTTCAGACGCACAATGCAGAGGGGAAACCAGAGATTCAAAAGGCAGCTCTGTTTTGCAGGCCAAAGATTCCTGCTTCGTTTACTGACAGGACCTTTCTCTGCATAAGAGGAGACCTCCCACACCTTAAATTACTGCACTGAATGGATTTACATTCTGCTTTATCCTCTGCATTCCAGCTCCTGCCCTTAGCCTTGTGACTGCCTGCATGCGGCTCCGCCGGCCGCAGGCTCAGGTCCCCCCACCAAGAAAACCCAGAGCCAAACCCGTAGGAAATAAAAAAAGAATCCTCATTTAGAGGATATATCCTCCCCACGCACCACTGCTTCCCCGAGTGGAGTCAAACTCATGGAGCAAAACATTGGAGAGAAAGTTGGAGCTAATGAAAGCTGCAGAGGGTTCTTTGGCTTCACTCATCTGGATGAGAAAAGGATAGCTCTAGGCAAGCAGGAGCTTGTTGAGCTGTAAGAAATGTTACCTGCTTAAAGGCAGGTAAAATCTGGCATAAGCTGTTAATCCATCATTCAGGTTTTTACATGCCAAACTCCTGTAAATGTTTTTCTACCACATCCTGTCTCCTCCTTCCCCAGCTGAAAAATAATAATAATTTTGGAAGGGCATGAATTAGGCCTGTCATTCTTTTTTTTCTTTTTTTTTTACCTTATCCTTAAACTACATAATACAAACTCCCCGTCCCTCGGAGGACTTGATCCTGCACTCCTAGTCAGGGGGCAAAATTCATCACCATTTCAATTTGAAGTGGGGCCCTCAGTTTTCTTCCAAGAGGGAAAAACTGAGCCCTCCTCCTGCCCATCACATATTCCAGCCCGTCATCAGGATCAGCTACCAGTGCCCCAGATGGGGCTCTCCAGCAGGTGACCCTGAAGACTTTCACCCCAGAGGGAGGCAGGAAGGGAAGGGGAAGGGAGGGGGAGGTTGATATATTGATATGAAAAATGGGGCAAGGCCAGGTTTGAGCAACCTCAGCTTCGGTGAGGAGAAGTGTTGACAAAACAGCCAGCTGGCTGCCAAGGCATTATTCTGGATGAGTAGCCCCCAAGAGCGGGTTCCCGTGCTGCTGGCAGCAGGATGGGGCTCCCGGTGCCAGCGCTCATCTGTGTCCTCTGGACCTTCCCATCTCCTGCTCTGTGCACAGGCACGTCCGGGCTCCTCAGAGTAAGAGGGAAGATGACTTCTTTTTTTTTTTCTTTTTTACTATGAATAAGAGGGGTGTTGTGAAGGATTCAGCACCCTGTGCTTGCACAGATATTAGCAGGGAGGGATCCACTGCTTATTCTTTGATGGACCCTATGGTATGATAGATCCTATCTATCTATACCTATGGATACAGAGCATATCTACGGATACAGATATATCTATGGATATGCTCTATAGCCACTCTTATTACTATAAACCTATGCATTATTTTATGGCCCAGTCTCCCTGTGTAATGGCAGGCTGGGTCACTATCTGATGGTTTCCATGCTGAGACCAGCAACCCAGTGACTCAAGACATCCCCAGTTGGTCTCTCTGGCATTGTCTCAGCAACAGACCCCATTCCCCTTTGCAGGAGTTGAGTTCTTCAGCAGAGTTGCCACCCCAAGCCTAGGGACAGCCCCATCCTTCCGCCCCAAGTGCCCATCACCGTCCTTTCATGGCTCTGGGGTGTTGCAGGCTCCCTGGTTCACCGCTCCTCTCTCCAGATGCAGGGAACAGCTGGAGCACACAACACCTGGACTTCGTAACACAATTCTGCTGCGAGCCAGACACTAAGAGAAATATGCAGATCTAACAAAACATCCAAACTCCCCGGTGCACCTGCAGGCCCTGAGTTTCCTTATCGCTCCTCGGCATTCCTTGGTCAGAGTCCTCCAGGGGCTTGCGGTCCCTCCACCTGCACAGGGCTCTCCCCTCCACTCAGCCTCGCTTCTCTTGCTAAAGGTCTTCTCTCCTCTGCAAGGTACATCATAAGATTATGTTCCTTTCTGCTCTCACCCTAAGTACTGTCACTAATTTTGTCCGATTTCCAGGGATGGGATGTGATATTTAGTGTTGGGCAGACTGGTTTCACTGGTGGACTCCCCCACCAGTAGCACCCCCAAGTGCTCGCAGCATCACCCATGTGTAGGACCTTCTGCCACTGCAAGGAGATAAAATCTGCCAAGAAAGTCAGAGACTCCCACACGGAAAACACAGTTGGCAGAGTTGTATAAAATACGCACCCTATCTAGTTAGATGCTTTGACTTGCCAAATTATGCCTCTTTTCCAAGAATTTTATTTTCCCCAGAAGTAACAAAGTTATGTGTAACACCTTTTATGCGGCATTTGACATTTACCATATCTATGGAAATATGATTTGCCTCCCTGATTTCCTGTTTACAGTGTCACCTCGCTGAGGAATGCATAGTCTCACAGAGGCATTGATCTGCTGCAGAGTATTTTTCTTTTAAGATTGGCACGCACAGAAGAGAGCATTGACACGTTCTAACTTTAGGTCTGACTCAAGGCCAAGCTCCCCATAGAGTCAATGCAGCCTCCAGAGAGCAATTCAGGATACCTGAGCTTGAAGTCCTAAATTAAGCCACGTGAATACTTCCCAAAGTGTCAAGGACTCCACACTCGGCGTAAGGAGAGATCCCAGTATGAATGAACCAAGAGGAGCCATTGACCTTAAGAAGACCAGGATTTTCATTCACAAATTTAATGACCTTTTGTTAAAGCGAATTCTCGGGGTTTTTTAAGCCACTTACGAACTTCCTTCAGAGCTTTATGAAGCTGCATGGAATAATTAAGCAAACAAATCTAGTCCCATGCTAAGTTAATTACATGCCTTGTGGTTTCATATATATTTTTCTCCCTTTCATAGTTACCTTTTAATATCTCCCCATATTTCTTTCTGACTTTTCTGTATTACTCTCTTTAGTCTTCAGGAAACCCATTATTACTCATGGGACCAAGTAATCAAATAAGTCTCACCGAGTGCAATTAATCTCCTCAGCTCAGAGGCTGCCTGGGAGATGGCTTTCACCTTTATATTTTTCAGTTGCTATGGATCAGCACAGCTTCCCCCTAAACTCACGCATCCATGTCCCTCTGGACCTTGTGATATTTAGGACCTCCTGCTGGGGATTGTTTCTCAGCACTCCTGGACAGCCATGAATTGACCCCTTACATTTGACTATGTTGAAGAAGGAGGGAAAGGAAGGGTTATTTGGATATTTCAATGATACTCTTAATAAGGCAAACGATACATCTTTGGGAAGAACAGATTAATGACAGTTCTATTAAATGTGTGGATTTAAAATGTTAATGTTGCAGCAGAATTATAGATAAGTGCATTTTTATGCAGCTTGGCAGAGTCATCGCCCTGGGGACAGGGCTCTTGGTCTGAGCTCAGAAGACCAATTCTGGTGCCAAAAATGATCATGTGTCCTGCAGAAACATTAGCAACAGAAGATTTAAATCTTCCAGACTGTCTGGAGATATACCTTGACTTAAGTGAAGTTTTGATAGTGTCTTGTAGCCTTCTTATCAGTGAGTTTGAGAAACAGATTGAAAATAGACTCGTGCAAGATGGGAAAAAACAGTGTGAAAAACGGTTCTCAGGAAGATCTGTCTTCAGACTACTCTTAGAAAAGAAGGGTAAGGGTTAGGACATTCTAAAAGCCTGTTACTGGCTTGGTACTTTAAATAATAACTCGTACAATTGACTAGATAATATGCTTATTAAATTTGGAAACAGCATCAAGCTAGAAGATCTGCAATATGCTGAAAATTCATAACGATCTTACAGATCGGGCAAATGGCCAAGAAAAGATGGAAGTCAATAAGAACAACTAGAACTTTCTGCAATCAGTTATAAATAATTGATGGCACAAATACAGGATGTGACTGACCCTCCACAAACCAGTTCTGCATGCAAGAACCTGAAGTTTGCAGCAGATCAGGAGCTAAGAATGGGTCAAGAACGTCCACTTTGTTAATAACGAATGCACAAATGCTCTCCTGAGGCGTAACTCCCAGGAGTCTGGTCTCTAACAGGGACACACACAAAGTCGTTTCCATCCACATCGTGCTGGGAAAGCCTCAGCTGGGAGATTTCGTCCTATTTTAGCACTGCAGTTGAAGAAAGATGTGGGCCATTGGCGGGAGTCCAGAGGACAGCAGGGATGACCAAAGGTCTTGAAAACAGGGACCACTGAAGTTCGAGGATTGTTTAGTCTAGAGAAGGAGACAGAAAGTCTTCAAGTATGTGAGAGCTATAGGGAGGGAAGACACAGTTTCTTGTCCTTTTCCATTACAGATGGCACAAGAAGAAGTGCTCATGAGTTGCAGCAAGGGACATCCTGCTTAGGCCTTAGGAAAACTTTCCAGCAGTAAGGATAACTGGCACTGGAAGAGATTGCCTAGGGAAGCTGTGAAGTTGCCATTTATTGGAGGCTTATAAACCGCCAGCAGAGCACAGAGGAGGAGTAATCCTCCCCTGGGGCAGAGGGATGAACTAGATGACCTCTTGAGGTCCCTTCCAGCCTGTTTTCTGTGCCTATATGTAAGTAAGACAAGAAACAAATGAGCATGGGAAAATTTCCTGTAGCAAAATGCTATAGATCCAGTTCACATAGCTCTGAAGGGCAAGTCAGAAATCGATCGATCTTTAAGGAATTTTAAGCAAAAAAATTATACTATTGCTCTCTTAAAGGCATTACATGGGTTTCTCACAGCAGTGTAGCACTTAAAAATTATTCTATAGCGTTGAGGTGCCTGGGAGGACAGTGGTGTGTGTTCCACCAGGACTTGAGCCAGCATTGAGTATTTGAGTACTTAGGCAATTATTCAGAAGTTAACCTGGGAGACATTCATAGGCAGAACCAACGGGAATACTGGTCAGACAAACAGCAACTTTAGAGGTTTACAAGCTGCTGTGTCTGAATAGTTAAGTTCTGAAGATGTAATCTTTTCTACATTTCTCTCATAAGCTATTTGGCTGCATAAAAATTGAATAAAACATGAGTATTTTTGACTGCACAATCTGATGTTCATCTTTCCCTATGGGAAGGATAGGCTTGCAGCCCTTTCTGAGTGGAGCTCGTGCTAATTAAATTGTCATGAAGATAAATATTAAAGTAACAACTCAAAGGAAAAAGTTAAAGCAGGCTGTTCGTAGATGGCAGCACAGTGACTAATCATTATTTTTACATTCCCACCGACTAAATACCTCCGGAAAGCTATTCATGCAAACTCATGCAGTTTACAGAGCTTTCTTGCTTTAATGAGACTTACATTCTGATAGCCATACAGGAAAGTTTAAACAAGGCAGAAGGAAATAGTATATAGTACAACTACAGGAATATTCTGAAACTGAAAACAGGGGCATAAGAGGAAAAAAATCACCCATCAGAGTTACCCACTGCGAAGATGATGCTCGTTATGTAATTGAAGAGTTTGCTGCATTTCAGGCATTTAATTTTTATTTTGGCTTCTTTCTGCAGCAAATATTTATAGCCCTCTCTTTCACTTGCAAGAACATTCAATGGCATTTCCTGGCTGCAGTTGAGAATGTCAGAATATGTTAATATATGACCTTTTCGTCATAATACTAGAATATCTTCTGATCTTAAATATACATCTATGATATTTGCTATATACCAGTATTCCCATCCATTCCTTTTCACATTTCACACGTGCAGTGAAGATACACAAATAATGCAGAAGTGATTTGCTCAGGGTCACTAAGGATAAATATGGAAAACTCAGTAAAACTCCTAACCCTAAACCTGGTTGTAAACCATTAAGCTGTTGTTCTTCATCTCTTGAGATGAATGGTGACGAAAAAAGTGGATTGCCTCTAGAAAAACTTCATCAAATCTAGTCTTTCTTGTTTTCCTTTTTAGGATGATAAATAGCACGAATTT
>JAOXNH010000067.1:1431895-1448962 GCA_028566575.1 Bartramia longicauda
ACCAAAGAATTTATTTCTAGCATCTAATCTAAGTCTCCCTTCTTTTAATTTAAAACTATTACCCTTGTCCTATCGCGACAGTCCCTAATAAAGAGTCCCTGTTGCTCTTGTTTTAGGGTCTTCTCTCTCCTTGCACACTCCCCTTTGCACCTGAGCATTCCCTTCAGCTAGAAACCCCCCCACAGCGAGGAGATTCCCACTGGGAAACAGCAATCACACACTTTGCAGATTGATTCAAGCTATTCTTCACCTCCGTTCCTCCTTTCTCCCTTTATCTTTCCGTTTTGGGGAGATTAATTGCCTTGCAAGTTTCTTTGCTTTCACAGGCCAAGAATGAACCTCTCCCACTCAGGCTGCAGTAATGGCTCATCCTTGTGACACTGAATTTTAAACCCTGGCTCGGTCCAAGGTTACAATTTCTACCATTTTGCAAAACAATAAAAAGCACAAATTCCATAATGGCTTGTGACTAGGAGTTAAGTTCAATAGAGCTGGCAGCTTCTCTTAGGCAGGTCTGCAGCAGGACTGACCTCATTGACTGAATGAATCACTTGTCCCCCAGGGGCAGGAATGTTTCTTCCAGGACAGGATTGAAGCTGCTTTCTTACAAAAGCCCTATCAAGTCCCAAGCAGGGAGTTGGAAGCTGCCTGAGCCACACACCTGCCTTGTAGATAGTTCCTAGGCCTGCCAGGCATTTACCATTCAAAAATATACATTCTTCATCAACTTGAGCTGAACTTTGGCAAAGGGTGGAGGGGGAAGAAAGGAGAGGAAAGCAAGGGGGGAGGGATTCCAGGGGTTCAACTGGAAGTTTTTGTTCAACCCTTGGCAGAAATAAATATCCAAGTCTGTCCATTTTGTGCATTTGTTAAATGTGCCAGGGCTAGAATTGTTACCCCATACCAGATTTCCAATGATTGGTTTCAAAAATAATTGGTTTCTCATTGACAAGATCATCCCAGCAGCTTCAAGTGGAAGGAGTCAGAAGCAACCTGGAGGGAGAAAAGTGTGAAATGAACCGATCTGCTCCCAAAAGCAGGTAGTGTCCATCCTGCCCCAAACATTTCTGTAGGTGCCCCAGAAGAGAACCTCTTTGCCCACCACATCAGGTCAGGAGTGCTCAGGGACTGAGCTGAACGTGTAGACCTGGCAGCAAAGCAAACCTGCACGCAAGCCCAGCGTATTCTGACTTTCACTGGTCCCAGTTACACTCCAAAGTTGGGTTGTGACCCACTCCATGGACTGGTGCTGGACACATTAGACCAGACACGTGGTGGGGCCCTTGGTCTGTGCTGATCACCAGGATTTCACTGGGGCAAGGCTCACAGAAAGATGAGAGCTCGGGACAGCTCTATACATCCCAGCACTTCAGCCTGTTTTCAATTGCAGACATAGGAAGGAACTCTTCACAGGCTTCTAGCTAGGCATGGGCTCTATTTAGATATTTATGTCTTGATTATGTGGAATAAAGGCATAGATAAGAGTCACCTATTCCTCTGGCTATGGCTTAGAGATGCTGCATCCAAGACTGAAATATTTTTGCGTGCCTGATCCATACCTCCCGTGTGCTAAGAAGCCTTTAAGCTCTTTTTAGCTGATGAGACATGAGCAGGTGGTCCAATTGTGAACAAAATGTCAGAATCCCTTCCCAGGTACAAAACCCCACTTAGAGAGACAGTCGAGCTATGCTGATAAACGTCAACTAGCCCCAGGCACCACCAACCCCCAAATCTCTGCTTTCAGTGCTAACATTAACTCTAATTATGTTCATCCTAAATCTGCTTCCAGTCTGTTTTCATTACCTTCATTCACGTTACTTTACCATCACTTGTCCCTGCTTGCTGGTCTGATCTATGACCAGATCCATTAGCCCATCTGATGCCGCGTATTTACCTTCCCCATCCGTTTCCATGTGGCACTTCTCTTCTCCTTGACCTGCAACGTAGCTGGTACACATTGGATGCAAACTTCTTATACTGGAAAACAGCTCCACAGCTGGTTTCAGGGTATTACTGAAATCTTCCTCTTTCAGTGAGGTCAGCGATGAGAATAAGCGTAACCCCTGATATGTCATTAGAGGGAAGCTGTTCTTTACACCACACAAACAAATAGTGTGCATGTTAGACAAGGCATGTAAATAAGGTGCCTTTGTTGGACTTCCAGGAGCTCTGGTGGCTTAGAGCTCTGCATAAAAGCAAGTTTGTTCTTACCAAGATGCTCACTCTCCAGCAAATGGGTCTTTCTAACACCTGGAGAGAACAGTGATGGAAACACACTTGGGAGATGGCAGCTCTGCTCTCCGCAGGGCAGTTACACACAGAGCTATGGGGACAGCAAAGACCTTTTCTGATTTCCCCGTTTCAGTTGCCTCGTGCCGGACCATAGTGCTGTCACAGGTCACATCAGAGAATGTCACAACCCAAGGGCTAGGATTTTTGGATGCACCAAGCACCCAAGGCTCCCACCCATCACAGTGAGATCTGTAGGATCTCTGTGCATCTGAAAACAACATTTACAATTTAGATCAACATTTTATAGCTGCATGAATAAAAAGCTGAAGATTACCTCAGTATTTCTGGAAGGGGCCTAGGTACTCTGAGAGCAGACAGAAGGCCAATGTTGTCCCCAGGATAAGTGCCCTCGTCCTGGTGTAGCTGCCAAAAGGACCTATCTAGACCAGAGAAACATACTCCCTTCTTCAGAGAGTTGTAAGATTCTGCAAATGATTGTAATAAGTTGTGAGACCTTGAATGGAAGGTGCTACTGAGCAGCAGCAGATCATTATCTCTGGGTGGATTTTAAAGGCATTTCTACAGCACTCGTGAAGTAGATAAGGAAAATGATATTTTGAACACATTCTCAAATGTGTGTGTCATTTCTGTGTGCTCTCACACAGTTGGCAAAAGAGACAGATTTTCAAAGAGTACTTAATGAGGTGTTACTATCCCAACAAAACATGCAAGTTTGTTTACTGGATTTGTATGTAGAGTATTTACTGATACACAATAATTCTCAAGCATTTTTATATTCAATAAATGCATTTCTAGTATTTACCATTCACTCTCATCCTTTGAGTTATTTGGTCCCTATTGAACCCTATTCAGAAAGACCAAGGATTAGCCACCTTCTCAAGGGTTTCTTTTCTTGCATTTCTCAACTTTGGTACTGTCATTTAAGGAAGATATTCCCATACCCTCTCAGAAGAAATAAACGTAGTTTCCTCACTACCCACAGCACTGGGCAATGAGACAGGCTTCCAACGAGTTTTTATAAAATCAGCGGAAAGATTACCAGCATCACTGGGAAAAGTGTATTTGAACTGACAAAGCAGAAAAGAGGAAAGTTCCTGAAAAACTAGAGAAGTCTCTGTAACTCCCTTCCTTTGCATGAGAACAGAAATTAAATCAAGGCTCTTCTAGATCTGTGCAACTGAAACAAAAAGCAAGAGAGTTGTGCTCCAGGTTTCTTGGAGAATAGTAATTCCTAAAATTTCCAGTGAGGAATTGAATACTTGCAGAACCCCCTTTTGAACATGGTGTAGTAACATGAAGTGTGTCTTTCCTGGAAGAGGCACAGGTGACCACCTCCCTTACAACCAAGGACATGAGACATCGTCCATGTGAGAAGCAATGATTTGGAGGGGTGTATAATAGTACAAACACTGTACATGATTCAAACAGCCTATCAGCACGCCAAGATTTCTTCTTCAGTGTGTGAACCTTCTACAGAGATTAATGACCTTTGGATGTTGGAGCAGCAGGTCAAGTAACTACTTATTTGTGTTGTGTATTGCCTATCTGTCTAAATTATGGGGATTGGGGTTTGATTCTTTTTAGACTTTTCTACAGAAATAGGAACATGTCCTTCATTAATGCTAAGTCAGACGCAACCATTTAGGAGAAAGAAGTATTTTAAATTCCTGCCTTCTTCAGTCACTTTCTGAGCTTCACACAAGCGTTCTCCTCCTGCTGTTTTACTGTTTCACACTTGGGAAAGAAGTGAATGCAAGAAATATGTCCTGGACCCAACGCTGAGAGGCTGCGCATTGCCATCGAGGCGTGGAGTCCCCCGTCCTGTGAAGCTTTGCGCTTTCCTGGGTTGGACCCTCAGAAAGTCAGCAAAGAGGAGTGTCATTCAGGGTTACTTTTGTGAGAGGATTAATGTCTCAATCAAATGACTTTGCTCGGAAGAGAAATTAGCAGATGCTGTGGCGTTTCAAGTGTCCTTCAAAACACCAGTAAAAATTCTTTATGCTCGCAAAGATCAGATCCGTGTGTGACGGTCCCCATTCAACCTGTGTTTGCAGTGTGCATATTTCTGTGTAAATGTGTGTCTTACAATTAGCTTGAGGATGTGCTTACAGTTGCTTTTACAAGTCCTCATTCTTGACAGTTTTACGGATGTTTGCACTAAGTAGCTTTTAGTGGCACACTGGTGAAACTAGGCACCTTGTTTTCCTTTCTTAAAGGCCCTTGGTTCTAATACCTACAAAGACTAATCCATTTGCCTCAGCTAATCCAGTCTAAAAGTACCCCAGCGCACTTGAAAGGATGTCCTGTGAGCAAAACATCTCACCTTGAGAATGGGGAAAAACTTGTTTTGGAGGTTGCTTCCCTCTGAAGCAGCAACTCCAATTGGCTAATCTATTTAGCAAAATTAATTAGAAGGCCATGGATTGAGTTTCATGGCAGACTAAAGCCCAGCTTTCTCAAAGAAAGGAATTCATTGTTGAACCTTTGATGGTCTAAAGGAGGAGAGGTGCATTCATATGTTTTGGG
This sequence comes from Bartramia longicauda, assembly GCA_028566575.1. Classification (NCBI taxonomy): domain Eukaryota; kingdom Metazoa; phylum Chordata; class Aves; order Charadriiformes; family Scolopacidae; genus Bartramia; species Bartramia longicauda. Next base: position 1,436,675 of record JAOXNH010000067.1, read on the forward strand.
TAACTCCCTCATCATTACTAAGATAAAATAAAAAGGCTTTAAGGTCTCTTTCACCAATCTCCCCACAAGTTGGCAATTATATAGGATTACTAGTATCCCATAGACCTGATCTACCATCAGCTATTTTATTCACTTGTGTAATGCATTTTATGGTAATAACAAAAGAGCCCTTCAGGCTATTTTGTGGTCCATACAGATTTTGAAGGAGAGGGAGCTCTTATTTTTGTTTGTGTTTTGAGTGGGGGTGACGGGCAAAAGGGGGTTTGTTCTGCCAAGAGATTAGCGTGAAAGAATGAAATGAAATGTTTCGGTCTTGTTCAGTTCTAGTCTAATCAAGCCTACTCTCAAATTAATGAGCTCTTACCGGGGGGAACATCTCTCGATGCTGGAAGGCAGCAGTAAAGCTATGCACTTCTATTTCGAAAAAATGTAAAGCAATATCCTTTTTGGCTTCAGATAAAACAGTGAAAGAAGCATTTTTCATCTTTTAAGGTTTGATTTAATGCTACACTGACTTGCTGGGTTTGTGTTTATTGGAGGCATTTTTCTAGAGAGCTGAACAAATTGCCAATAATTTGAGGGTTAGTATTCTGGTCTATTTTGGCTCATGGTGAATGAAAAGTGTAGGACAAGGAAATCTAGCGAGGGAAAATAAATTCCAGTTATTTTCTGAAAAGGACTTCCTAAACCCTCTTCAGATCATACCAATCCTCCTTAAGTGCCATCTTCTAATAGCCCTTCCTTGCTGTCTCCCAAAGTTGTTCTGCGCTGCTCTGGCCAGCTATGGGAGAGTTATTCCACCTGGAGGGATGGTTCTTCCATGAAGGGAGAAAACTTCCCTTAAAATGTCCCATGTACAAATGGCTCCTGAGACCACAGCCTGAGGGGCTGCCCCCAGGCTGGGTTAAAGCACAGGCACAGGTTTTCAGAGCCTGGGGGCTGTAGATCCTGGTGTTGGGGAATGACACCGCATGGGAGAGGTTTCTGTGGGCCGACAGATTCAGGTCACCTTCAGGTATTCCACACCGCTTGGAGCAAAATCCAAACATTTTCTATAATAACACCTGCAGACAATTTTATACTAGCAAAAGCTAAGGCTGGCAGATCTGACACTTGCACAGTAGGAAATGCCCACTGAAGTCTCCTGTGCAATTGTCGTTTGCCCTTTTTCTTGCCCATTATAGCACTTTCATGAATTATCCCAACACGTGCTATTTTTCTCATTTTATTTAACACAAAGGGTGGCTGGGCTCACTGAATCTCTCTGTGGTTTGTATTCTCTTGTAACCTCATAATTTCAACAGCATTTTCAGGTCTTATCTACTGTTCTCTATATCCAAGTGTTGTACTGAACCAAGGTGCGTTCACACATTCTTTGAGTTTCCAATTATACTGCTACTATAGTTTGAGAATATTCCACAAGCATCAGTTAATCTTTACAACATCCCTGTCAGATAAGACCCAGAAGGATTAAGCCCAAACTTGTCAGATTTTCTAATGTGAGTCACGTAGGGGTTGACTAGAAAAATATTCTGCACCTTGATAGGATAAAATTAGAAATGTACAAATACAAACCTCATTGTTCCAGATCTAGGTGAGATATTTATTTATTTACTTTTTAACAGGCTGGATCCTTCTGTGTATCAGGGGAATTCAGGAAAGGAGGAATTCAGCTTAAGTGAGGTTATGTGGAAAGTTTCCTCTAAGTTATTTATCCAGCATCACATCGGAGCCCCCTGGCAGGCTCCAGGAGAAAAACAATGATTCTGGTCGGGCAATCAGGTCCCTCAACCTCACCATCATCTGTGTTCTTCACCAAGGTCCCTGCCTCATTTACTCTCTGCATTCCAGCTCCTGGGATGTGTGAGGCAACGGCCTCGCTAGCAACAGACTCCTTCAGCACAAATCATGATTCATTTCCTCAATATCATTCTCAAATAGTGCTAGAGGCCAAAATGCCAGACACTGCAATTCACTTCTTCTAACGTTTGCTAACAAAATACCCTTGGATTACTTCTTTAAGAAGAAAACAAGACAAAAACAGGGCTTCCCACTGGTAGAAACCTACTGGTTGGGCTATCACCCAACCAGCAAGACTGGACTTTGAGAGAAACAAGGTGTACGTCTCCCTTTCGAGCTAGGAGAGGAACCGATACCAGTATTTATGCAGCATTTTCCTCTGTGGGAAAGCCCTGGTGGGGGATGAGACAAATGAGTTGCCAGACAGTCTGCCAGGTGGCAGAGAAAAGTGGGAAAACTGTCCTCCAAATTTGAAAAGGGATATAATGGCATCCCAAAGGCCTGTTAACCCATCCGATCTTTACTCCTCTGCTGCTGCATCCCAGCCTGCCTCTACATTCTCTCAGGTACCCACCAGCATCTTCATTTCATCCTCAGTGCCGTAGGGTGAGTTGAGAGAGTGAGAGAAAGACTCCTTGTTCCTTACTCCATATTGAATGGTCTTCATCAGCCTCAAAGAGCACTTGCAAACCCATGGTCTGACTGTTGAAGCCACTGTCTTTAAGATAAGCACAGTGTCCTCAAGAGTTTCACAGCCTGAAAGTGCAGGCAGCAATGCACAGTGATCTCCAAAGCCCTCCTTTGAAAAGCCATGTCCTGGTCCCCAGGTGAGCTCCCCAGCTCGTTTTCAAGCTCCTACTCCAAAGCAAAACAGCACTGCAAGCTTCTGGATGAAAAGTGTTTTAAAGTTGTTCAAATTATTTTTTTCCTCATGTTTCATCCCTTCAAAATAATGGAACTATTTTTGCTAGAACATTCCCCAAAATATTCAGGCAGAGGAATACACCCAGCATGGAAAATTCCAGTAGAGACCATTACCGTTACCCGCTCCTTGTGATTTTTGCCAAGCAGGAACAGGAGGAGACCGGCTGCTGCAGCGATAGCTGCTGGTGTCAGCCCCACGTGGAGCGACACCAGGAGCCACCGTTGTTGAGTGGTGCTGCGTGTTACTTCTGCTGGGGCTCAGAAAACAGAACTTCTTCTCAGTAAACAGTAACGTGCCAGGCCACAGTTCTATTTTAAATAAGTGGCTTTACACTTATAATGAGCTGCAAAGATGGAGCTAAACGAGGAAATCTGTAGGATAAAGTCATGATTGCTGTGCTCCTGCAGCCTGGCTTCCTCCAGATCAAGGTCAACAAACCGGAGCCTGGAAGCTCCAGGTGAGCTGTCTTTGTCATGGGCTGCAGATCAGGGACAGATTGCAGGCAAGGCATGTCGGTGCGAACCCAGATTTAAGTTTATAAAATGTAAATAGGAGCAAAGCAAGGCAGCTCCAGTGTCAGAAAGAGCTAAGAGGAATTGGTGCAGCCTGCCCGTAGGCCAGCACAAAGGTGCAAACTTTTCTGGGATGTGGCAAAATCAAAACCAAATTGTCTTTCAGCTACAAGCCTCGCCAAAATGCAGCAAGTGCTCTTTTCAAATAAAACCTCGTTTTATTTATCTACCTCAGCCACATAAGCTTTTAATTAGACCGTGTGCGTAGCTTCATAGACAGCTCCCTGAAAGCTGGAAAACAAGAAAGCTTTTCCAAAGTGAAAGCCATATCAAGTTGCCCTTGTTCACAGTGTGCCCTTCTCTGGAAAAAGAAGCAAAATCAAGAGTTCAAAGCAGACGACAAACACCAACACACCTGAAATGACTTAAGGGCTTATTATCCTTGCCATTATTATTATTATTCCTATATCTCACAGCAGTCGAATGCGTTTCAGCTCAGAGACTCCAAAGTCCAAAAAAGAAAATCCAGCTGGAAGTGCTGTCAGCTCTTTCTCCTTATCTACCTTCTCCTCAGATGCCATCTCACACGTTTTCGTGCTTGCTTTCACGAGCAGCATGAATCATTCATACACAACAGTGTCACTCAGACGAGCAAAACATCTCTGGCTCAGCTCGCCCCGCAGCCGTTTTACGGGGCTGTCTATCACTCCACGTAGTTGGCAGTGATGCGTGGACTACCACGGGTCTGTTTCTGATCATATCTTCCAGTTAACACTGCAAATGAGAACTCCTAATATGGGGCTATCAGCAGACAAATTGCTTAAGCCTGACAATGCCACATGAAGAAGTGTAAACAACTGGAATCTGCTGTGTTTAAGCAATGCACAATGCTCGCCTTGTGTGCCCAAAAACAACAACGGGAAGGATCCTTTCTGGGTTTTTAAGCCTGTCTGTTGCCAAAGCAGAATGGGAAAGCACACAAAAAAGGGAATGTTTTAATGCATCCACTGACACCACTTCAAACTGGAGCAGGATCACAGAAAACTCCAGCACTTGGAAAAATCAAATGCTTTTCCCTTGAAATTCTCCCTATGAAGTAGTTTTGGGAAGACTGGGAGGACTGAGAACAAGCAGTAAACAGAAAAACATGTCAGAGTCTGGGTTTATTGGAATGACCAAATGAAGGTGCAGCTGGAAAACTGGCCATCCCATGAACCTTACCCTTCCTCCAGGCCACCACAGCTCATGGGAGCAGAGGGTTGCAGTGCAGATTGGTGGTCCTGGCTTTGGAGTCTTTCTTCTTGGCTCTCTCCCCCGTAGAGCTGACACTTCCCTGGCCATCGTATTTTTGCCAGATTAAATGTGTAATCTTCTCTATTATTTTCCTTCAGTCCCAATTCATCTCAAAACATGGACAAAGAAGGTTGGCTCACTCGCAGATGATGAGCTGCGGAGCTTCATCCTCTCCTCAGTCCACGTTATTGAGGAGACCACTGGAGACAGAAGGGGGCATACATTGAAGGAACCTGCTGAAAGCTGGGGATATCCAGCTCCAAGGACTGAGAGTTTTACCCCGGGAGGAAATGTCACATCTCCAATGCTCATTTTTACTTTTATAAAGTTTAGAAAGTCTTGTGGATGTATCTGTCATCAGGGTGATTCCTTGCCATCAGGGTATGGAAATATGCACAATTTCCATACAGCAAACCTGACGAGAAAGCACATTGAAGTCCAGAGAAGGAAATGCATCAGTGGGTTCTTCAAAATTTCAGCCACCAGGTCTTGAATCTGGAAGAGGAAAACTTTCCATAAAATATGAACTACGGCATTTGAAATGAAACAAAGCAAGTGAAGTTAGAACCCAGAAGACTGCAGGACTCGGGGAAATAAATGGGTTGCTTGATGCATCAACACATTGTTTTCTTTTGGGGGATCTTTTTCACCACTGATAATTTTACTCCTGAACAAAATGAAGCAGGGAATTGAAATTTCATTGCACAGAGATTTGAGGGTTCCAGCAATTATATCATTCCCTTCCAGAGAAAAAATTATTTTCTTTCACATGGAAAACCTTTGCTTTGATAGAAATTAAAAGTTGTGTTCCACCCATGGCTGTTTTCTAATTTAAAGTAATATATAATGTAGTATCGATTTTTAAAAACAAATGACAAAATTTCAAAAGAAAATAATATATCTGCAGGTTTTTTCAAGTATGGAGCTAATTTAGGATGTTTCAACATTGTTGGAACTTTTTCATCACTTTTTTTTGAAATGAAATTTCCCCAAAAGCAACATGAGCTCACAAATTGCTTTTTTATTATTATTATTTTAGTGCTACTGCGTTTTACTGATGGGAAAAAAAACCCTTCTCGATCAAAGTTTTTTTCCAATGAATACTACTCCTGAGTCAAGTAGGAGCGTGTCTGAAAATCTTTCAGATGGAAGATTTATTATGTATCATTGGGGGAAAAAAAAGCTATTCTGGGCCAAATTCTGATACAAGCTGGTTTGTGCAAACATACTGAGCTCCAGCCAGTGAAAATGAGATCTTTTTGATGTCCTTTGCGCTCCTAAAACATAGTGCCCAGTAAAAAGGGTCAGAAATGTTAGTGTGTGTATGTGCACGTGCACACACATATGTGTAGGAACACAGCCCCCCTGTTCCTGCTCCTGGCACTCCAGAAAAGCTTTCTTGATATTTTTAGGAATATATACGTTCAATGGGATGGCCCAAAGCAATATGGTTTTCAGGTGTTTTTATTGACTTTCACTTCTTTAATTTTATTTTATTGACTTTCACTGTTTTTATTGACTTTCACTTCTTTAATGTTCTTTAATGTTATTTTTAAAACAGTTACCTTTTTTTTTGTTTTGCTTGTGAGACGGAATTTTGTAATCCTATGACCAGATACATCAACTAAATATTGATACCAGTGAGTGAGACAACATTTGCCAAGAAAATCAGCACGGAGCTTGCCTGCCACTAAGAGCTTCCCCACAGGACTCTTACTGGATGTTAACAAAATACTCACTTTATGGAAGCACAACAATTTCTGGGTTACAGAAGTGCCCAAACCAGCCAAAGGGTTAAGGAAATTGTGGTAGAAGTAACCCGGAGTGTTTCTTGAGCACAATTAATTACCCTCGCTACAACAACTTTTATTTTTAGGAAGATGGTAAATAGAAAGATCTCTCTGCTGCCAAGCTCCAGAAACTCAGTCAGCCCGAAGGTTGCCTGAGAATGTTAGCCTGATAATGTGGCTTTACAGACAAAAACATGGTGATGTGTATCAAAATGCAGCAAAGGGGTAAGTGCTCTGCCAAAACGAAAGGCAGCCCTAGCAGATGTGAGGCACAACAGGCCAGGGTGATTCAGCCCCTTCCTATAAACAAGATGCAATGGAAAGAGGTTGCATAATTAACCCACTGCCCCAACAAACAATATTTAATATGCCTTCTATTTAAAATTAAGCTGCTGTCAAAAGCAGCGTTTTTATTTCTCGTTTTAATTTTGTTCAAAGCAAATAAAGCCCTGTCTGCGGTATTGCCCTAGGCAATGACATTAACTGTTCCAAATGTGGGGTTTTGCGGCCTGATTTACAATGTTATGGAATGACCAACATTATATTGCTGTTTGAGTGACCTGGATACCACTGAGAAACACCCGGCCTCCTCTGGAGCAGCCGCGGCTTCACGCTCGGCTCGGGCCACCTGGATCCCGTCAAGTGCAGGCATAAATCACAGCAACCTTCCCGTGACAGAGGCTTGTCCGGGCTGAGACTGGGTCAGACCCACTCCTTCAAGCAAACTGAAGCTAAACTGTAAGAAGTTGTGGCATTATTATTCGCTTTGTAGTAGCTCGGAGAGTCTTTCCAAGTCACAGGCCAGAAGAGTCAAACCTGTCTTCTCTCTTGTGCTTTGGGCGCATCCGCACCTGCATCCGAATTTCTTGGGCAAGTCTGGCCTCAAGCACAAGCTTGGTCTGCACTTCAAATGTAATATTGACACTACCACAGAGGACAAACTATTTGCCTTTCACCCTGGACTGATGGCAAAGGCAAGGACAGGACTCAGGGTGCTGGAGGAGCCAGCTCCTGGGCTCTGCCCTGCACCCCAGGGCCTGCAGCAAGAACAGAGCTTCCAGATCTGAGCTTTTCAGAGGAGCTTGAGTCTAACTGAGGAGGGTTTCTGCAGGTGGTAGGACTTCGAAACAGCACCTCTCTGTGTGGAGGGAAGCTTCTAGTTGAGGAACCACTTACCAATTGCACAATTTTTAGTCTTCCTTAACCTAACCAAGATAGACTGTAATAAACACTCATCTGACATATATATTTCACTTAAAGTAGTAAATATTTATTCTCCTAGAGGTCCAGGGCTGAGCAGCACTGGATGATTGAAGTTATTCCTGTATGTACTGGCAGTCTTTGCTTACCCCAGCACTACCACATGTTTACTCCAGCTCGGACATGCAAGACCACCCTTCCGTATTTATCCTCCCTTGCGGCCATCCTGTGAGCGGAGAATGCCCATCTCTCCCAGCTGTGCGGAGCTTGTGGCAGGGCTGGTGTTGTGGTGACAGCTGTCCTCAGCAGGCAAGGAAAAGGCTCTCCATAGGTGGCCTCTAAAAAAAAGTAGGTTTTGTGGTAGGTGGAAGTAGGCTGGGCACTTTTCATATTCAAATGGAGAGAATTGTAGTTGAATTTGTGTATAAAAATGGCAGAGTGAGAGGTAGGAACAACAGGTAAAACTACTGAAAATAGAGATGTAATTGCCCATTAACACATTTTCTCTCTTCCCTGTTGGTGGAAAAGGCTAATAATTACCCGTAAAAATCCATTTAAAAAATCCATCCCCTGCTGTGGAATTCTGCTTTATTTTTCACTGGCTCCTGTGCAGTCCTCAACACCAGAGTATAATCCATTTCACTTCTTAAGCATCATAAAATCACTGCCATTAAAGCCCTGGTAATTAAAGCTCGTTTGAGATGGAATGGCCGCAGAGTTTGTAAGCCACAGAAGAAAATTCCTAAAGCCGTCTTTTACAAAGAGCTTTGATCAGAAACTCTTCCCCGATACGGGCAGCTGAAATGTTATAGAGACAATCTCAAGGCAATCTTAATTCATGTAGCATTGATTTACTTGGGAGCTCATAGCTCGAAACAGGCTTTGATGGCAATAGCTTATCTCCTCAAATCTGATAAACTCTGAGGACAGATGTATTGCTACAATTAACATAAAGTATATACTGCAGAAATCAAGGAGAGAAATAACTAGGCTAAGAAAACAGGCACTCCTTAATGCCACCTCTCCAACAGTGTGCACTCCATAGCCAGGCTCCACGCTAATTGTAGGACTCTCAAGTCAGCTCCAAGGGAAGACACGTATACTGGGAGGCTCCCCATCACGCCTGAGCTCTTTCCAGAGGTGATTTTTACAGCGTAATTAACATCTGTCACCAGTCTCTTCCCTCATCTCCTCTTGGGGAAGCAAGATCTGCTGTGGCCCTGTGTTTTGCGAGGCCAGGGGCAAATCTGAATCACTAGATTGGATTCTGAATTGCTGCTTCAGCGTGATTTTGCTGTGTATTTATATTTTAAAGGTCCAGGCACTTGGAGAAGAACCCAAGGACATCTGTGATAAGGCTACATTCGTGTAGAGACTCATCCCACCCTTTCAGACCCTCCTGAAGAAAGCTCTCCGTTGTCCCGCAGAGACAGGTCTGGTAGAGAAGGTGTTCCATGCCGTGGGACATGTCAATCTTCATTTTCCTATATTGAGTGTACCAGGCACAGGCCTAGGGTTTGGACCTGGGGGGAAGGTGAAGGAAAAGTGAGGCTGGGAACTACGCTAAGACCTTAACAACGGTTTTATCAATCGAAGTAGTGCAAGGAAGGCAGCCCTGTCTGTCTAAGTCTCCCACAAGATAGCATGAAACGCTATCTGAAAACCAATGTCTTCTCTAACACCAAAATTCTTCAAAAGCTCTTCTTAGAGCAGTCAGCAACGGTCAGAAATTGCTTCTTGGAGCTATCCCTCAAAACCACGCAAACACAATCAAACCTCAAGTTACGGCTCTGTCTCGATAACTTGATGAAAACACCGTGAGGGTGAAAAGCAAAGCATTTCCAGTGACCCCTCGCAGGTTGCCTGTGCCACGTCGTGTCACGGGGACGGACATGACAAGAGAAGAGGTGCTGCTTCTCACGTGTTTTTCTCATGACCCGACAAAATGGGTGTTGTTTGCAAGGAAATGTCTACTCAAAGAAAGAAGGTGGGAGAAGGGAACAAATATAACATGGTAATTCCATAAAATTTCTCAGGAACCCACCTTGGCGCTGGCCCAGTGCCAGTCAACAGTTGAGGGGTGTTTAGTAAACCTGTTTGAAACCTGCAGTTTCGCTTGGAAACCAGGGATATTAAAATCTTCTGGGATTTTTTTTCGTACCTTACTGGAAAAAGAACACGAGAAGTTGAAATTTCCTGAGAAATGGAAATCCTGAGGGATTTTGCTTTAACAACATCAGAACATTGTATTGCAAATACTGGTTTGAACATGCCTGCAATCTTAACAAAGTCATGATTCTTCACTTCCACAGAATTGTTTAGAGTTTTATAGAAACACAAATTCAACAGGAATTTTGCAGTGAAAATCAGTTCTTATCAAAACGGTGGTTTTCAGTAACTTTGTCCTGAAAAAAAAACCCAAAAACCAGCTTGGTCATAACTTTCCTTCATTAAATGAGTATAGTCTGCTGGAAAATTTCCACAATCTCAAGCCCATTTCCAGTTAAGCCCATGCAGAGAAGTTTTGCAAGTGCTTACATGTTTGCAGGAGCCACGCCATGGACATATCATTACAGTTCCAAGTTGTTTAATCTTTTGTCTAAATATAAATAGATGAGTGAATATCTGTAATTTCCTCTGTCCCTCTAGCTCTAGGGAGTTTATCTGAGCGAGGGAAGGCTTTAGGATTAGGGCCAGTCGTTGGGGCTGTTTCCAGCCTATCTGTTCAGGAAGGCTCATGAGCTGTTCGAAGATAACACCCCCTTCAAATTTGGCCGGATCAGCCCCACTCCAAAGGGCACCCCACACCGAACCACAGCACTGACTTAAAGCATCCACAGTTTGGCTGTTCTGGGCTGTGCTGCTTCTGGTGAAAAATGGGAATTTTCCCATGAGGTTGAACTGACTAAAAAGACCTCTTTTCCTCCGTTTTGCTGATTGGGCTGACCTTCCATTTCTTTCGTTCCTTTGCTGATGTGGGACCTGCCGGTGAGCATAGATCACCCATTGACCTGACTAGTCCAGTAAAACTGGGAGCTGTGGTTGGTGTTCTTCAGGACAGACCTCCTGGAGTCTCATGCCAGTTTACAGGAGCTTTTGTTCCTCTTGGCCACGGCCACTGCTCTTATCTTTTCCCATAAGTGTTATCAATGTTTTCCTTTTCAGCAGAAATGTCTTTCTTTTCTCTGGTGGGTCTCTCACTTACCAAATATTCGGCAAAAGGATGAGCATTCACCCTGATGAACTTGGATCCACATTTCTTCCTAGTCCCACCACTCTCCTCACATGACCCCAGTTTCTGCTTTCCCAGTCCAAGTCCTATAGCTAAAAAAAACATCCCCATCACGGTGGTTAGCTGACACCACCAGATAAAGACGCCACAGCTCATAAGGAAAACTTGGAAGGGAAGCCCTAAAGTTTGGATTGCACTACATGGGGAGTTAAGCACTATCAAAATAAAAAGCATCCCCTCCAAAGAATAGGTTCCTTTGTGATCTCGTTACCCCCATGAGGATTAAAACCTGTGCCTAAGCTGGGCAACTCTCCGGCTCAGTAACGCCATGATTCAGAAGTTTGCTGAGCTGCAGCTATTTGCAGTTGTTAGACTGAAACCTCCTTTCATCTCTGCAATCTCATTCAGTCCCCTGGCATTGTGGGGATGCAGGCGAACCACTATAAATAACTGAGCCTTTTCATGTCAGCTGGTACAAATACCAGCCACTTCGAACAATCTGACCTTTCTTGGGGATTCTGACCAATCTGCAGCAGAAGACGGCTAATACCTTTCAGGATTTTCCATGGTTAAGGTATATATATAAAAATTGCTGGCTGCTTGTGTGCACTCCAAACGCTTTCTGGCTTGTTTAATCTGGCTGTGACACTTTGTTCTGTGGTTAAAAAATGAAAGTAACGTCCCAGTTAATGATTTTTGATGAAACCCATTATTCTCACAACTATTTTTAAACACCGGGGAAAGCAAATCAATCTAACACACCTACAAGACTAATATTTTAATAAACTAACAGAGACAGTGGTCTAAAGCCATGGCATTTTTCCTCTGAACTCTTGTTTTTAAACTAAACCCTGTGAGGTTTCCTTGGCATTCCTTTGCATGAAGAAAGTAAAACCTAGAAAACAAATTGCTGTTTGTGTCTCCTGAATTTCATCTTCAGCTTTAAATGGAAAACAAAATAGAAAATGGCTTCAGCTTCATAATTAGCAAAAGCTGATGAAAGATGTTACTGTAGAAGGTATTAAATGATTATGAGATTTCCCCTTCTTCCCCACACCTGTTAAATGGAATGTGATAATGCCTCTCTCTTATTAATATCTTATGAGAAAAGTCAGAGGGGATGTATCCTTGATCAAGAGATCCATTTTATACTTGCTGCTATAGTTCATTCTGGAATAAAGGACAAATCTTGCCTCTGTGAGAAACCAAAATATTGACCCTGTTCTTAGTCCTTTTAAGCAGAAAGCTAATGAAAAAAGGTTATAAAATGTGGAAAATATTCTAGTCTGTGGCTTGCTTCCTACCTTTGCTGGAAGCTGTACTGATTTTTCCTGTCTGGCATCCCCCCATTAACTCAGGCTGCAGCTGACAGTTTCACCCCCAGCTGCCCCGTTTATAGGAAGGATGGCAAAAGGATCGGAGTCCTCATTTGCTGTGAGAAACAGCTCAGGGAGGTAAACCTTGGGAAAAAATGAGACTATTCACAGAGTGAGGCACTACCTGACAGGAGCAAGAGTGGATGTATCTAACTCACCA
>JAOXNH010000067.1:1449038-1482011 GCA_028566575.1 Bartramia longicauda
AACTATAGAAGTTTATCTTGTTTCAAGATAACAAATATCCAAAAAATGTAGAGAGAGTAGAAATTTATCTTTACTATGCCCTTTCTTGGGGTTTGCTCCCCTCTATTTTGCCCTTTTGCAGCTTAAAGACAAGTTCCCTGTCATTATAGTTAGTTGGGAAGCTGTGTACCTGATAGAAGATGCTCAAGAGCATCTTCATCCAGTTCTGGGCTCCCTAGTTCAAGAAGGACACGAAACTGCTGGAGGGGGTACAGCAAAGGGCTACGAGGATGATGAGGGGACTAGAACATCTCTCTGATGAGGAAAGGCTGAAGGACTTGGGTCTTTTTAGTCTGGAGAAGAGAAGACTGAACTTCTTTACTTGGAGGGTGGCAGAGCCCTGGAACAGGCTGCTCAGGGAGGTGGTGGAGTCTCTGTCTCTGGAGACATTCAAACCCTGCCTGGACACGTTCCTGTGGGACCTGCTTTGGGTGGACCTGCTCTGGCAGGGGGTTGGACTGGATGATCTCCAGAGGTCCCTTCCAACCCCATATCATTTTGTGATTCTGTGAAGAGCACAGAACACAGGTCCTCATTCTGTAGGATCAATATTTCTGGTCTGGGACTGCAAGAGGAATTCCTTATCACATCCTTATATCAGCTCTTAAGTTGCCTGCAAGTAAGCAAAGCAGCGTGATGGTGAAAGATGTTGCAGAGTAAAGCTGGAGATAATGAAAGTGTACGGAAAAACATTGTCTTCAAACAAGAAGATGCTGATGTGACGTCTGAGAAGCCCTTCATCGGTTTAAAAGTGCAATAGATTTGAAGTAATCAATAAGGAAAAGGAGAGAGTCACTGAATGTCAATTAAAATGCTTCAGTGATTGAAGTGGGCAGCTTCCACGCACGGCTTTGTAACGCTACTCCCCTCCCGTCTCCGCTGAACGGCACTGCTCTTACGGCAGCCCCTGGTAGGAGAATTTATGCAGCAGCATTGACAGTGACCTTAAAGAGGGATCATGAAACTATTCTCCACGCCTGAAATTGGTAACTCTATCTGCTTCCTCTGCGGGAGAGGACGAGACAAGGCAGGGAGGGAGGGAAGGAGCAGCTTCATTGACCACCCAGAACGAAGGAAGAACCTGAAATCACTTTGTCAGCCTTGGTTCTTCCTGGTGCCCATCCCAGAGAGAGAGTTAAGGAATGCAAGGGGTTTCATACCTGTAGGTACGAGTTTTCTCCTATCTAACAGCAGAGCCAGAGGGATCTTGGTCCCTGTGGAACAGGCAGCACCCTGAGTCCAGCGTGGGCACCAGTGCACATGATGCTCCTCAGGGAGGATAACGGGGCCCTTGTTCTCACCACTGTCCCAGACTTTAGGGGCCACCACTCTGCTCACCAGGGCTGTCCCAGCAGCCCTCTCCAAGAGCCACCACCAGCACCCGAGAAACGACAAAGGGCTGCGAGGAGATGTCCCAGCACCAGCAGCTGGGCCTGTTAACTTACGGGAAGGGATGACTTTTGTCACTTGTCTCCTCTCAGACACGCTGCAAAGTCCAGCTGAAAGCTTTTTAATGGTCCCTTGATGCTGAGCCTGCAGATACAGAGAGATAGAGAGCATAATAAACTTTCAAAATATGATCTAACTGCGTAACACATCAAATGTGTATCTTAACTGTATCCAGTGGAGCTGAGTGGAAACAAACACACCATTTCAAACCAGACCACACACAGCAAGATAGTGCACATGACTAATTTTGATGACTGATTTCATATAAATAATGTACCAAGATTAGTAGACGCACAGTAACATCCCTTCATTTCACTCCTATAATTAACTTTTCATTGAGACTCCAACTGGAAGTGGCTGATTAATAAAGTGTTTGCTTTTTACTACTGAGATTAAAAGTACATCCTGTCCTTACCGAAAGCAGCGAGAAACTGCATGAAACTTAGGGAATAGCCTGCTTAATGCTGTTGAAAATAATGCCGGCATTATAGCTCTCAGCTGGGTGGCAAAGGAAGAAATAACAGGTGTAGATAAGGAGTGGGAAGAGCACAGTATTATGGGTGCTGCATGTTGTAAATTGCTATGGGAACCAAACAGTTGTGTTCTAGATCACTTTTGCCACCTACACAAAAGGGGAATAAGACACAGATAACCCTACAGCTGAGTTCTGTTCTTCTGATGTCTGGCAATGTTTAAATGAACTCATGAAGGAAGTGTTGAGTAGCGAAAGACAAATGACCTTTCCCATCTGGGAAAGGTCTCAAAACCTTAAAGCTGCAACGCCTGTGTTTATCAGAAGGGAAAGAAGGGAAAATGCAGGTGAGGAAGAGAGAAGCCAAATCCATGCTATCTGCATTCAAAGAGGATGGCAGGATTTAAAAGAGCGAGTGACCTTCAGGAAATTGATCCTGGTGTTGATGGATCACTATATTTAGGACGCAGACTAATAGGTCAGCTGTTGCCTCTTCACTGCAGAAAAAGGTAAGATTTCCTACCCCTCCAAAGACAGAAACTTTAAATGGCTTTGAATGAAGCAATTTTAACACTTATTACACCATCCCCAGGGATTTTCAAACTGTTTTGCAAATAAGGCAGGCAGGTAGGGCAGATAAGTCCTCCCATCCTGTCATTACTGATAGAAAAACTGATACATGGAGATGTGACACGACTTGTCCCAAATAAGCCTCCCTAAGAGGGACTCTCATCACTTCCTTCTCAGGTACGTGATTAACCACCAACCACCTTTCCCTTTTAACAAGTTTCATTGGCTTTCACATTGGAACTGTGCAGAACCACAGATTTCATGTTGTTTTTTTTTTTAATACTAAGCCATCAATTAGTCCAGGTTTACTCGAAACAGTGCCCTGGGTCTCTTTACAGGTCTATAAACCTGAGAGAACGTATTTGTGATCTTGGGCTCAGGTTCAAGTTTTAAAAGAAAAGTGAAACTGGGGCAATTTCTTTCATTACTTGAGTTTTCATACTGAGTTCTCATATTCTGCATCTGAATGTGCCTGAAGGGCTTGAGTGGAAGGCAACTTGCAGATTTCCAAGGCCCTTTTCTGTTTCAGCCTTGATCCCAAATTTTGACTCTCCTAAGGCTGGCAGCCCCTCTATACAGCACTCGTAATACTAACTTCTCAGATATTATTTGGGTTGGACCTTCCAGGACAAATTGGCAATCAAAGGCCTGTTTACGAGATCCATCTGTAATGAGCATTGCCCCTCCATCACACCATGGTGTAGGAGAGCAAAATACAGCAACAGCAGAATCAAAGCTGGATAGGGAAAGCTAATAACAGCAAACAGAGCAAGAAAAAATAAATAATAAAAGGATTACCCACTGCATGGAAAGCTTCCCAAGGTTTGGTATGACTGTGGGAAAGAATTCATAATCCCAGGTTTCATTCAGACTATGTCTGGGAACAAAGGCACCTGTATTAAAACCAGCGTTGTTGATTTTGGCAAATGGTGATCAAATAGAATAGAAAAGAATAGAAAAGATGGTACAAATCTGATTATCCCTGGGCATATAATTCCTGGTGCTCCATACATCCTCTACCCTTCCCACATACATCTTGGCATGACCCAGTACCTTTTGTTTTGAGCCACATCCTTTTTGATTGAGTGAAAGCTGAGATCTGAAAATATCCTTAAGATGGAAATGGGGTGAGTATGAGAGAGCGCTCTGTAGCTGGAGTGAGCAGGCTTCACGGGGCAGCCCTCCTACCTGCCAAGTCTCACCACAGTCTCCTGTCCCCTGGATCCTTTTGGAACCCACTCTGAGAAAAATTCAGTCATATGTTTAGTTAATTTTAAACTGAAAACCAACCAGAAGACAACCAGAGTTAATAGTACTCATTTAAATTAGACGTTCTCCTGCATATGGAAACAGTCCTTGGCTGGGTTTCTCAGCAGCTGGAAAGACACACAGCTCCTCATGGGCCACAGGCTGTTTCACAGCAGCTAAACACCTTCCCCGTGCTTCTTCCCAAAGGCATCAAGAAAAGCAAGATGAGAAAATGAATAAATATTGGAAGCATTCAATAAAATGTTAGAGATAAGAATAGCTAGCAATAATAATAGGTAGTAAGGAGGAATGGGGGACAGGACCCTTTCACGGCGAGGTGTGGAGCAACCGGGGACCATCACTCTATGGGCACCTCTGCTGAAAATAACACTGTAGCACCTTCACGTGCCCCCAGGACCCAAAGCATTTTACAAGCAGAAAGAAGCGCTACCAGCTTAAAGTGTCATTCACTGCTGAACTGCAGCATGGAGTGCAAAACAGCATCTATTGAATAGCTGTTTGGGACAGAAAGTGAAAAACAACACGAGCATTGAAAGGGCGGGAGGAATTTCTGGTAGGCAGAGCGTGATTAGCCAAGTTGGCCCGTGGCCAGGACATGGAGGTTAGTCATCTCCTTTTGTGAAAAGTGCCATCAGATCTTCAATGACTAAGAGCATTCAGGACCTCGGGTTTATGTCTAATCCAGAAGATGGATAACGATGCTGAAGAGGAAACATCAGAGGCGAGCATGATTATAAACAGGGAGGATAGACGAGATATCTTCCAGAGAGAGGCTGAAAAATGGAGCTGTAGGCACTGGCCAAAACAAACAGAAGTCTCCATGAGTGGATGGGGGTCATTCCAGGCTACTATGCGGATTACATCAGGAACCGACGTTGCCCGCTGCGCGGCGTCACAAAGTTTGGCTTTGACACCCGGATGCCATAGCAGAACAAGAGAAAAATGCTGCACCCATGGCCAAAGAAAGACAAGAAGGAAACTTGGGGAGATAGAAATTAGGAGTCTGATTTCACCTGGGGGAACAATTAAGAATAATTTATAGAGGATGAACTAATGGATCTGTATTTTTAGAGGAGAGCTTTGGGGAATTTAAAGGGTTTCCCGCTCTTAGGTTGTATTTAAATAATAAATAACTATCTATCTATCTGAGTTCTGGGGAAGGTTGAAGAGAGTGGTTCATCCAGTTGCAGCCAGGCCACAAGAAATTGTTCTCAAAATTGAGACAATGAGAAAAACTAGCATTCCTGGAGCCAATTCAGATCTTCTTCCATTTTTTCAGAAAACACCCAAGTAAATAATTTCACCTCGTGGTGTTATTGCAGTCTGTGCTGTTCAGACACATTTAGGGGAGAATCCTAAAACATACTTTTCTGAAACTACAGGACAGATCAGTAACACATCATTCAGCAAGGAAATCTGCAACTGTGAAAAATAAAACCTGCAAAAGTAATCCTGATGGACTTCCAGCCATTGACAGACTGAACAAGCCTGGGTACAAATGCACATAAATTGAACTTGGTCTGTGGCCCCTATTTGAGCTGAAAGAAGGGTTGGAAATCAAATCTGATGTTTTTCATCTGCCTCGAACTCTTAACTAAAATGTAGAATTACAGAGCTATCGCTAATTAATTACTGTAAAAACATTATGCACTCTGTTTTAAATACAACTTTTAAGGCGGTCTGTAAGCTATTTATAGGGATTGTGTCTTTATCCTTTTCACATACACAAGGTCATTCATAAGCATACATCAGAAGTGGAAGGGAGCAAGAGGGATGCTAATCAGAGCTGCTCCTAACCACTTGCTGTTCAAAGAGCAGAGCGGGGCTGGGTACTAATGCATCTGACCCCGCAAAAGCTTAGTAGCCAATTAGCTTCCTAAAGGCTGTGATGAGCTGCACTCATTTACTGTGCATCCACACATTCAGCCGTCATGTTTAACAAGCAGCAGGACCACCTACGGCTGCCCAGCAAGACCCCGCGCAAACTCAACGCTGAGGCCGCGTACGCAGTCAGTAGAGAGGAAAAAAAGATGTGAAAAGCACAGCTTGGGATGACTTCCACAAAGAATCCAATGTCATTCACAAAGCTGTAAGATTCCAGTCAGCTCCATAATTTTCCAAAGTTTTCCTTGAATTCTCAGGAATGGTTCCAGAACATCAGCCCTCTTTGCTGCATCAGGGGCATGTCTAATGTTTCCTTCCAGAGCACCATGGTCATAACCATGCAGGTAACCTCTGGAAAACCCAAGGTGATCCTTGACATCTTTGTTGGAAAGATCATCACCAAATGTCAGGCACACCTGAAGATGTTCACACGCTTGTTTGAGATGTGGAGCTCATGTTTCCCTCTGCCCCACCACAGCAGGCTTGGCCAATACTGGAGCCCACCACGTCAGAACGTTTCACTCCCATCCAAACTCACAAATTAGCAGTGCAGATTTGCTGGGTTTCTTCTTAGCCATCGAAGCAAGCCAACCAGGGCTCACAAAGCAAAGTCGAGGCAGATAAATGCAGAGACAGATTATCAGAGGTTCCTTCTATCCCTCAGTGTCCTTCAATCTGTGCAATACCTGACGATGGGCAGGGCTGACAGCACAGCAACCAAACCACACAGCCGGGAACACCCTTTATCTGAGGAATAACTGCACATAATTAGTCAGGTTCTTGGGAAGGTCATTTATTGGTCCGGTACCAAGTCACTAAAAACACTTAACATATTCTTAAGTCACACATGTCCCACAAGTGATGTATGTCCTTGGCAGGAGGCTGGATCCAAACAGACTTAAACACATGCTTAACCATAAGCACATACGTAAGTGTCTCGCTGACCTGTGGCTGTGCTGACATTGGTATTACCAGCCAAGGTGTCAAGCAGAATCATTTATTGGTTTCTTCTCTCTCCCCATTCACTTGTATTTTTTGTACTGGAGTCTTCATGAAGAGAAGCTGTGTTTCATACCAAGTAGACACAACTCATCAGTCCTTTTTAATAAGGAGAGAAATTAGGCAAGAAGGACAATGGGGACTGTGAAATCAAGGAGAGATGTTGGTGTCTTATTTTTAAAGCCCCTAATTTTTTAAGAAGTGCTGTATTTTAGCCCTTGGCACCAGTGTTTATGCAAAAATAAGGCATTGCATTAGGTTACTTTGAGCTAAAGTTTTCTTTTTAGATTTCCAGTAAGTTAAACTTAATGGAAAGTCAGGGATGTTTGTTTCACGAATTGAAAGGAAAGTTTCCCCTTTTAAGTAGTGAAGTGAGAGGTGGGGATACATTGCTTTTTTCCCAGCATATACCAGTTATGCTGCTGCACTCTCAAAACTTCCTATGCTTTTCATGTCTCTCCACTGAGCTGCCATCATCTGCCTAACAGCATTTCAGCCCCGTGTCAATTTGAGGGCTGCGTCTAACACTCAGCCATAATTCATCAGGATCAGATGGCAGCCAGTCCCAAATGCATCTCCCGGGAGCCGGGACACTTTTCTCCCGGCATGGAACAAAAACAATTATCTGAAGCTACCCACCTGCTCCAGGGCCGCTTTGTCACATACGATACTTTGGGGGGTGATACCTACCTGTCACACTGATTTTTTGGGATGTTGACACAGCAGCTGGAGCCAACATCTGTTGCTGCTGCTCTGCTGCGAGCTCATTTAGGCACTCCAGAAGCAAAGATGGAAATGTTTCAGTGCCTCCCTCCTGCCTGCTCCACCTGAGAAACCCTCTGCGTCTCATCCGAGCGGCTGAGCAGCTGTGACCGGACACCTTATATCCCCTTCCCTCTTTGGAATACTAGTTTAATTCCCAGCTACTCGCTCACCGAGTCCTCACAGCTTGTGGCATTCCTCCCGGTACCGAGCTGTGCCTATGCCATTGTCCCATCCTTCCATGTAAATATCTCAGCACCCAAAGCAGGGGGAAATCAGACCATTTGGTTTGTAGCTGATGATAGAAACTATGGAGAAATTTAAACAAAAAAAAATCCAAACCAAAACAAACAAAAAAAACCCTGGCTCCAAATCACAGGCTGAAGCTCCAAGGCTGGGTGTCCCACTGAATGGGAGCGTGCAGAAATGCTAGGACAGGATAAGGGACCCAGTCAGAGCAAGGTACTGGAAGCAGTGGTTTGCAGCCTCTTGTCCTCCCTGCTCTGTCTGTGTGCCTCCTGCAAACCATTTAGAATACTGCACACTGTTCCTTGTCTCTAGGATTTGCTCATTATTCAGGTTTTGGGGCTTTTGGGTGGTTTCTGGTACCTTTCCTACCTTGTTCCAGTTGTGCAAGCAAAAATACTTCCCTTACCAAGCAGCTTCAGTGCATCCAGGCGAGCTGAAAAATGGCAGAGAAGCCCAGGCTCCCTCCACCACCGTGTGATGCTACTGAAAAAGAGACACCAGCAGGAGAGCTGGGCGGGGTGATGTAGAGAGGACGGTCTCTTTGGTTACCTGCTCACAATTAATCCGTGGGAAGCTGCCAGGGTCAGTCCTCACTCTGCATCTCAGCCTAAATGACTTTTTTTGGGCTGCAGAAGTGAAAACTCAAAGCAAAGCAGCAGCCCTGCTGGGCTTTAGGCTTAGACACGGTACCAAGCCCTCTTCTCCAAAGCTGACAGCAATTAGAGGAGGATGGCAGATGCTTTCTCCCAACAGCCTCTGGCTCTAATGAACACCTCCTCTGCGTCTAACTTCAGATGCAGCTGGAGACCCTCCGTGTCATGCACAAAGCCTACTTGCAGTGTCACTCAGTAAATAATAAAGACAGCGATATAATCCTCGCTACCTCTGGGACAGATGTTTTCTCAGTACGACAGCTTCCAGGAGTTCAAAGCTTTTCCTGAACAGCATACACGGAGGCTGTGCCTGTGAACTAATCAGCGTCTCCGTCTCTATGTGATCATTTTCTAAATTGCCATAAACGTGGCACCAAGAGCACCGAAGATGAAGCTCCTCTGTCTGGGTGCTGTAATCACACTGAGCAGACTGCAGAGCAAATGGGCACTGGAGATTTCAAGTATCTTGGTTTTCATTGTTAAAAATCACAAGCAAGTTCCCGTTTCCTTCTTACTCACCTCTCCTGACTCCATCGGGCCACTGACGCAGCGCTGAGTGATGGCAGCACATTACTCTCGGTGGAGATTAATTATTTCTTTTTTTAAGGTTTCTACAACCCCCACCCGCTCTGGGTCTCTCCCAGTTGGTAAAGCAGGATGTCAAAAACTAATGGGAAGGTGTGAGACACGACGTGACCTTACGAGAAAAGAAAATTTGGGCCAAGGGAGATGGAGTTTGGATTTTGACAAGGGACTTTGTTTTTCTGTTTGTTTCTTCCCCTAAGACTATGTTTCTATTTTCAAACCTGAATGCACTGCTGTGATTCACAGTGTAATTGCTACAGGAAATCAGGAGGGACTGCACCTGTGTGGGACCATGAGGGACCACGACGTGATGCTGGTTCCTCCCCGCGCTGACTAATCCCCCTTGTCTGCTGCGCACAAACACCGCTACCTGCCCGAAATCCCCCCAGCCCTCTGATTTCCATTTACAGCTGTCTCCGGAGCGTCGCAAGGAAAGATGATGGATGGGCAGAATTTTATTTCCATTAGAATGAAGCCAACTGAGTATTTCCATCTGCTATATTAAAAATACTAGTTCTCGCTTTGCTTAATCTTGAAAAATGCAACATGTTTCTGCAGCTGAGTTTGCATTTTGTCTAGGAAATGGATGCCTGAGGTGGAGTGATTTTCTGTGGGAACAGGGCAAGGTGGAATTTACTGCCTTCCCTCCCATGGGCAGAAGGCATGCAGCTTGGCAGGGAGAAGCTGATAGCCCTGCAATTACCATCTCCTCGAAGGGGTTGTACTTGAGGTTTTTGGCAAGGTGGTCCCTGAAGACCAGCATTAAAAGCAGTTGGGGAGATAACTGGAACCGGAGACCTCCTTGTCATCTCAGCCTTGCCCTCAGGCTCGCTGCTCCACTCCCTGACCACGTTCCAGCCCTGCAGAGCATCGCTCTCCCTCCTGGATGGGTTTCTGTAATTCCTGCTGCTGACACACTGCTTGTGATTCGGAGTTGACATCAGTTACAGAAGATCACTGGAAGAAGTGAGCACTGAAGGGTTTGGATTCCATGGGGTGGGAGGGATGGGGAGAGAAGCACATCAGAAGTGCAAGAGCTTGGCATCTAATGTAGGGGCCTGAGGGAGTCAGCTGTGGGCGCAGAACTGCTCTATCACAGTGCTTTAAAACTCCATCCAAAGAATAGAGGTTTTTCAAGTTTTTTGGTTGTTTTTTTTTTTTCTTGTTGCTTTCCTACTTCCCTCTTGTTTTCCCAGAAATAGAACATGACATTTATTTTTATGGACAGCATGATCTTATGGCTATTCCCCTGTGACAGGGTAATCTGAACACAATTATGTTCTGTTGACAAAAAGTGATAAAAGTGTATTGTGTCAACACTCTGAACTAACAGATTTGTCATCTGCTCTACTCTCAGATAATGGAAACAGATTTAGAAAATGCTCTGACAGACTCTCTCGTCTCGTACAGTTAGGTAAGCCCCAGCTCTGTGTGGGTTACTGGACCCCATTTACCCCTTTGCCAGAGCAATCTGCCTGGCTGTGGTTTAAATTCAAGTGTAAAGTTTGCTTCGATGGACTTCTTTCGGCAACTTGTATGCTTTGAAGTAATTCAGCCTAAGTTCTCCATTTCACTTCAGTTCTATTACTCCCACTTTTTTTTTCCATGGCTTTGGAAAACACAACATTTTTATGTATCACTTTTTGCCGTGCAAATTTCCTTTTAGAAAATATATTTGACAATAGTACCTGCAGTACTTCCTCCCTCCAGCTGACTTCTTCATGAGTTCATGGAGATTAATCTACCTGGACCATTGTTTTCCTGAGATGGGCACCCACACCTGGTCAATGTGTAGGGCCAGCCCTAGGGATACCCACTTTTCAGCAGAAAGATGTGTGTGCATCAGACGTAAGACACCATCCCGTCCTAAGCCTGAAGACAAGCCTGCACTTCCAACTCTTGGTTAGTTGGATGACAATTACTGCTTAAAAACTAAAAGAATGATGATATCATTCAAGCAAAATAGAAAAAGCCTTTTCATGGCCAAAAAAAAAAAAAAAGCCATTTCCAAAGTTTCTGTAAAACATTTTGTTTTGCAGCTGTGAGTCCTGCACTGTTAAATGCCATCAAACAGCATTTCCATTCAAAAGGTGCATGTGCAATGTATATTAAGGCTTTCCAAAAATAGGAGTCAATAGCCACCAGGTGCAGGTGTGCCATGAGTCAAGCAGGAGAGCATCTGGTCACCTGGATAATGCCTGTCGGAAAAGATCACGAACATCGGCCTCCTCATCAGCACAGAGGAGATGGCAGGGGCCCTGAAGATGCTCTTAGCTTACATCTCTGGTCCTCCCTCAGCTCATTCCCTCAGCTTCCAGGTTAAACACTACGTCAGACTGGGACTCCTAAAAATCAGCTCTTTTAGGATCACAAACATCAGGGGAATCCAAAGTCTGTTCTAATTGGAGGTGCATGCTGGGCTCCCTCTCTGCTCTCCCCTATCCACCACAGACAGCTTTGCTCCTCAGCTTCTGCCCCAAAATATCCAGCCACAAGGAGCTTGTCCCTCTGTAAGCAGCTTTTTGCACGGATGTTTCCTTCGGTTTGATACATTTGTTGTTTGAACAGAAAAATGCAATCATTTTTGACAGCAGGGAGAAACGAACGGGGTATGAGCACACGGAGCGCTATTGTTTATTCCCCTGATCCAGCTCCTGCCAGTGGGATTTTTCAGTGCAGGGGTGGAATCGAGGCATTTGCATCCTGAAATGGGAATAATGGTCTGGAAGAGTGGTTTAAGGTAGTTTGGCACCATATTCTGATACCCACAGAAACCTCTAGAGAAAATTGAGCTGGACATTGCAATGGAAACTTAGCACCATCTACAACCGAATTCACAACCCGAATTTCCCAGAAGAAACCCCAGCTCCAGAACCGCTCTCAAACCAGACCATGGATCTGACTCTTCTTCTTCCTCCTCCTCTCTGACTGACAGCCAGACCTGGTGCTCAAAAATACAATGCTGCTGTGAGAAAACATCTAAGGAAAAAAAAGGTGCTAAGGTTCTTTTCTGAATTGACTTAAAGCAGGGAATATATTGTGTAATGAACAAGTTTGGATAAAATGAAGCTACATCTCTATCGACAACAGATTTTTGGGTATCCACCGGATTCATCCTCTCCGTGTTACCACACCTAAGACCCAGCATCATGTAAATCTCCATAAATCTCTATCCTAATGCATTTGACCGTATCAAAACAAGCTGCATATCCCTAATGTAGCTTATTTTACCAAAATCACTTGGTCCTAACTCTAATCATTTTGTAAAGTTATGCTCAAGATTATTTTTTCGGTAGAATTTGGCCATGATTTTAACACCAGTCCCAAGTACCTTAGAATCCAAGATACTCAACTTGTAGCACTTGAGTTTTCCACTGGAGTCAATGAGGCCATTATTCACATGCTTAGAATTAGGCATATGCTTAAGTGCTTTGCCTTTGGGATAAAGAGCCCATTTGGGACTCTTCAGTACTTAGCTCTGATAAAATCCATCAATCTTGCTTAGATGATTAAAACAAAAGCATCTTTCTCAGAACTTCCAACAGATGTTTTCATAAATTTTAACATACTTCTTTTCCCTGTCTCATTCATTTCCAGTACAAGTATTCCCTTAAAAGCTGAATGAGAAAATCTGTAAACTTAAAGGAGGAAATTTATTTGGCTAGAAAGACATCTAAAGAAGTATAACAGCACTTGCAATGATCTCTGGCCAAATTCCGCACCCATTAACTTTCTTTATGCCTTTCCCCACTGCCAGATGTATCTGTGCAAATGAGATTTTCCAAAGTAACTATTGTCTTCCCCGAATCCCGCAAAATCCTTTCTAATAGCCTCCGAGTAGAGTTTTTAACAAGCGAAGTGAGTGTGTAACTGCTCCCTCCATACGTCTGAAGTGTATTCTCCCTTCCACCCGCCCCATTTCACTCTGTCGACAACATGCATTTTGTCAATCCTCTTACTGCAAATCATTCAGTCAATGGAACTGAAAGACATTTCAGCACATTTTTATCAACAGAATGTAATTTTGTGCAAATCATGCTGTCAACGGGAAAGAATGCCAAAAGAAAAGTGAAAGAACCCAAACTCATTTTGTCCACAAAAAATAAATTACAGTTTGCTTTTATTTTGTGCATGTAGACAAAATGGAAATAGCAAAACTTCCCCATCTGTGGACAGAATTAAGATTGATCTCTTAATTCAGGAAACCAAATGGTATTTGGTAGAAATAGGAAGGACGGCTGAGATGCTGAGTCAGAAGAATTTTTCCAGCACTCTACACCTCTCACTGTTTTTGTTGTATCAGTGAAATGCCACCTGAGATATTTAATCCAGAGCAGCAAAATATTCAGTGATGGGCTCAGATACAGGCAAGTGGGCTGAGCTGGAGGAAAATTCAGATGCTACTTCATTTTCCAGTTGGTGAATGTTTCCATTTTTCTCCATTCTGCTGCTGCCATCCTTTTGTTGCTGCCAGCTTTGCTCTTGTTATTACAAAGCTTGTTCTTTTGGCAATCATGGGCAAACCTCGGGGTCCCGGGCCCACTGACGGCTGGGACCACGCCACGCAGCCCTGTGGCCACTAAAGCTCTGCAGGTCAAAGTAAAAAGAGTAGGTTGTATAACTGATTTGCAACTTCTCTCCATCACAGGACTGAAACCAGCTTCTACCTCCCAACAGCTAAAAGGTCTTTTTTGCTGGTCCCCAGCAGGGACAGGGTTCCTGCCTGACGCTCCTCCCTTAATGCCCAGCAAAACCCACCCGGGCAAAGCACTTGGCTTCTCTAAAGACGGAGTGAAAATTGGCCTCTGGGAGCAGAAGATTACAGGAGGACACTAAACCATTTGCTTTCCTGCATCTACTCAGGTTTTACTTCAAGGTGTGCTCAGCTGATTATAGTTATAAGCTTATATTTTTTATAAGGATAGCTGTTTAATTCTCTTTAATATTTTGATGCTATTTTTCTATGGACTGGAGTTGTTTCTTAATATGGTAAAAAACAACAAGAACCTTCCTGGATTTTTTGATGAATCCCGCTGTGTTTTCAGATCACCTTGTCCCTTCCAGTTCTCCAATGAATTGTTCAAATAAGGCCTTGGAGAACTGACAGTCCCAAAGAGTTTGTATGGGGCTGGAGGAGCAGAGTGGGTGGCTGTTATCCAGCATTTTAGAAATCAGAATGAGACTTACCACATGCCATTTTGGTACACCCTGTGGGGGAAAACAGATCATTTTCTCCATCAGTCCCCAGTCTTTTACTGGGGAAAGCGATGATCCAGCCAGATTCCCGGAGTCCTGCTCATCCACAAAGGAGGGAGGCGCAGAGGAAGGTACGCATTGTGCAGCATTAGAAATGAAACTGCTTTGAGACACGGGCCAACGCGCTGACACCAAGAGCTGGCAGCAAATATGTCAGAGGGATCACGAAGTTGGCATGAGCGGGTTTCAGCTAATACAAGAGATTATTTTCAGGGCCTCATCGCGTGCCAAGCACAACACAAAGCTGGCCTCAGAGAGCAGCACTTCTGCTGGAGCCGTAGGGGGTGGCAGCGGAGCGGAGCAGGCGCCCGGGGAGAAACCAGGCTTGGGTTTTTATCTGGGACAGCACCGGGGCTCCGCAGGGATCGGCTACTTCTTGGCTGTGAGTCTTCACTGGTCTCCATCTGCAGCGGTCTGCACTTCACTGCCGGTGGGATTGGTCACCTTTCGGATTTCTATGCTGTCACTGAGGTAGAGGGGACTCAGTGCATCCCTTCGGCTGTGCCAGGCTGCTCGAGTGAATTTTGGATTTGAAATCCTTCATGTTTGATAATATCAAGGACCTCTTCCCATTTAATCCTTACCTGCTGTCCTATCGAGAGCATCCCCAAAGGCAAGGAAGTATTCATTAAAAGCATAGTGTCACTGTAAAAGCGGTAGATAGATTCAATGGGAAGAAGTATCCCGAGGAATGAAGAAACAGTTTCAGACCATTTTGCTGTGCAGTTTTCACGGTACCTTCTTGCCATGGTAACCTTCTTCTTGCCACCTTCTTGATGGTGCCAACAGCACTGCGTATTGAGAGAAGGATTCATACCGGTGAGACCCAGACAGCAAGTCCTGCAAAGCATTTACTTGTTCTGGATCAACAGGAAATTTTCTCCTTTTAAAAGCCATTGGGCCAAATGCTTTCTGAATCAGTGGATGAGAACAACGGCTCTACCTTCAGTCTGGTCACCCTTGTCCACTGGCACTAAATGCCCTCACCCTGACCAGTTCTGCTAACTAAACTCTTTTTTTCTTTATATGTTGACTTCAGCTTGCACAAAATCCTGGGTCCTGTCCCAGTCATGTCCCAAACCCCATCTTTTCAACAGAATTTTGAACAAAAGAGAGGAAATGAAGGCTTGGGAATCTCCATGTTTTTCATGATTGATTTCTTGTATGCGTGTTAGCAATTAACTCACAAGGAAAGCTGCAAATCTTATATCAATATGAAACTACACAACTTAGCTGTGGGACACCTGGGAATCAAACCAGTAATTACTAACACAGAGGTAGATTGTACATTCCCTGCTGGAATTTACCCACAGCCTCATTCAACAGCAACAACAAAATTACAGCAGTGGTGATCAGAAACAAATATTCAGGGGGCAACCTGTGCTGCTTGCCTATTATTCTGCCAAATGCAGCCCATCAGCACTTTTAATTTAGAGTGAGAAGTTTGGCAGAGAACAGAGGAAAATGGGGAGGGGATTTGAGTGGTTGTTTCGTGGCTCATCAGCAACTGCTGCAAACAGTTGCCTTGTGCGTGTTGATGGGAGTCAATGCAGCATCTCCATCGTTCCCCTTCCACTTCAAGGGAGTGAAGGCTTGAGGTGGGTGGTTGAGAACAAGCTGCTTGCAGAAACTCATGAACTTACCACCCAAGTAGCTTGCTGAAGTTCACTCTCCTCCACCTACTGTCCATCATCTTAAGTAGAAGGTTGCAAGGCCTCCTGGACCACCTTGTGTTAAGCACAGGACCTATCTGCACACACAGCTGGCCTGTTCCAGGATAATCTATTAAGTGCACCCAAAACGTTGAGCTCTGGAGTGGAACTAAGTCACCCCTTGGTACAAGTTTGATAGTAAGGATTGAGCTGCTGGTTTGGAGACATACCTATCGGTCAATGTAAACATGCCATTGGAGGGAAAAACCCTTAATGCTGTTACATGTAATAGCAACAGCCTGTGGATGGGCTGCTGTTGGTAGGCAGGATCACGGCCAGGAAGGAGCAGTAAATACAGTGCTCACGTAGAGCTGTAGAATGGTGTAGGAGTACAGTCAGGATCACCTGTTGAAGACTTCAGAAAAAAACGGCTATTTGTATTGAAAAGCTGAACTCCTGGTAACAGAAATCTGGAAACCTGGTCGTTTGTTTTTAAATAGCAAAAGCCAGCTACTGGCTGCTTCCCACAGAAGCACAGAAGAGCTCAGATTGGAAGGGACATGAGATTTCTGGTCCAGCCTCCCAACAACACTGAATTCAGCCCCGGTTGCCCAAGGCTTTGTCCCAACCCTCCAAATGCAGCCTCTCTGGGAAACTTCTTCCGATGTGAACAAGTCTCATGGTGAATTTTATTATTTTTTTTGTAACTCTTTTGTTAGTTGGAACTTCCCCTCTTTCAATTTATCACCGTTATCTCTCATGCTCCCCCCATTAACCTCCTCTCTCTCAATTAGGGCTGATTTTCTTGCACACATGTTACGTGATAGAAGCTTTCGGTAATGGGAATCAATCAACGTGCCCCAGTAACTCTAAGTGCACCACGGGGAAACAAAAATACAACTTTCAGGCAGAGGTATCTGCTCTGCAGCTAATGAGTGTATCATGGTGCTGTGGGGTAGTGTGGCCCCATGAATCCAAAGTGATTTACTGCCTTCTGCTGTACATCAGCACTCTGCAAACCCTTTAAATGTCTAACGTTTAAAAATATGTATATATCTTCCAACGTGCAAACCTAGAACAGGCTTTGATGTTGGCACTTTTCATTGCTGGTGGGTTTTTTTTGTCATAATAAAATCAGTTCTGCTAATCACCATTCACGATGCAGAACCTGTTTCATTTGAACTGCAGTTCAGAGGAAAACACTTCTCGGTTTTATTCCTGCCCCAAAATATCTGCAACTGAATTCAAAGATGGACTTCAAACTGCATCCTTTGCAAAAAGTTCAGTTCCCTGATGCTAGCAGTTGGATCTAAACCTGATGTCGCATCAGTCTTGGCAATCTACAAAAAAACAGTGACTTTCAACCCAAAAAACCACCTGTATGCTAAATTATTTCTTCAAAAAACAAATCTGGAGCAGGTATCTGCAAGGGTAGGGAAATCAGCAGCGCCTGGCCTCTCTGCCTGGCTCAAACAGCTGGCATTCCAGGAAAGACGCCAATAAAGGACTCTGGGGCGATTTTTGCCAAGTTGAGTTTTTAATTTGTGTAGTTACGTGACTGAATACAAGATAGATCTTTGCTGTTCAAAAAAAAAGAAAAGAAAATGGAAGTTCACCAAAATCCTGCAAGGTTTAGTTAGGATCCTTCGGCTCCTTCTTCTCTTCGCTCGAACACCTCTTGGCCGAGCTGGAGGACCAAGGGGCAACCAGAGTATTTTGCCCTGAAGGGTATTAGTAGGGGCTGGTGATGTCCCCATGTCATTTGTAGCCAAATTAAAAGCCTGGGGCTCTTCTTCGCTGTGTGAAAAGTTAAGCCCTGCAAAAGGAAGGGAAGCAAGGGCAGTGGGAAGGGTTGGAGCCTTCCAGCTCAGCAGGCAGGGTGGGTTATTCATCAGGGCAGAGCCAGGGAGAGGTGTTTTGACAACACTTGGGCTGCCCAACCTTCTCACCACCTCCATTTCCTGCTTTTCTCCTAGTGCTGGTGATACAAATCCCTGCCAGGGTGCTCTGCATTAGCTGGGACACCTTGTGCACAGGTATTTTAACCAGCAGGAGCGATGCTTTCCTCTTGTCTCTCACTCAGGGCTTCTCGAAGGCTCTGAGCTGCCCTCCCTCCTCCCGCCTCCAGCAGGTTTCCACCTGCTTGTGGAGCAAGCCAAGAACATTTGGAAATTACCTGGCCTATAATTTCGGCCACCCTTGGCCCGCTGTGCACGTCCCTGGTACACAGAATGAACTCATTCACTCCGGCTCTGTGCACACACACCTCTCATTTCCAAAGACTGCTCGCTCTATTTTAGCACAACTTCCAAGAGCGCCTCTTAGTACAGAGGGTCATTGAAAAGCGCGGCACCGCTAAAGCACCCGACGAACCAGCTGCCTTCCTCCAAAACTGATTTATTGAAAAATAGTGGGAAAAGGGATTTATTTAACGTGCCTACTCTTCCAATACAAATGACAGTGCAAAGCTGATCTGCTTTGCGGTTTGTTTGACTCACACTTTTTATATGGCACATGTCCCAGGAGGAATTTATTAAAACACACTAACAATTACAGTATGGGAAGAGATATTGTGCTGGCCGCCAGGCACCTCTTGTTCTCCAGGGCTGACAGGGCCACGCAGTTGCTGTATGGTCTCTGGAAGTCACTTGCCCTCCAGGAATGGAGTTGTCCCACTCCCCCAAAGGTGGCTTCAGTCCCCCCTTCCTCCCTCCAGCAGCCCTGGGCTGATAACACACTTGGCTGGGCCAGCTCGGCACCACACGGTGGTGGAAGGACCTGCGAAGGGAGGTGTTATGGCTGTTGGAGAAGCAAACCATGGTGGTCTGTAAGAGACGGGCCATCACAGGAGACACATCAGTGGGAAATGTCACCTGGGACCTCCTCACCTGCAGATCCAGGTACAGGAGCAAAGCACACAGCACCTCTGGAGCCTGTTTGGAGGTGGCAACACCCGCCACGATGGGAACGGGCTGCGTTTGTCACATACAAGCAGGTTTTCTTAGTGCTCTGATGGGCTCTCACACCACTGAGATCTTGTATCCTGAGAGCACTGTGCAGGCATTCACTCAGTCCTTCCCCAAACATGCTCAGCTTCCTTGGAAAATACCCCATGACTTATAGGTGCCTTGGTTAGGGACCTGTGAAAGCTCCCCATGTAGATTTGGGGTCCCTAGTCCCTTCCCCACCATCCCCATCCCTCAGGCTCACGTTACTGCTCCGGTGATGAATGAGCCATGGGGATTGGCACCAAAGAAGGCCCTGGAGAAAGACAGGTATAGGACTGGAATCATACATGCCATGTGGTGACACAAAATAAAGAAATAAAGCAAAGTCTGTGGCGCTTTCTCCATTCTTTCTGTCTTTCTCATTTCCTGTTGCTATGCCATTCCCTAGGCAGGCACAAAAGAAACAGCTTCCTCCGCCACAAAAATGGGATTATTCAAAGAGCCCCTCTGTCTTCTCATATTTATTGTGATAGGCAGTGCTAGAAGTGTTTGACAACAACTCAATTATTCGCAATGAATAGAAGCAGGATAGGCAGGCAATTATCCACTTTACCCATGTGAGAGACACCCATATTCAAAATCCACATTCAGAGAGATCAGCATTATTTCCAAACCATTTTGCATATTTTTAATTACCAGCCTCAATTTAGCTGGATGGTTATGACTCCAATCAGTGCGCTTTGGAAGGGCTGAGCACTTGGGCTGCAGCCAGGCGTGCACTGTCTCACTCACATCAGCCTGCTAATGTGCAATATTTGGACTGTTTGGGCTACGTTTTGAGAAGCAGCCTCCAGAATGGTGCCCATCATTGGAAAACCTGATAAAAAATTTTAATCAAAATATAAGAAATGAAAAAAAATTCCCTTAAATCGAGATGGAAAGTCAACAAAATTTCAACTATTTTAAGTGATCTTGTAACTGGGGGAGAAACTTCACTCAGTAGTTTGAATCTATAACTTTGCAATGCCAGTGCCACAATTTCAATAAAGTTATTCCTAATTTGCTGAGACATAACAAGGATCAGAAGGTGGTCCATGATATTTTTCACACCTTTAACACCCATCCAATTCAAACTCAAAGCCCAGAGCAAGCAGGCTTCAGGCACGTACATTGCTCCTGAATGCACAGATCTGACTGCAGCAAAAAGTCCCCCTTGAGCCAGCTGTGAAGATTGGGTCAAGTGAGATCAAAGGATCAAGGGCCAGGATTTCCCACCGCCATCCCTCCAGAATATCATTTGAGCCTGTAAACTTCTAATTACTTCAAGAAACTCTCCCCTTCCATCCTTGCTATGTAGTTTCCTTCTTCTTAATTTTATTGCATGCTCTTCATCAATATTCCTCCAAACATTGACTTTAAGCTGGACAAAGAGTACATCTTGCCTGGACCTCACCAAGGTCCAGACCTTGGATATCTCCTACGTCCTTACAGGATCTCCCATATTTCTCGTCATCACCAGCGGCCAAGGTGCAAAGCCACAGTCCCTGGCTCCAAAGGGATGTGCAGAACCTGCCTGGCTGGGTCCAGCTGCAAAAATGGGGAGCCTGTAGTAACATCATGCAGGAGATCCCAGTGAAAAATGAGCAGATCTGTTCCACATTTTTCTTTTTAATCCTTGTAGCTAAGCCCTTAAGGACATAATTGTCACCAAGCCTGACACTGCCTTGTCTATGTGGCACCACTTGGTGATTTCACGGCATGTGTTTCGGGCTCTGCAGCGCTGAGAGCTCTTCCAGGGAGCAGAGACAAAGTTCCCTGCAGTCAATGAGCCTTGGATCAGCCCTTAAAAGTTTCAGTGCTGCCATTATTATTTAATTTTTATGTTTTCCTTCTGGTTCTCCCAGAATGTCAATAAGAAAACTTGTTCGGGGAAATCGGGGTCTGTATTTGCATATTTATCCAGTCACATTGTGGGTAACATTGGCTCGTGTTGTACAGCGTGTTTGTT
Organism: Bartramia longicauda; assembly: GCA_028566575.1. Taxonomy (NCBI): domain Eukaryota; kingdom Metazoa; phylum Chordata; class Aves; order Charadriiformes; family Scolopacidae; genus Bartramia; species Bartramia longicauda. The sequence continues at coordinate 1,469,834 of JAOXNH010000067.1, forward strand.
TTCATTGTGCAGATTTCATCTGCTGAGGGGATTCAGTTATTTGACCTATATTAATATTTAATGATACAAATCCTTAAAATAAAAGTCCAGGCACAGCCAAGGCTTTTGGGAGCTCAGCTTTAAACAGCCACCCTTCGTTAAAGCCTGGCTCCGTTTGAGAGGGTTTGATTTCCTGTGGGGACTGGGACAAGGAGCAGGGCTCCTGACGACTGTTTTGTGACTGTCTGAACGCTGTCCTGGCTGATAGTGGTGTACCTCAAGCCGACGTTGTAAAGGACCTTTGTGCAGTTCTTCATTTACTGAGCAGAAGAGAGCTGCAGAAAGAAATGAAAGAGAAAAAATCTCAGCTGGAACAATAAAATCGATCCCTGTATCAAAGCAATGTCTGGTTTTACTTTGCAGCCAGGCTGGACCAGGATTTCGGCAGCGGCAGTTACTGACTATGCCATAAAGTGTTGTCTCTCTCTTCCTCATTTCCCCAAAGCAGTAACTTCTTAGGTTTGTCAATAAAGACTGTGAAAAAAGATATTATTCCACTAACTCTATCCTATTCCAAAACAAGGTTCTCCTGGGTTGCCTTGATCTCCTGAATTTCAACCAAAAAAGCAACCTTTCCTGGCATGTCCATGAAAGAAAATTCAGCCCATGAGAAGGGAAGGAGGCTTCTTGGCATCAGGAGAAATCACCTGTACGGGACAGTGCAGTCTATAGATTTTTGGGGTTTTTTTTTGCTGTGAAGCAGCATGAAAGCAAGGGAACGGCTCGCTATGAATCAACCGGCTGCTTTTCAGTGCCTCTTTCTTTAGCCCAGCGGATCTCAGCTTGCCTTTCCCTCCCCGCACGGGGAAGAATATCCCTGTGTCTACCTTCCACCAACAAAACGCGCACTTTTGCCCCGGGCTAGGGATGTGTCAAGAAGTGGAGGAAAAAACATAAACCGAGCCTCTAAAGAAAGCAAAGCAATCTTTAGAAACACACTCAGCGTAACTGTATGAGAATCCTGAAAGCTGATGACATAAAGGAAAAAAAAAACACAAACTTAGAACAAATGTGCAATCAACTTGAATATGATGCAGTTAAAAAGCACACAAAAGCTTTATACAAACTAATGAATTGATTTAAGGCTCAGCTGGGTGATATACAATGCCACATTATTTATGTAACCTGTAGTTTACTGTTCACATAGTAATTTCCACCTCCCACCCTGTCAAATAGAAGAGACCTTTTCCACCTTAAATCTTAGATGGTGATGAGACCAAATAGCAGGAGAGGATGTATAAATGAAAGTAATTTAGTGAAGAAGGTTTGAGTGACATGAAAAGACAATAAAAGTTATGATAACGTTGGGGATATCAAAGTGAAAGCCAGGTGGGCAGACGAGAATAGGCAAGTTCCCAAGTCAATCTGAAAGGCGTTCTTCAACACTGGGGAAAATCCAGCCATTTATTTTCCAGCTTATCACTCCATGGGTCAAAAACTATGTATTAAATTTGGAGCACAAAGACCTGCCTTGTCTAACAATTGTAGTTATTGTAGAGACGGGCAGGGAGGAGGGGGAAGGGGAGAACTTTCAAAAGCTCAACACATGCTTTAGAGAAGAAGATTTGGGATTTTCTCTCTAAAAAAAAACCCAGACCATATGAATCTCGCCTCTCCTACTGTTAGGGGAGGTATATATTAAACTGCCCTTCTCCGATGTTCATGATGGCCTTTTATTGGAGCATTGTTTCCTCTGTTTCTCAGTTCGCTGGTGGTAGTCACCATGCACATTGACCAAACAGCCTGGCTCCCTGAAAGCATCTCCATGTGGGATTACAAGACCTGGATTTTCAGAATAACTTAGAAATGAAGTTCTGAAAATCATCTGAAGCTCTGAAAATTACCTCTGAAATGATTAAGCTGTCTACCCAATGCTGAGAGAGTGCACGGCTCAGCCCACAACCCAGTGGGTCTTCAGCTGAAGCGATGTCATTTGGATAAGGCCCTTGCAGGTGGCAAGTGACTCAAATCCAGCGTATCTGTTCCCAAAATCAGAGTGCTGCCAGCTTGTGGAGCAGCCAGGCTGTGTGAGGGATGCGTGTTGAGACCAAAGGGCTGAGATGTTGGGGTCCCACGAGGACTCCCTGCAACCCAGGAGGAAGGGAGTTGCCACAGGGACCACCAGCAGCTGCCAGCCCACAGAGATTTGGCTGCTGGATGTGTAGAGCACCGACACCTAGTTATTCACAGAAGGGTCTTGCTCTTTCTGAGATGGACTTGACAGATGTTTAGACATTTTATAAATAATCACAAAAAATAAGCAAACACTCCAGAAACCCACGGGCACTCCAGTTGTGTGAGGGATCCTAGGCTTCAGTAATATTCCTTTTCCTTCCATTAGATTCATTGATGGTTCTGTCCCTGTTTTTATAACTGCCCTGGGAAAATATCAAAAAACCAGGCTGGGAGTAGAGGGTTTTTCCTGAATCTCTTTCCATTTTAAGTTTCCGTCTCCCCAGACACAAAAAAACCCCAGAAAGCCCTGCTGAGAGCAGGGTAAGTAACAATCGCAGTGATTAACTCCTCTCCTTTTAAAGCACACGGTCAGGTGCTCTGAGCATTAAGCTGAGCCCTTCCAGCGTAACCCTGCCAAGTTGGAAGCAAAAAGGGTTTTTTTCATACTTAGGGGGGAGAAAAAAAAAGTGTGAGACATTGTTCTGCAGGACAGCAAGGGCACGAAGGTTTGTATTCTGAAGCTGCTATTTCTGGGAGCAGAGCAGTGAGTCAGCGGAGAGCCCCTCCGTGCGCTGACATGAAGGAAATCCCGGCTCTGGGTGTTGCTTCCGAACGTGCTCTGAGCTCAGCTGGGAACAAAACCAGGATGGTGTTTCCAGAGGGGGGGGTTCAGCTCAGACTGCTGCCAGGGAGAGAGGGATGGATGGATGGATGGATGGAAGGACAGACGGATGAACAGGTGGATTACCAGGTTGGATGGGGCTTGGAGCAACCTGGTCTAACGGGAGGTGTCCCTGCCCAGGACAGGGGAGTGGGACTGGGTGATCTTTAAGGTCCCTTCCAACCCAAACCATTCTATGATTTTATGGATGGATGGATGGACAGACGGATGGATGGATGAACGGACTGCTTGTGGATCAGGAAAGCACAAGGCAGGACTGGAGGAGACACAATAACATTGCCCTGTTTAGGCTGTTTTAGCTGGCAACAAATTTGAGATCCTCTAAAGGCAGGGAGCTGAGGGAGCCACCTCTGTTGGGCCAAGTCACAGCACCGTTCAGATGGCTACAGCTGGCGTAGTGCTTCCCAGTGGCACCAGTGCTGCTCCTCAGAGGAGAGGACTGGGCAACTGCACCTCAGCCCTATCTCCTCTCACTTTACTCGAAGGATATTGCCAAAGAAAAAGAAGATCTGCTGCTTTTAGGGCATTTGAGACGTAGCCTCACAAACATCCTGTCTGGGGTGGCAGCGGACAAGGGACACACATTTTTGCACCTGCATCTTATATTTCCTTCACACATCTACAAAGTCAACATATTTCCTTTACCTCTGTTTTACAATAAGGAACAGATCTGGGGCCATAAATTTCACACATTACCAAAACTTGTAAGCATGTTTGAAAAAACTCCCTCTGTGCAGAAATGCATAATAACCAGGCAGGATAACATGGAAGTTTTGAGCCAAGAGCTCTCATTCCATGCAAACATTTGAAACATTGAAAATTCAGAGTCTGTGAGTCACCCTGACAGTGCAACCAAGGTGTTAATCCACCAGGTTTCCTTCCGAGGAGCAGTAAGAAGGGGAAATATCATCATCAGGTGGAGAAGAGTTTCACTTTCCAGCAGCCACTTCCTCAGGAGGGTACTGGGTAACTAAAGATAAGGCCAAGTTTGCCAACGGGTTGGCAGCATTCAGAGGCTCTAGCTTTGGGCATCTAATTTTGTCGCTCAGGCTGACCTCCATGAGCAGCCACCTTTGCAGACGTGCATTTAGCAATTCCAAATTGCCCCCACAACAACAGAAAAGCACCAAAACAATGTTACTGCACGATGAGCAGACCTGTGCCTCTTTTCACACTTATTTATTTGAGTTTCTTCAGTTCTGATTTGAGTATTTTTAATGCCTTCTGGTTGTTGGGGAATAGACTGCACTGTGCTGGTGAATGGGGTGATTTTTGTCTTGTGGTTTATTTTCAGCCTCTCAATTGTCGTCTTGAGTAAAGAAAGACAAACTTTGGGGACCAGACTCACCTGTGAAGCAGCAGTTTCTGAAAGTATTGGCTTCTCATCTGCAGCTCAAGGAGGCTGGGATCAGTAACCAGTTCACCAACCACTTTATGGGCAAATGCTTAGACCGAGAAAAAGAGCCATAAACACAAGCGATTCCTCAGTCCCATGAAGGGAGTCACAGCACAGCTCCTTCTGATGTGTGTGCTCTGCAAACACTTGTGTCAATACAAAACTGTCACACCAATGTTCATGGAAAGCAAAGGCACAGGAAGAGCAAAAATAGACATGATTCTTTTTCAGACACAAATAAATATTTTTTGGGGGAAAAAAAAAAACCCAACATTATTTATCCATCCAGCTCATCCTGCATCCTAAAATCAGAATAGGGTTACTAGGAATGTTGGCTGGAAATAGGAAAAGGTAAAATAGAGACACCTTGTTGAGGCTATTTGATCAATAAGCAGGTTCCACCTGCATCCTTACAGCTAAAATGAGTTTCTTCCTGCTTCTTCACCAACTGATGGAGCTCTTCACTGAGCGGTGTCTAGCAGTGATCAAGGTGATGCTGTATCTCTTTGGAGAGGCAGCCCTCTCCCAGGATCTGTTAGTGTCATGACTTGCCAATGATGTATTGCTCTAAAAACGGTGCCTTCTACAAAAGAACAGGTCCTGAAGCAGATTTAGCCCTAATTACAGGAAGGAAGGAACAGGAGAGGTATGCAGATACCAGGAGATTCATCTTGCCAAAATAGAAAGTGTGTTGCTGCAAGCTGGAGAATTTAAATGGTGATGCTTTGGGAAGAGACCCATGTTAAACAAATACCTCCTCTGCAATAATCAAGAATTAGACTAGAAAAATGCAGATATCTGAAACCATAATGTATGTGGTTTTTTAGATAAGAGATTTACTTGTAGCCAGAGAGACTCAAAATGCCTTTTTACTTCATCTTCTAATATAGCACAGCGTCTCGCGTTGAATCTATGACTCAGTATCATACAATCACATCCTGTTTTTATTAGGTAATTTAGTCCTAAGTAGCAACTGAAGAAGTCCCACTCCCCTCTTGGTACTTCTCAGATTTCCTGTATTTGTCACCTGAAGATGATTATTTGATATCCTGTGTTACTGCTAATTATCGTTAGCTTTTACACTGCACTTTTGCATCAGATTACTATGTTAGTCTAATAATGATCACCCTCCCGTGTAATGACACACGAGGGTGCACAGCTGAGGGGGTTTTATGTATTTTCTCCATTTTACAGAACAAGACATTACACGGTTTAAATTATTCTATGGCCTTAGACAAGTCATGTGAATTAGCAGCAAACCCAGGAACAAAACCCATGGGGTCTGAGTCTCCGTCCCTGCTCTGACCAGAGAACAACACAACTGTACCTCTGTATCGCTTCATCCCTCTGCACTCTGTAACCACCAGCACACTGTCTTTGGGAGCTGAGCGAAGCGGGGATTAAGTTACTAAATGCTCTTATCATAAAACAGATATTGCAGTCCTCAGGTTTCCTCTGTTAATCTGTTTGTTTTGCTGTATCTGGAGGATAAAAAATGTGGGAGTATGAAACATTTATCTGGTAATTAGCAATTATAAAACAGTAATGGAGCTTGTGTGTTTTAAAATATGTGAGACAATGTTTGATTTTATGCTTCATTTAGCAATATCATAAGGATCTAGGCATATTCTATAAATAATTTAAAACACTCTATATGAGGAGATAGATACATATAATCAAATGAGAGAGAGACAAAGTCCGTGCTGAAAATAATGACCTTTTTACCAAAGGTGGGTGTGTTTGTATAAATGCAAATGTCTGGGCGCTAATTCAGCGATAGCACTTGCCTAATTCATTTAAACATATGCAAACGAATACAAGGTGTTAGGCTATGCCAGTTAATTGCACAATGAGTTGAGATTGTCAGCAAAAATTTCCTTGCACCCCCCTTCCTCGGCTCTGCTGGTAACGGTGACAGAGCACCCCCACGCAGGAGTGATTGTTCCTCCTGTACATCCAGGGCTGAAGCATCTGGGGTTCCTCGGTGTTTGCCTATGGGCTGTGACTGTCACCTTGTCATCCTCAGGGAAGAGGAGAAGAAACCAAGTCTCTGGTCCGTGGAGCTATTTCCATTGCCACTTGTTGGGATCACGCACGTAAAGGTTTAACCTGGCGGAGCCTCTGCCCCTCCTGAGCCATAAACTCCTGACAGAAATCCCCACGCTGAAAAATTTACACTGAGCCAGCAGGAAATTGAGCCATTTGCAGGTATGGTCACCAGGGAGAAGCTGAAGGGAAAGGTCACGTTAGGAAGAGGGTTGCTGTGTCCTGATTTCGTTGAGAGCAGTATCACTCTGGTTGGGGAATTGCAAGCCCGGAGCTTGCGGAGGGACAGGGCAGCTCAGGGCCAGGGGCAGCAATGCCACAGTGTCAGACAGCAACAGAAAAACCATCTCTTGTGAAAGGGGTATGGGTTGGCCTTTATAACCAAGATACATCCACTTTTTTTAGTTATTATCCTCAGGTGATAGACTGTCTGTGCAAAACAGCCTCGAAGAGTTCTTTCCCAAACACTCACAGGAGGTGAGGACATAGCTAATAGAACCAAATTATATATATAAAATAATATATATATATCAAATCATATACAATATATAATAGTTCATTTTCTAAATCTGTGCTGGGCCCAAATCCTGAGCATGGAGGAGTACCGAGGTGGAATTGGGCTTTTCCACCTGGAAAAGAGAAAAATGGGGGAGACGAAGAGGACTCGAGAAAACCCCAGGTGGTCTGAGCCTCCAAACTGACCGTGAGCTTTGTTCATCTCACTCAGGCCACCTCACCAGGGACACACAGCAAGATGCACAAAGCATCCCTCACTGACATGGGCAGCTCTGCTGTGAGGTTCCTGCTGTCTCCGTGCTTGTAATCTTATTTATTGTGCTTTCTTTGTCACTACTACACATCTGGGGGCTTCTCATAAGCACCAAGAGCTTTGCAGCTCGGAAGGGCTTCCTCACAGTCCAGTGAAATGCTTTGTACCACAGCAAAACTGCCTTGTGAGAGGGTGGGAGAGATCTGAGCAGCCTCTGTGATGACCAGACTACTCAAGAGTATGGTCGAGGTGTTGTGCTGGCACAAGCAGTGACCTTGGGAGGGACCAGATGGACTCTGAGGCTCGGCTGCTCCCTCATTTTCCTGATGAGGAAGTGAGGCATCAGCATCCATTATTTCTGAAGCTTCCTTCTTCGCCACTGCCTTCATTTCCAGATCCAGCTAATTATGAGTGTACAGGGTAGCTTTGATGAATTTTCCAAGATCCTCACCTACACAGAAATGGCAGGCTTTAATTGCAAGCCAGAAGGAGCTGCTTTCCTTGCCATTAATGCCATCTGAGGATTAAAAAACACAGGAATAAGTCCAGTAGGATGCCAGCCAAAGCATCCTATTGTTTCAGAAACAATGTGCATGTCATTAAAGCATGGCAGGGCACTGCTTTCATTAGCTCCTTGAGACATTTCTCCTTTCCCATCACCATTTCCTTCCCACCACCACCCTGCCAAGCGCCTCCAAAAGTAGATGCTGTTTCTAACACCCACTGCTCTCCAGTGGGCTTGGTGTTGTTTGTATTAATCCCAATATTAATTATCACTATTAATCCCGGGGGAGCTGGGAGGGCAGTTACCAAGCTGCGTGCCAGAGCAATGCTGATGGCATCTCACCTCTGCAGAGTTTCATGTCAAAAGCAATACAAAGAGCAAGATTTTAAGAGTTCAGACACTGTAAACCCATAAAAAGCTTATACTTCCCCGGAGTACTCTGAATCCTGTTCCCCTTCTTACTCTGCACCTTCTCTCGCAACTGCCCGGTATCATGGCAACCAGCTATTGGGTCTGTGCATTAATAAAAATAAGCTCTGCAACCAGAAATAATTGAATAGTACATATTTTCCCTCATTTGTGGCTTTCACAAGCCCTTGCTTTCTTTTTGCTCTTCCTGCTGCCTTTTTTCCTGAGGCTCTCCCAGGGGCTCAGACCCGAGCAAGCTGGACACACTTTTCAAATAAAAATAGCCAGCTTACTCATCAAACACATTCAAACAGATATGATTTTTTTTTTTCTAAATGGGAGGTTTGGGGGAGTTCTGTGCATGTTGGACCTGAAGTTCAGAGATCCCATTTCACGAACCACGTGTCGTGATGACATCCAGGTGTCCTGGCTCTTCCGTCTTGGAGGAGTTTCCCAGGGGAAGCAAGTCTGCCTGCTCTCTTGAGAGACTTCACCAGGGCATATGGGACACCAGTTGTGCTTTACTGCAACACACGAGCCTCTGCTGTCAACAAAACTGTGCTCTGCTAGAAACAAAACCAAAAGAGAGGGGGAAAAAATTTAAAGTTCGTGTTTGTGGAAGGAAGCTGCTCATTAAGCACCTGGTTGTTGGAAACTGGCATTAATCTTTACTGGCTGGGTCCCTGCTGGAGTCACACAGGGTGCCTGGTGTCCCAGATGTCCCTCTGCTTCTTGTAATGTCATCGCCAGCTGCACTGAGAGTGAAGAGGCTTCTCCTCCCTTCCCTGCCCTGAGAGACACCCAAGAAATAAAGGGGGAATATATTTGGCATGGAGGTCCCACCTCGGAAGGTGCTCTGCTGGCTCTATCTGCCACTGCCCATCACAAACAGCACCAGCAGTGATGGCAGCTCAGCTGCCAGATTAACCCCACAGCAAACTGATAATATGAATTTTAACTGATGTAGGATGTTCTGAGCTCTGGCCACGCTACTCATCTCTGAGAAGCTCCTTCTCCTTCTCCTGCTTTAGCACCCCTCGCGTGTTTGGCATCGCTGCTCCATGGTCCTGCTAACCCACGGGGGGGTTCCTGCTGGTGGAGGAGCTTCAGCGCTGCTGAAATGCAGCCCCAGCCCACGGGAGGACTCACAGGAGGTCCATGAAGCAGCAGTGGGATGGGAGAGGGGTTTCCAGGAGCTGCTCTGCAGGGCTATGGCATTGTACTTGGTAACAGAAGGAACCTTTGGCATCGCACTGCACTGATCCTCACTCTTTGTATGCAGGTAATGATAGTGGCAAGAATTACTCCCCCTTCCCTCTTCACCCCCGGTACCAGGTGAGTCTGGTTTTCAGACAATACAATAATACTCACAGACACCTTATGAACAGACCTGGTTTGGGGCCATCAGCTGTAACAGCTCAGCATGCAGCTCCTGTGGCTGTAACACACACAGAGACCAGCCCTGTGCTCTTCTGCTGCTGGTCTTGGGCAATTGAACATCTGCTTTCCACCGGGAAATAATCTTTTTTGCATAACCCTAAGGGAAAAAAAGCTGGTTTATTTCATTTTTCACACTACGCATTACTCCTCATTAAGACAGATTACAATTAAGGCAGCCCAGCATAACTCAAACCATCCCTTTCCACCAATAATGATGGGGACAATTTTTGACCGCTGGCCACTTCAATTGCCAAACTATCAATCTTTTCACAGTTACTGCCTGTTTATTCAAAGAGCCTTTGGGGAGCTACCAGCTAATGTGCTAGCTCCAAAGGCTCCCATGGCACAATTCACATCCCAGTCTCTGACCCACTTCTAATCATTGCATTCAAATAATTATTTTTAGATTGCACGCTTATGAAAAATAACCTCTGCGCAAACCAGGAAAGCCAAACTGAAGACAGCTTGCAAATTCAAACCATGTCACACTGGGGCAACATCTAAGAGCAGGGCCACAGAACCGGAGTGGGGGTTGGATGGCACCCCTGGGCATCACCCCGTCCGATGCGAATGGCTACGGTCACCTCAGCTAAAAGATACCAGAAATATTTATGAATATAAATCTGCAAGAACAGAGCAGAGAGATGTTGCTTGGCATCCCAGCATTTGCAACAGGGTTTTTAGACTGAAACATTCCCTGTGATGTGTGCTTAGCTACAGACTGTCCCAAAAGCCAAGGGCACTCCTTGTAATAATTTGTCCACACAGTTTCTGCTGTTGGGTGGCCACACGTCAGCCCCCATGCAGGCAGGAAGACATAGGAGCCAAGTGCACACAGCTTCTTATTCTCTGTTCACTGCTCCAGCAAACTGCATGTAATTGCTCCCGTGTCTACCAAACGTGAACAAAACTCTGCCCCCTAAACTTGCCCCGTCCATTCTGAAAATCCTCTAAACCGAAGCAGGTCCCTCAGACAGGTCTTCACTTTGCCCTTTGTTTTCCACTTTTTGCACATTTAGCACATTTCCAATGGCAATTTTGCACATTTTCCAGTGCAACTGAGTGTGTTTTCAAGGCACTGGGGGCTCACGGATGCACATCTGTGCTTGGCAGACTTTGAGACTTCTGAGGCAGGCGAAGGGATGAAGCAGCCTGGCTCCCCCTGAGCCATCATGGAGGTTTTGGGGCAGACCCCAGCGGGTGCATGTGAGGGTGCAGAAGGAAGAGAGGGCACTCAGGAGCTCAGAGTGCACCAAGACAAAACAGTTATTCATTGCCAGAAGCCAGCCAGGCTTTGCCTGCTTGAGGAATTCCCATCCCTACCCTCTGCAGATAAAAAAGAAAAAAAAAAAAAAACCTATCACATTTAGCCAGCCCCTCATCATCCTCTCGTTTACCAAACACAAACAACTATCTCTAACAAGTCAACTAAAGCACACAGGGAAACGCCATGTTCCCAGCTCTTAAACCTATGGCTTACGAGCAACGAGCCGGTGGCTGAACAAACAGCAGAGCAATCTTTCAGAGCCCAATTGGCTTCCTATCTATTCTGAGAGTGCCTGCAAACTTGCCGGTGGTTTATTAACCACCATTGAAGGACAGAGCTGTTAATAAAAGCTCACCTCCAAATATCTCAGAAAACGTCAATACCCACTGACGACAAGCTCCCGAGATTCCCATTTATCCCCCGATCGGCAGAGCAAAGTGCATAAGCAATTGTTTCCATTCAAAAGGTGGGCTTGAGTCCCATTGCTCTTTTATTTGAAATAAATACGTAAACCCAGAAAAAAACAACAGCATTTTTCATGACCTAAGTTCTTAGAGGCACCACTGGCAGCTCCATGCAGGTAAGACCACGTTCAGTGTTACTGAACTCAAATAGAAGGGGTCTACAAGCAGTGCCCAGAGGCTCACACTTGCAAAGGTGGCTCATATATTACAGGTTATTCGCATGAAAACTACAGGTTTGGGGTATTTTTCATGTACACGCGTCTAAATTTGACGTGGTTTGAATTAGAGAAGGATTTGGCTTCACGTCAGTGAAAGTGTTAAGAGTATGATCTCTTAGGGCTCAATATTCCCTGCGACTACACCTTTGTGGAGAGCAGGACGTTGCGCTAAGGGCCCTCTCCCTTGGTTTAGAGACTGCTTTTTTAACTCCTGAAACATTTTAATGGTGCCAAGGTCCATAAAGCTGTTGTGGCAATTAAAAAAAAAGAAAAAAAAAATTGATTACGTTTGTAAGTAAGGTACCAAAATTCATACTGTTCGTGACTGCCAAAAATAGCAGCTTTGGATTTCTCATAACAATTTCAGTACTGAAATGAAGGAAAAAATGTCAAAGCAATCATTCCTCACTCTGGGAATCAGCAAAAAAGCTTAGTGGTCCAGACTGTGCAAGATCCACCGTCCAGACTCCCACCGCTTTGTCCCTCCTCTGCTCATTTAGACACGTGCAAAGTAGGTATAAAATTCTATTGCATCAGGGAAATATTCCTGCTTTTCCAGTTACCAAAAGTGTAAATGACAAAATGTACTATAGGCCAGGGGAGAATCGGCCCCATAACAGCAACTGTTTCACTGAAATTTCACAAAGCTTTTATTATTTTTTTTCAAGAAGAATAATCCCCCGAGATTAGCTTTTCCTTGTCTTATTTTTAATAAATTCTGGTCCCAAACCAATGAAAATATATTGAACAAATCTTTTGTCAAATTTTC
>JAOXNH010000067.1:1482111-1499352 GCA_028566575.1 Bartramia longicauda
TTGGCTATTTTCAGTCTTTGAAGTTGAAACCTAATTTGAGTACAGATTCTGTCCTTTGCTGCAGCTCTGCATAATGGGAAGTAAAGCAGCAAACCTCCCCTCTGCTGTCCCCCATGCAGATCAGAGAATGTGGTCCACAACCTGGCGTGAGGAGCCACAGCTGGTAGCTCTTGGAAAGTACAGGCTTAAAGCCTCTGAAACCCTAACCAACTGTCCCGCGATGGTGAAGGCACCTGAAGCCTGTAGGAAAGTTCCTTGTGTCTAGACGGGGTCTGGACTACAGATGGGGTTTTGAGTCAAGTGGCTTCACATGCTGATAGAAAAGCTCTCCATCTTAAGGCTGATGGAGCAGATTGTGAGGTCTCCATCCTTAGAGGTTTCCAAGACCAGATTGCAGGAAGCCCTGCACAACCTGGTGTGATCTCAGAGCTGGCCCTGCCCAGAGCAGGAGGTTGGACTGAAGCTCTCCTGAGGTCCCTTCTGGCCTGAATTACCCTGGAGTGCTAAAAATTCTTTCTTCCTCCCTCCCTCATCGTCCCTAGGCCCCCCAAATTAAGTTTTCTCTAGGAATATTTACGCTTGTATCTGAATATTTTCTTCTGAAAGCCTGCTGACACCAGAGGAAAAAACAGTTTAAGACAGAATTACACCTTTATGAATACTTTTAGCTATCTCACACATATACTGTTACTTTGCTACTGTCAAAGCCACAACCATTTCCCCCCCCTCCAGAGTGAGAGATGCCAGCTGCAGCTTCCAAATGACTGTTGTAATGAAACGCTTTATTTTCTAATGTGTCATTTATAGAAGCAGGAAATGTTTTTCACCTCCTGAACTTTCCAATAGCTCAGGAGCGTACTTTTTCCTGCTTCACAAAAGTTTTTAATAGTTCAGATGTGTAATCTGTGTGGAGGAGCTTATGGCTGAACACACTGGAATACCTGGATGATAACTGAAACTCAAAAGGCAACACCTTTTAAGCAAAACTAGAGATTATATTTTATACAGACAGCAATATATTTTACACAGACAGAAAACTAGAGTGCAAGAGACCATGAGAAGCCAGTCACTTAATCTTGTGCCCTTGGACAATCAACCCGTGCTGTTCCTAACATATGTGTACCTTGGTTTCCTGAAAAACAAACCTTCTCTGGTATAGATTCCAAAATCCCTCCTGGCTATTTTTACTTCAAGATGCTAAATGACAAGGATATTATCACATTCTCTGATGGTTTTGGCTCTCACTGTTAATTGAAATGTGTCCTGTTTTCAATCTGATTTCTTTTTCTTTGTCATGCATATACCATCCAACTGGAGCGTGTACACCAACTGACCTTGTGCTGAATAGACATGTTTACGTGCTACCTCACTAACCCACACAAGTGAGGAAACCTGTTCTCTGACAACTTAGGAGTTGTTCATTTAAGCATTGAATCTCTTGACCATTAAAAGCTGAACATTTATTTAGCAGGAGATAATGAGCACTGACAAGCAGGGGCAAGTTATCAGCCACAGACACAAAAATGCATATAACTTGTTGAAGCATGAGTTACTCTTGCTCTAGGATTGCATTAGCTCATACATTCCTCTCTTGAAAGCCTCCTTTTATTAAGTATACACTGTGTATACCTTAAAGCTAGTGTTCCCTTTTTGGCTTCAGCCAATTTGGAGCGTGGATAAACCACTTCAGAGAAGACTTTTCTGGAGATGATGAGAATAGTACTGGCTAATGCCTTGCAGGCCCTACCTTAACTTCACGTCCCAGTGCTGGCTCAAAGTCTGTTGATCTGGTTTGCTTGTTGCATGGCCATAAGCAGACATTGCAAAGGTCTTTTGTGAGATACTGAGTCAGAAAAGATGTAGCAGGATTTAAGCCCGAGTCTCCACCTCAGCTACGGAGATGCTGCTGGAGAAAAGGGGGGGGGGAGAGAGAGGTTGGGGAAAGGATTTTGAATTAGGAGTGGTAAGAAAACAGGAATTCATTCTGCAATAGTTTGTGAAAACACACGATTATCTGTAGACTTCTGCCCTAAAAAAAAGTGCAATGGGCAAGAAAATACTTCTTGATGTTTAATGGCTTTGTGGCAGGTACTCACTTGGTGGTCAGGTGTTCACAGGTACGTGTGACCTCCAGGCTGCTGACTTGACTCTGCCGTCCTCATTTGACCAAGTTCCATCCTAGCCATGACAATATTAGCTGTAAGATCTGCTTTTGAAATCAGATGCATTGCTACAAAAATTTCAGTTCAAACAAATTTCAGTTTCTACTGAAAATGAAACCTTTTATTCAGCTTTCACCTTCTGACCAGCTTCCAGGCAAAGTCTGGTTACAGGGAAGTTGACTTCTTTATCCGAGCCACAGGATCTAACAAACATCTGCCAACAGAAATGCAGGCTCATGAACTGATCAGAAGTTATGACTTCTTTCCAGGACATAACGTAAGAGGTAAGAACTTGTTTTCAGAAGATGGTAAAGAAATACGTGGGTCTTCAGCGAACAGAAATGGAAGAGTCACTTTTTGAACAAATAGATGTCTACAAAATTCCTAGTGTGCTGTGGGCCAGAAGCTGTCTGAAGGTCATGCAAATTCTGTCACATCTAAACTTTGAAGAGGAAGTATAAAACACTGTAAATCACACACCTGTGGATGGCAAACATCGTTCCTCAATATTGCAGCTACCATAATAAATGGGAAACCTCGCAGTAAAGGATGGACATCTCTGACAGCAGACATTTTCTGCTTCATCGTGGGATAGGGTAAGATTCTGGAGTGAAGGTTTAGTAAAAAAGCAGCTCTTACAATTTCTTTCCCTGCTGTCATACAATAAACTTTCATAGATTTTAGTTGAGATTATCAAATCCCTCAATAAGGACTAATTAATCTATTTATGCCTGTTAATTTTTTGATACTGCTCCCGTATATCCAAATAGATTTATAAGGGAAAAAAATAGCAGCGTGGCTTCTTTTTTTTTCCCCCCTATTTATTTTTTAAAAAAAATCAGATTCTGATTTGTTACATTTTTAGAAAAAAATCAAAATGTATGAACAGATTTTCCAAAGTAGGCCCTTGGTCTTCAGCAAGCTCAAAGAAAATCAAAAGCAGTTGTCAGGTGGTTCATGGTTGGTATAAGCAGTAACTCCCAATAAAGTCAAATCTATAAAGATCATTCATGAGAACGGTAATATATTGCACTCACAATTTGTTTGTATGGATAGATTTTCAAATGCAGAGCAAAACAAAATAGAATTTAAGATAGGAAAACAGACCCTTGCTGCATGAGGCTTTTTACTAAACATAATCTTTGACTTTCATCAATATTAAAATCAGTATCATTACCCTGTTCTGCATTTCATCAACACCAGGGTTGATGATGATGAACGCAGCTCAACTGCCTGCATTTGAACCAAAGCCTCAAAGGCTTGAGAGGGGTAAATAAACTCTGAACTGCAAAATACAGAGACAGTATTTACCATGATTCAAAATCATATGCACCAAAAAACTCACCAGGCCCCACTGACCTGCCTACCTGAAAGTTTTTACTGGAAAATGACTTGCTGCGTTCACTGCACAGTCAATTTTGGAGAATTTTGTGTATTTTTTTCGTCAAAGTTGAGCCAGACAACACTGGAAGAGTCAGGGCAAGGACAGTTTTATGTGCACAATTTCTTCCAATTACTTAATTTGCCGTGCCCTAAGATGATCCCTGTTTATTTTTAGTGAAATTGTCCTGTTTTTCCAGAAGCCAAACTACTTTATGTCTGTTTGGAAGAACCTAACCAGTCTTCTCAGAAGACCTGTCCTGCTTTGGCAAACTCATCTGAGCAGCTTTGGGAAGGTCAGTCACAAGAATGTGTCTCTGCCACTAAGGGATCACAAACAGCTCCTACATTTGGAGGCTCCTGACATTGCTTTCTTATGTTGCTACTTTGTTATGGAACCTTAATTTCTTCACACTGGGATGTTTTAGGTAGCAGTTATGTTTCTGCGCCACATCCTGTGCGTAAATCAATGGTGGGAACCATCTCATGTTCACATGAGATGCCCACTGCAGGATACAGTAAAGCTTCAGTAATTCTGCCCACTGCAGTATTTTATCATCTCATGATTTTGTAATCGTAGCAACCAGTTATACACTAAAGTGCATTATATGGGTTTCCATCTACTTCCTTGCCTTCTCAGTGCTGAACCTGCCACTGGGCTCCTGTAAACTCCCAGTCTGTTACGTAGCGGGTTTTTTTTAACCTACAGAACTCAAAGAATTTGCTATAGGAAGACAGAAGTCACCCTCACTTTACAGACAGGTAAGCAGAGGAGAACAAAGCCAAGTGATTTGCCCCCATGGCAGCTCAGGGGCAGAGCAAGGCGTAGAATCCCAACCTCTGCATCCTCCTGCTCCTGGCAGGAAAGGCTGGGGCACTGCTTTTGAGATTGTGCAGTCAATGGTCCTAAGGAGAAACCTTCCCATGGTAAACTGTTTATTGATATTTGCTCAACTTTACCTTACCTGAACTCCTACCCTGCTACACGTAACCTGGGTAAGTCAGTCCAGCCTTTCAGATGAAATTGTGCTGTGCAGAAACGAAGAGCCACACCAGGAGTGCTCCTCCAGCCTCTTTCCTTAGCTTCACATCTGACTGACTTAAAACATTTGTTACAATTTTCCTGGAAACTTAAAGTTTAATTTGGAAGACAGTCAGGGTAAAAGGCTTCTGCTGGGTACATAATGTGAAAATATGATAGCTAATAAAAGATGCTGATTTACCAGCAAGAAGAGATGACATCTCCTGCTTTAAGAAAAAAAAACAGAACAACCAACCCAATCCATCAACGAACGCTAATGATTCCACAATGTTTCCATTCGATTTGCATTCATGCTTTGGATTTCACTCCATGGCACGGGATAAAGTCAGTCCTTGCAACATGCAAGCAATTTGCTGCCTCACAGAAGGGAGCAGTGAAAGTTTCCTGCTTCTGAACGTTGTGCTAGGAGACCATGCAGAAATGGAGAGCGACATTATGGATATGGATTTAACTTTCATTTTAATGACTGGTCCCCTTTAACACAAAAAAAAAAAAAAGAAAAAAAAAAGCAGATCAAGCTATTATTTCAGTCTAGAAATGTCACCAGAATGTGCAACTAAGGACATAGCAGAGCGATCACTCTCTATCAATTAGCAGCATGGGAAATATTTTTAGTCTATCCATGTCTGGATTTTTCCACTCTGGGTAGGTAACTTGCCTGGTATCACAAAAGGCTGCTGGATGAAAGTCTTTCCTGCAGGAATCACTACTGCTGGGAAGTTCAGAAATGGTTTTCCGAAACTGAAATCTGATCACAATAAATTCTGCATTCAGCTCTCGGACAGACAGCGGGGAAAACATTGGGCAAAACTCACATGCAGTGTTCCCGTGGGGAGTCTACGACAGAAACGGGATAACCCCCTTACACAAAGACACCAGAAATGCTGAATTTCACTGTGTGCATTGTCTTAGAAAAGAGCCCTTTTGTACTTTGAAAAGAAGTGTAGTGGATAATGATTAAACTGCGTAACCCGGGGGGTGCAGCAGTGAAAACCTCGGGATACGTGCACATCCAGAACTCAATCCCACTCCGTGTCGGGCACTGGGTGACCCTGACAGTGCGACACGACATCTGAATCCCCCAGCCCTGCCGGGGGGTCGGAGCTGGCTGGCATCCCACCGGCTCTCCCCCTTGACAAGCAGAAACACCCTCCTCGTGATGAATGGCAAGAAGCTGGAGCTAGACTCATTCAATCTGGAAATACAGCACCCGGGGGTTTTTTTAGCAGAAGCTATAATTTTAAATGAGACTCTAAATCTGTTGTGGGCATCTAAGAGATGACCTCCTGCCTCACCAGCAACTGTGGGGCAGCTGCAGATTCACATGGCACCTTGGGAAACAAGCTTGCTTTTCTATCTTAAGAATTCATGTATTTCAAATATGAACTTCATTTTTATCCTTTCCCACTGCCCAGAGATGTCAGAAATCAGTTTAATTGCATAGACTGTCAAGACTCCCTGGGAATTATGTGTATTTTCTCTTTCTCTGTCTCTCACACAAAATCCATCTTCGCCCTGAATAATTACTGCCAGAGCTGAATCAGAACCTGCCAAAGTTGCAGAAAAGAATCCAACCCTTTTCTACAAACTTTCAAAGCAAATATAAATTTACTTTGCTGGTCTTCTTTTCTTTTCTTTTTTCTCTTTTTTTTTTTCCCCCCACATGCACTGTCATTTGCTTCTCTTTGAATAACTTAGCATGAATGAACTTAATGAAGGTGTGGTCCATAGGAACTCTTTGGGCAGACACTCAGCTGGTATACAATTGGCTTCAGAAAAGCTACACTCTGTTACATCCTGAAGATGCATCACAGTGAATTTGAAAAGCTCTCTTGGAGATTATTCACCTCATGTGAATGCAAGCTTTTCCCATCAGCTATCTCATTTTAAGGATTTTAGCTACTGAGTCAGAGGACAGAACAATAGTATGGGATTGAGCCCAAGCAATTAACACTTCACTCATTTTTATTCCTGAATCCTGAACTGGACTCCCACAGAGAACCTGTAACACTGTTAGGCAAAGAAAACAGAGCAAAATTTTAAATAATTAAAAGTTTGGAAGACAAAATTAAACAGCAGCCCGTGATTTGCACGTAGAAAATCTTTAAAGAACACAAAACCAAAAGGAGATGAATTGAAATCTTTAATCCCAACAAAGCACTTGTTCTGAGACAACTACTGCCATAAAATCCTCTGCCACAGAGACACTGACAAGAAAACCATCTTCAAAAGTTACATACGTAAGCAGCATGGAACTCGAGAAAAGAGTTGGCAAGGATGAAACCCTACAGAGACATGAAAAGAAGGAAAGATTTTGGAGGGAATCGAGCCTTTTAGCATAAGTCATTCCTCTGTGTAAACATGTTATTGTTTACAAGGCTCTGCAGCAGGAAAAGCATGGGGAAGATTTGCTAGCAGAAAGCCAGTTCCTCTTATAGATAAGAAATCAGTGGGTAAAAAAAAATAGAAAAAAAAGAATAGCAACAAACTGGATCTCGAAAACCAGTTGAGTCAACTTGTCAGCAATATCAGTTATTAAAACTGCAATTATACAATTTCTTACTCATGGTGCATGTGGTGACACAATAAAAAAAAAAAAAAAAGAAAAAAAAAAAAGAAGGTCTTCCACTAATTGGATTCCTCCATTCTTTCCAGCTACAATAGTTTCTGAGATGCACATAGAAACTCTCACTGTCCTTTGCTCCAGTCGTGCTTGTTTTGGCACTTACCCAAGGCTGATGGCAACTCTTGGAGCAAAGCAATGTTCAGCCCCTGCCGTAGATGCGCTTCATAAATGCTGGGTTTGGTTTGTATTAGTGGGACAGTGACACGTGCTTTTCAATATACACCAGGCTGGCCAGTATCTTAAATCACTTGCTCACTCTCTGGCTAAAAACTTTAGGCTGACAAATAAATACACTTGCAAAGATCTCTTTCCTACTGATTCCTGACTCCTAACACACGTTCAGATAAAGGTGGCTTTGATGTAAGTTTTTACTGAAAATTCTGTATGACAAAGGACTTTACTCATCACAGATAATTTTGTCAATATATTTTTAAATGTTTTTCACACTTGCATAGATGCTCAAGCACCTCTATAAACAAATGTAATTGTTGAAATTTTAGAACATTTTGGGCTTTTTCCTTTTTTTTCTCATTAAGTCTAATTTAATACTTTGGAAGACAGATATATATTTGATATACAGGGAGGCAGCCCTCTAAAAGTTGCATTCAAACCAGGACACCATGAAAAATATTCTTACCCTAGTAAGGCCAAAAAATACAATATATAAAATGTTAGCAGCTGATTTTTTTTTGTTTTATTTCAATTTTTCCTTTTTGCTGACTCTCAGTATTCTAAGTATTATGCCAAGTTATATGGGCAGGCCCAGAACTTGGTAGTCACTCCCATGAATTCAATGCAAAGCATCCCATATTTGCACTGTATATTGTAACAAAAAAATTACATACAACTTACATGCATAGAGCCTTTCAGAAATCTACCCGGAGAGACAAGATGTTGACCTACCAGCCATTGCTCTGAATATCTATCATGATCAGGATTGGAGAACAAAGACAAAAGTCACTTTGAGCCCTAGAGAAAATTGCTTCAGCGTCCTCTGCCACAGGCTCAGAGAAACAGAGACGGAGCAGGAAAAATCAGGAGGATAACCATTCCCTAATGTTCATTTCTTACTGCTGCTGGTGCAGGGGAATTGCCCCGAGTCCTTCTCTGCAGACAGTCCTCCTTCTGCTCACCACAGCTCCCCAGGAGTTTCTCAGTCCAGGCTGTTCTGCAGAGACACAAGTTGCAGTCCCATTCAACGTCGGCACATATAGACACAGTGTTCAAGAGTCCATGCATCAAACATTACATACAGCTTAATTAGTTTTGTGGAAGTCTGAGTAAATTGCTTTTTAACCAAGGCGCTTGTCTTCACGAGCATCCTGGCCTTTCCATCCATGAAGGGTGAATCATGACTTTTATATTTACCTGTGAATGAATCTAGCAAAAGGCCTCTTTGGAGGTTCTTAACAACAGAGCAAGAAGCCATCAGAAATATGCATTTTAAAAAGAAAATTATATTGACTTTTCCAGAGAAGATATTTCTGATTTATATGAGGATAAACGACAAAACCCCAGGAACAGTCAGACCTATACTTAAAAGCCAGGTAGATGTGATGCCGGGGGGCATGGTTTAGTGGTGGTTCTGGCAGTGTTGAGTTGATGGTTGGACTCGATGATCTTAAAGGTCCCTTCCAACCCAGACAACTCTATGATTCTATGAGCAGGGCGCGGATCAACATCTCTAGATTGGTGATTACTGAGTAATACTCCTACCCAAAAGTGAGCTGGTGTGCTGCCGTAGGTGGAGGAACCAACCTAGCTTTGGAAGCCTAATGCGATATGTCACTCTTAAGCAATTAACAGATGAACGGGAATCTCTTTGGAAATTTCATTTTCTTACACCAGAATTAGCCTCCTCTGCCTGTGGTAAAGCAGACTCTGCAAGGCAACCTCCCAAGGCAATTGATAGCAGCCAAGATGAAGAAGCCAGGCAGGGAGTCGTTCAACATGTCTTGGTTTGGGATATTTGTTTCTTATTCCCCTTGATCTCCCGTCAGGAATAAAAGCAGCAGAGAGTTCAGCAGCTTCATCACCCTACAGGCAGAGAGCACAAAGCTGGGTGCATCTCGTCCATCATCTGGACCCACCACCCGGGCTTCAAGGTGCAAGTCCTGGTCAGCACAAACCCATGCTCTTTCACACAGGGGCATTTCATGACATCTCAGTCTGTAGGTATCCAGCTGACAGCTCTCATTCATGTTTTACTTTATAGAGATGGCAACTCGGCAGGGACATCAGCATTTAAACCACTCTTGAGGCAGTGTGCGTGTCATGGCTCATGTGTTTGTGCCACCAGCAGGTCTGGCAGAAACCCAATATCACTCCTGACCATGTGGCAATCCTGAGTTTAATGATCAAAACTGAAACAAAAAGCTTAGATAACATTACAGTCACGTTTCAGCTCAGTCTCCCTAACTTTGAACCACCAGGTCAAGGCTGAAGGTTTCCTGGGGAACTGTTCAGAAGGACAGCGGGTAGCTGACTTCAAAGCCTTCAAAACCTCATCTTTTCCAGGGGATCATTTAAACACTGCCCAGTGTTGTTGCAGAGCAGAATTCAGGTCCAAGAATGAAATAAACCATTAACTTTCAGACCTGGGTGCCATTCTGCTGGGGAGAGGGAACCAGAAATTCACTCCCCACATGCTTTGGGGCTCGTCAACACTTTTGATTCTCATTAATTGCCTCACAGTAACACGGAGGGCCCCCAACAGAGATCAGTGCCTGATACTATAGATAGATATGGAGGGTGGCATTCCTCTCACCTAATTTTAACTGTTTAAAGATTAGCTATCTAGTTTAAACTAGTTGTCTAGACTCCCTTTATAGTCAATGGAGAGAGATAGGCACCTTTGTGGTGGAATTTGTCAAGGGTCCCAGCTGATGAATTTAATGTGTGTGTTTAGGCCTGAATTCAGCAAAGCACTTCAGCAAACACTTAGCTGTAAGCATGTGAATAATCTGATCTCTGTTAAGTGGAGAGCTTCAGCATGTTCTGAGTTTAAAGTCCAACGTGGGGTTTGCTGAGTCACTGAGGGATGTGGTGAAGCACATCAGAGCAGAAGCCAAACACACAGCATTAAGCTCAGAAGAAAGAGGGATTCGGGGAAGGGTGAAGGGGGGAAGACAATGTTCAAGGGGTGGCGGATACTCCCAGGTGAATAAAAAAGACTGGAAGAATTAGGAACAACCCTGCCTGGGTATCTCGGACACCTGTAAAACAGCCAGTGGTCAAGAGCAGGTGCTCTGCCCTCCAAGCTGCTGCCAGAGAAGAACAAGGTGACATTCAATGCAATGGAAAAGTGACAAATCCAAAGCCAATAAAGAGGAACATAGTTTAAATCAAGGTGCAATGTATTTATGGACATCACCTCCATGGGAAGTCACAGAGGGCTTAACAGTATCAAAAACGAGGCTGAATATTTCTGAGGGTATCCAGCGAGTCAAAAATAATATGAAGAGAGGAGATTATGGTGTGGTTACTCAGCATCCTTCTTTAGGGCTTGAGCCAGTTTCTAATTGCTAGAAATTAGGATGCAACCCACAAGGCAACAGCAAGGGAGGGCAGTAACCTCAGGGCAGCCTACGCTCAGGTCCATCCCATCGTGTCAAAGCTTCTGGTACCAACCACTGTTGGGTTCACACTGACCTGGTGTGTGGATCCATCCCTCCGGCCGTTCTTATGAACCTCGGTACGTGCAAAACCCTGTAACAATTCCAGCACTGAGTTTAACTTTAAATCTCAAGCTTCCCCTGCAACTAATGGGTGTTGGTTAGAGCACAGCACTGCGTTAGTAAAGGTTGGGTTGATGTTGTAAGGTAAGCTCAGTGAGACAACGGTCACGTCTATAAGATACCGTGAATGATACCTCCTTCTTTTACATACCCTGTTCCTCCAGACTTTTTGCCGATAAAAGGGAGATCTTAACTATTTCCTACAGCATGGGACAGAAACAATAGCTGAGGGTTGGTCTGTACGTGGATGCATATTCCAGGGCTGCAGGTGTCCGTACCTGTCACCAAACCCCTTCCCTTCAGCCGAGATGCCTTTCCTGGCAGCTGTTTCTCTGATCTCGGCACCATTCTGCCTGTAAACTTGTTGATGGGTAGATGTCATGGAAGAGGCTGGGGGAAAGGAGGGCAGCAGGCACCGACCTCAGCACAGGGAGACAAATCTCAAAGAGGCAGAAGACCCAAAGCAGATGGTCCTTCAAACTCAAATCCCACAGCAAACCCCACATTCAGTAGCTCTACAAAGCATTCGGACCTCTGTGCAGGAATGGGTGTTTCCCCAATTTGGGTTTGTGACCTGATTTTATAACCAGGCTCCTCTTACAGAGCTCTGCTCCGGGAGACATCTCTCTCCCCCTCTCCTTCAGGAAGGCCGAGCGATACAAACATCTGGCAGGTCACCTTGCCTACAGCCCGGATTACAGAAAGTCACAACAGAAGCACGAAAAATTACTGCTGTTCTTCAGATCAGGCGTCTCAGATACCGGTGGCTGGGACAGCACAAAGGCTGGAGAAATCTGAACTCCGAGGAATAAATTCCCCTATTTTCTTACAGAAAATCTTTGACTGACAGGGTAATTTGCCCATGAGGCTCCAAATGGGAAACAAGCCTGAAAAACATCAGCATCTGGAGATTTTAGCTGTCTTGGTCTAAGAGACAGAGCAGACAAGGAAACCAAGATGATTTACTTTTTGTGGGGAAAAAAAAGGACACTCAAGCAGACAGCCAGAGGAATCCTTGCAGAGTCTGATACAGAACCACCTTCACAATCATTTTCTCTCTCTCTACACCATATTCCTTCTCTTTTTTTATGTGCGTGACAGTTACAGGAAGCTGATTGGAGATGTTTTATAGTGCATGTCAGGAAATATTAATATCACCTTTTAATTACCATACAACACCCTGAGTGCTTTTACAGGATGTGGTGAGGGGGGAGCTGGGGGAGAGCTTTACAGATAAAATGAGTAACAGAGCACCTTTCCCTACCTAAGGCCTTTCGAGTGCTGAGCAGAAAATTAAATTCCAAAAACACCAATCAATATTTCTAACATAAATACATTGCTTCTAACTCTTTTGACTTGTCCCTCATCAGTTGGTTCTGGTTTATTTTTTTTCTTAAGTGGTCTCCCTGGAGACAAGTGGTTGCATGAGAATCAGAGTTTTTCCTTAAAATAGAAGAAACTAAGTTTTTAACTCCTGGTGCCCACGAAGAAAAACCTGAACAATGTTTATAACAACCCAGAAGCTGAATAAAAGGAGTCCCGTGTTTCACAGCCTGCATTTGTTGTCTCCATTTTCTAGGCTCATCTCATGACATTCAGAAACTTGCCAGATGAGATACTACTGTTCACTGTAAATTATCAAAACACCAAGTATAAAAATGGAGGGAATAAACCATTTAGGCACTAGACTGGCACACTTTGGGTAAGTATTCCTGAGCACCCAAGCAGACACCTGGGAGCTGGAACTGTCCCCAGCAGATGCCCACACCAACACACAGGTCAGCCCATGGTCACTGATTTCAAAGGACTTCGGGGCAGGGTCAGCTAGAAAACTCCTGGTTTTTTACTGTTCCTTTAAACTTTATTCCTTCTGCAGAAGGTATTGCCATTGATTGATTAAAAGCTTGGATCATTGGCCCAGGCTTATTCCACTCCTGCATTGCAATAACTATGATAATTACTGCTTCAGTTCCCCACACAAAAAAATAAAAAGTGTATTTGTCTCTTTGTGGAGGAAAAAAATAGTGCATTTTCCCCAGTGATCAGCAATCCACTTGGATTTCTAATAATCAAAGGGTTTCCTCTGGTTCAGCAGCATGTTGTAAAGTTTATAATGTTGAAACAGCAATTGCTGGCGGCTTTCTTCCTCCTTTCTTGCATAAGTGAAGAGCAGAGACCAATTTCACATTTTACTGTTACCTTCAATAAAAATTAGCATTTAACTTGTCAGAAAGAGCTGCCTCTGGTGCCAAGCAATGTCACAATGCTGAAGGCTTTGCAGTAGTACGTTTCTGTTAGAGTTTTTCTCCAGCAGCGGGGCAGCTCCCAGAAGGAAAGAGCCAAGACTCGGTTCCCTGTAATTATTGAGAGACAGTTCTGGAAAGGCATGGGCTGCACGAAAGGGCAGGCACAGCAGCAAAGACCAGGGCCGAGCTTAACGGTCCATCGGTGAGAGTCTGTAACCAGTGGGCACTTAAGCAATCCGTACGCTGCCCGTGAAATGAGTGAAAATGGCTTTTTAATTATGCATCAGCTGTATAAGTTGTTTGCAGCCAAGCCATTTAGAAGCTCTGCGTTGGAAAGATCATGACAAGGGCTTTCGTCCTGGGAGCCCTTGAGTTGGGTTGCCACTGTCTTGTCACTTAGGCAAAGCCCCAGCCCTTTCTGGTGGTTACAGCTTGATTTGGACACCGCTGCCACTGTCACCTCCGGGCACAAGGGCTTTTTGTTCCTTCCCTCACCCCTTGCTGTCCCTCTCCACGGTGGGTGTGAGGAATAGTCCTTGAAGGTGATCCCCAGCAGGCAGACTAGTGACACCGTGATGTGGCCACGTTGACTTCGAAGGCCAGTGGGACATTCCTAGTGTGACAGGTCACATCGGGCCAGCTCCCCAGCCCTACACCCCACCTCACGTTGCCCACCCGGTCGTGCCTGAGCTGGCTGCTGTAAACACACGGATATCTGCAAGATCTTCTGTGACTGCAATTAGCCATGTGTGAGCAGCCTGGGTGGGATCCATCTCACCCCACTTCAGCTGCCTCACAGGGAGGTGCCTACCCATCTGGGCGTCCCCTCTCCTCAATGGAGAGAGGCAAGAACTGCCAGAGGGTGCTTCGTCACACCTCGGTGATGGGTCGGATGCAGTGAGTTGGCTTCTGGAGGCAGGTATTTCTCTCCACAGGTTATGATGGGAGTCTAGACACCTACCTGCAGCAAGACAGCCCGGTCTGAGGCCACGAGGTGAGAGGGAGCCCACCCCACGTACCTGCCGACAGCGGTGGGCACTGAGCTCAGCTAGGGGCCTTCAATGTTACCGGAATGCAATTAGTGAGATTCATAAATGTTGACAGGACCAATTGTCTGGGGGAAATTAATTCCCTTTTTTTGGCTCCCTGACTTCCCAGAATTGCACCCCCTTGCATCACTCCCACTGCTGACTCCACAGCACTTAAACTGGATAAAAGCAAGGGCAAGAAGCATTTGAACGGGCAGACGGTGTGTTCCTGGGGGCTCCCTGACCATGTCATCAGGTTGGGCTTGCTAAAACATGGAATTTGATAACATTGAGGGTGGGTTGGTGAGTAAAAAGTTTCTTCCTCCATTTGCAATCATTTGCCTTTGGATTAACCTTAACAGTAAACAGTGCTGGAAGTACAATTTCATTTGTCTTCAATACAAAGAGGAGGAACCAGTGATAGTCCCCATCCTGGGGCCATCACTCAGGAAAAAGCTTCCTTTGACCTGACCAGACTCCGCGTTAAGGGCCTCAAGACTTGGTCCCGGTGAATAAAACCGAGATGGAAGCAACCGTGGTTGAACTAATGAGATAAAGATCACCCTCTCAGAAGGCTTTTAATCAAAAAGATTGTCTTGGTTTCTGTACAAGGAGGAGCTTCTTTACATCAGCCCATTGTCTTTTTGAGTCTGGGAGGGATTCTGCAGGTTTCTGAAGGATTTTCTCATGCAAAAAAAACCCCAAACCTCCGATAGCAGACTACATTGAAGTTTAATCACCTTTCATCCCAAATGCTCTCTAAGCCTCTATTTTAGGGAAACAGAAAAACAAAACAACAAGAAAAAAACAAACCAAACAAACAAACAAACAAAAAAAAGCCAAACCCATGCGTAACTCCCGCTAATACTAAATCAAATGACAACTTGTTTAGACTTTTTCTCTTACATTGTTTGAAAAATTTGCCAAAAGTATAAAGTTCTGAGAAGTGCCCAGATTTAGCTGAAATCCACACCACTGAAGGAAGGGTAAAACTCCAGCTGACTTCAAGAGCAACAGGAGTAGGCCAAAGATGAGTACTTCTGAAAATCCCACACCATTATTTTTACCAGCAATGTCTGAAGGGAATGTGGCAGACGCACACTATTCAGATTCACTTCAGATGTAGATCCCAAACTTAACATAATGAACTTGATTAATTCCAAGAAAATATAATTAGAACATGTTTATAGGCATTAAGCCATTTTGATGAAAGAAATATTTTCCAGCCTTATGAGGAACAAGTCGTAACAGACTAGTGCAGGTTTAAAAATCTCAATATGATTAATGAATTGGATTGTACTTCTATCCATAAGCAGAGCAGTAATTTAATTCACTGATGAATAGTAAGAGGACAAAAATTAACTGAACATCTAGTACCTTCAAGTGCAAAAGGACTTAGCAGCCCTACAGCACTTGAAGCAGGTCTCCATTTAAACCATGTTCTATAAGAAATGTATATACCTTAAAAATGGAAGACGTCCCTTTAAGCCGAATTAATTACACTGATAAAATTATATTTATAGCCTTCAAACCCCAAGGAAGAAAATAGTATTTCTATATTAGAGAACAATCTGGGCTTTGCAGATGTGATTTTGCAAGTTTTAGCCTTACTGCTAAGGCTGCTTAAGGCATTCTTCCTGGAAATGAGAGCCAGCACAGCAGTCCACCTAATGCCACAAGTGAAAAGCTCCGTAAAGTCATTCCTAGGTTTAAAGCATCGCTTTACATTGGGCCATTCAAAGGGGGCAACGGGACTTTGGGGTTTTAAAGCTGGTGATTACAAAACCCGGTGAAGGTGGCTTTCTGTGGTTGGCAGCAGGGAACAAAGGGAGAGCTACACTCCAACTGGTCCCAGGAATTCAGCCCAGGCTTTCACAGACTTTCAGGACTTAAAAGGGAGGAATGGGAAGGGAGAGCATTTGGACCTGAGCCATCCAAAGGACTTTCTGACCCGGAAGGATTTCTTCAAGATACAATAATCGTTCTGCGGTAGGCTTTGACAAACATGCTTAAATAAACAAGATGGTCCCCCCCAAAAAAAAATTCACTTTATGCCATTTTCTGGAGACAAAAGGACAACTTGGTTGGAAGAAAGAATATCTTCTGGTTTGTCGTGGCTGATTCTCTTCAACTCACAAAGTCCTCCGTAATTGGGAGGGATTCACAGAAGTTCAGTACATTCCTGATTTTTGTGTAGCAGTGATAACAATGTTGATGAGACGCTTGGAAACTCTCACCACTTCACATGTTCAAAGCATTGTAAAAACATCGCTTAATTAATAGATGCTAAACAGTGCTTTATTCAAGTGGTTCAGATATGCCTTTGAAGGGTACATAAGTACTTATATTGTGAAAAAATGTGATATATTTGTTCATTTTAATTAAGTTTTTCCATGTTTACATACAGGATACAAGGTAAGAAAACATGATTGTACAGGTGCTAGAAAGGAGCAGAATCACGGGGGCCCAAGGGGATAGAGAGAGCTGTAATAGGATGAAACTGGAAAAGCAAATTATGCAGACTATCAGGCAGTGTTTCCTACTGACTGAAAACTGGAGAACTTGGTTAACTTTGTGTGAGGCAATATTTATGGCAGTAAAGGTATTAGCCAGAATGATGCATGAGAACACTCAAGGAAAGCAAGTGAATTTCAGACACACGTCCCAGAAATGCCATGGAAATATAGGGTCTGGTCCAAAGGCCATCAAAGGCAATGGAAAGATTCCTACTGAATGCAGAGACCTCTGGATCCCAGGTTTCCCGAGGGAAATCATGAAGGCGTCACTTCTGGCTCTTTTTTAAAGCAACAAAAAACTGTAGAAGAGAAGTCTGCACCAAACAGGGGTCACAACCAGGGTCTGAATTCTGCTTCTGCTCAGCCCAGTGATCAAGTAGCTGGCCAGCCTCAGCCTTCCTCCTTTATTTTTTATATTTGCATCAAAACTGAGTTGGTAGCATTGAAGTGCAACCAGAGCTACTCACCTAGTAACAACCTAGTAACAACTGATAAAATCAGTTC
>JAOXNH010000067.1:1499397-1516542 GCA_028566575.1 Bartramia longicauda
GTGACCCAAGAGCAATGAGTATTGCCCTTAAGTGTAGTCCTTAAATAATGATACCAAGGTCACATCTGCCACAAAAAGAACAATTCCACTGCTGTCCTTTGTTTACCATGGTCTTCAGCATTTGGTTCACTGAGCAAGAGAAAGAAGTTTACATGGTTGTTAGAAATGACTGGAAATGTCCAGGGACTGTGGTCTTTCCTCTAGATTTTAATTCTTCCCATAACATATTTTTCAGAGCTAATCTGATTTAGGGAGGAGACATAGTTCCTCTCTAGTGTGTTCCCAGAGACTTTGACCTCTTCAGCTCCTGGATCCCACCCCTCTGACCACCGCTAAATATGAAAACTATCCACCAAGTACAGAGATGTATTTACCCCCACTCATTTACAAAGCTTTTTTTCACCCTGTTCCCAGCTTCCAGTATTCCCTCTGACTTTTTTTCCTCCACTGAAATATCTGCCCAAGTTGTTTTTTTCCCTTCTGTCTGTCCAGCAAACCCCCGAAGCCTGCCCTCATACACTTACCATGGGAGTTTCTGTAGGACACTTAACTTACTAAAATGTGTGGAATTTCTTGGTCCTACTAGTTAGAACATGATTTGGTCTTCATTCAAAGTGAAAGGCAAATATTTGTCTGGCAAGGTGACTCTAAGCATTTACTACGTGTTACTTATGCAGTTGAGTCTTGGCAGTTCTCCCTGCCCTCATACAGGCTGACTCTCCTATTTTTTTAATGCTCTGATACACTTAAGTAAAACTTCTCCTGACTTCGCTGCTGACACCAATAATGCTAGTGTCCAGTCTCTCAGGCTGGGGTGAGATACTGCGTTCCCATTCATGTCTTCACCATCCGAAGCACAAATATCAGCCCTCCCTACCCGCAAAAATAAGTGCGTTACGGACTACGACAGCCTCGGGCAGGACCCTGATGGAGCCCATATAAGTACTTTGCTGGATAGACAAGACCGAGTCCTAAAATGGGATAAACTTTCATCTCGCTCTTCACGAGGAGAGCACAGCCATTCCTCTCTGTGGGATCTTAACACGAAGAAATTAGTTCTTGTGAACGTCTCATTCCATCCACCCTCATGAAGGACACTTGTTGGCCTGCTTCCCACCATGCGAGAAGATTGCTGAAGCCTCCTGGCTGCGAGCCAGGCCCTGTCCCATCCAGGGGGCCCGCTCTGCATTTTTGGCTTGTATGTGATTTTTGTTTTCGACTATGGTGGATAAAGTTTTCGAGTATATGATTCATCGGTGCTCTGTGTCAAGCCTACAAATCTTTGCTTCTGAAAGCCTTCCCTTGCTCCTCGATTATATGCCAGCCAAGGCCAGAAAAGCAGAGTTGTCATTCAGGGGCTCGCATACGGCTCCAGTGAAAATTACTTACTAGGGGGTGACGTGACTTTATGATACCTATGCTGTCAACTGAGGAGGGCTTTTTTTAGTTAAATGTGATGACAACTGCACCCTATTTATACCAATGAACTTAGGCGTATCAAAATAGTAACATCAAGAGGAATATCCTGGGCAAAAAATGCACGCTGCTCAGTTTACACTTTAGAATAAATATTTCTTCAGCTTACAATTGATCACTGGCTACAGGTGTCGGGGAAGTGTTTTGTGGCTTTGACTCCATCTGAGAACAAGGGAGGTTTGGGGGCTCGGCTGGTTCAGGATTACAGGACTGAGCAGGCAGCCTCACGTGGATGTAGGTTGCCATCCCTACAACCGAACATCCACGGTACCACCAGACATTTCACCCGGTCTCCAGGGTGATTTGAGCAGAAAACAACCAGCAAGGGAAGAAAACTTGTAATTTTGTGGTTTGCATGGCTCTTAACATAATCATTATTAAGGGGCTGCGGTGCCCCCCTCCTCCAAAATTGTGGCATGCCCTTTCTGAGGCAGAACCAGTGCAGTCTCACCAGCTGAGTACAGGATGGCAGGATCATATCTGGAGGGGGTGGGGGGGGCATCCCTTTGTACCGTGGAATTTTCAGGGTGTCCTTAGGCCATGCTTAGAGGAGCAGCAGCATTCCCCAGCTCTCAGCTTTCACCCTCCCTCCCCAGAGCCTACCCGAGCAGCTGAGCACGGCCGAGCGGTGCCGGGCTTTCAGAGGCATTTCATTTCAGCAGAGGTGGTGGGACCAGGACGCCGCCGCTCGTGGTCCCAGAGGGGTTGTCTCCTGCTCAGCCCATTTACGGGGAGAATTCACCCTTAGCGTGTAGGCAAGGCTCTCCTGCATCACTGAAACCAATTCATCTTTCAATGGTCACATTTTCTCTTTCATGCCCCGTGGTACGATTACCGGAATCCAGCCTGGTCCCAAATCCCCCTTCCCACCCGCTCCCACAACTTCGGAAGAGTTTAGAGGTCACCCTGCATTTTGCAGTATAGCCCTAATTACTGCTCAGCACTATAATTGATACGTTAAAGCCTATTAAAATATGGAGCTGAGCCACTGTTCTACAGTCACTGCACTTCTAATGCCAAAAATCACTTACAGTTTGTTTCTGTGCTTCATTTCAGCTACTTTTAAATAAATGTCTCTCCCCAGGACCTGGACGATACCAAAGGGATTTAGTCTCAGAGTGTGAAACTTGCAGCCTGCAGCACCAGGAAAATAAAGCATTCTTACAAGGCTATTCAAATGGATTTCCCTCACTGATTGCTTCAGCCAAAAGTAAATTATAAGCCAGACATTATCAAAGAAAATCGCTGAAGCACATTCCAGTTCATTTCACTGTACAGTGAGGGTTTGGAGGCAGAGGTGCAGGCCTTCAGTCACATTTTCATATTTGCAAGGCAAACTCACACTAGAGCAAACGTTATTTATATATGTATACTTTAACTATCACTTCTGTTATTTATTATGGCAGAGGATGCCTTCAGGACATTCTTGAGGGGATGAGCTGTCTGGCATGCATACGAAAACGAAGCAGCAAAATCAAGTAAAATTAAACTTAGCAGAACTATTAAAAGACTTAGACACCCAGCAGCCAGGCGAGGCTACTGCAGGACGTTTCCAAAAGCTCATGAATACAAGATAAGGGGGGAAGGGGCTGCCAAAAGCCAAGGTGAAATGTGTGCTCTTGCATATCGTTTCAAAAGAAACAGAGGGAAAGCAAGAGAGCTCAGAGGGCTGGCCCACTCGAAAGCAACTTGCGTCAGGGCAAAGAATAACAAGGAGAAAATACAAATGACAAGATAAATATAGCAGAAATTTATTAGGGAACAGCTTTCTCAAAACCCAGGAAATAGAGGGGCTTCTCCAGGACATGCAAAATTCCACAAACACGGGAGGACTAAGCAAACTCTACTAAAATCAAAGGAATTAAATGCTCTGCAGCTAAGACCGTGCTGGGAAAACTCCAAGTCAAACTGGATTCTTTAAAGGCCTTTTAAGAAATGGTTTGGCCAAAGTTCCCGAAGGCGTCTCAGAAGTCACCGGGCACTTCTAGTCAGGCATATAAATGGGCATGCACAGGCTGAAAGGCTTTTCTCTGTCACTATGTTTGTTCCTTCCATCTGAGTCTTTTAAGGAGGCATTATACACGTGGGAATGAATCTCCATCTGTGTGCCATTTACCCCCCAGCACCAGGGACTGCCACCAAAGGTGGTCAGATGCAGCAGATAACACTTGGAGATGTCATCCCAGCCTCAGGATAAGTCTGGCCTGACAGCCCACAGGACATTCAGCTTCAGAGGAGCTCAGCTGGCTGCCTTATCCCCGTGTCTTTCTGCATTTCACTCAAGGGAGACAGAGGGAGAGGGGACAGGGAGAAACAGATTTCTAAAATCAGTGGAGGACTACTGGTGTGAGACCTGAGACAGCAGGAGGCTGGACATCCCAGCCCTGCATTTCTCAACTCCCTCAGCCTTGCAGTTCTCACAGGGTTTGGCACACGTGGATCTGTTTCTTCTCTCAAGCGTGTACTGGATTTGGCCACCAGGGAGGAGAACACAGGACGTGCTTTTCAGGCTGCTGGGAAAAGGTCTACATCAGCTGGATCTTCCATGGCATGGGGAGCTGCCCCACTCAGAGCAAGCAGTGGTACCCAAGTGACAGACACCAAGGAAAGAGAAAGCCCCGTGGTGGAGGCCATGAGGGATGTGTGGAGTCAGGGTGCCTGTGTCCCAACCACAGCCACTTGAGCAAGGACACAGGACTGCATTTGGACACCACACCTCGACAGGTTTCCTCCTCTTTGCCATCTCCCCCCTCGGTGCTTGCGGGTGCAACGTGGCCCACAGATCTGGACTGAACCCAACAGGACATTCCTAATGACACACTGATGCCCAAACAACCTCAGCCTTTTTAGACCTTACTGCTTTTCAGATGTGACCGTCTGCAGCTGTATTCCATATCCCAGCTCTGCGGGTAACACTCAAGTCTCTGATAAGGAAACAGCTGCTTCTGCAGCCCTTGGTTTGGCCATAGCCAGTTCCTTAGGACACTTTGGCTCCCAAGAAATTCTCCCTGCCCTTGGCACACTTGGGTCAGCATCCGACTCCTCTCCCATCTCCTAAAAGAAGGAGGATTTTATTCTGGATCCATGAGAAGAAGAGACAGGTCTCTGCGGGTGTTTGGGGGATACAGCTCAGCTTTGTGAAGATTAATATTATTAGTATGTGAATATCTAACACTGTCAGCTCCCTGAGAAGGTGCCACCACAGCTTCTGGGGTGCATTGGACTGACAGCCACGTATATATATATATATGTATATATATATGCCTTATACATCACCCCTGCTACATGGTAGCACTAAGCTAGCCCCAGCCAAAGTGCCATGAAGGCTCAGGATAAATTTTAACTAAAATAGCAGTAATTGTGCCTGTCACCCTCTGGAGTTTTAGAGAAAGCAAAAAACCCTCTGATACTGTGTAAGGACCTTTAAAGTGCTGGGCAGATTGGCCGTGGAAAATCCTCGAACTGAACGAGATTGTCCCAAGGAGCTGCTGGAGAGGCAGCGGGCAGGAGCTGTGGAGCAGCAATTTGTTCCAGTTTTGAGATATGGTAAGAGAATTTTCCATGATTACTTCCAAACCGGACAAGAGCAAGCCTTTTCCTGCCATCTGAAATAGTGTAATACTGGTTTAGGGGAAAAAGAAAAAAAGAAGAAAAAAGACTAAAAAAATTATCCTCCCCTTAAGCCGTGCCCAGGAAACATTGTGGAAAACAAATTTTGTCATGTGAGAGCTGGAGCATAGAGGGGTGTTTTTAACCAACAAGATGATGGTTGTGCTAAGCTGGCTCTCTTTGTGCTCATCAAACGGACTATGGATTTCAAAATTAGTCGTTAATAATAAAATGTCAAAGGGTGAAGGAAGTGCAGGTTCCTCCACAGAGCTGAGTCCCTGTCTGGGAGCTTCTGAGCAGTTTCCACATCCATTTGCTATTCAGCCAAGGCTGCCAACACGGCCAATAAATGGAGCAGTCATCGTCGTGCTTTTTGTGCCATTCATCCCCGGCCGCTCCGCGTCGGACAGACGCAACTCATTCATTTCACAAGGGCCACCGCACAGAGGCCGGGTGGGGAAGGCATCCGGTCCCGGCCGAGTTGGCCCAGGGCTTCCTCGGGATGAGGGTCTCCACACACCGCCGTTGGCCCTTGGAACTGCTCAGCCTCCGAAATCCCTGTTCCTTTCTTCCGACTGGTGAAACAGAACCCCATTGTCAAGGCAATGCTCGCAGTGATCTAATAGGTCATCCCTAACTTTAAACTTCTACCATTCAAAATAGAAGGAAATCATTTTCCAATCGTTTGAAAGTTCGCATTGTGAACAAAATAAAGCAAAGTTCACCAACCTTTCATTTGCTTTGTGAGCTTTTTCCCTTATGAGTATTTAAAGAAATCAGATGTGACAATCCTGGACAATTAAAGTCTTTAAGAAAGGTCAGAAATCTCCCAAATATAGAGAAAATGCAATGTTTCCAAAAGGCTGCTAAATCCTTTCCAGCAGATTTTGAAATAATAATAATTTTTTTTTAAAAAAAAAAAAAGCCCTCTGTTTCTCTGCCAAGTGCCACCAACCAAATCCCTATTAAAGCCAGAAACCTCTCTTACAGGCTAGTGCTGCACAGCAGAAAGATAAGTTTCCTGATCTGAAAATTAATCTGAGTCATGTCTGCCTTTCAGCATTTGTGAGGAGCACTTTTGTAACACTGCTAATTCCCTGATTAGTCTGACAGGACTTTTTTTCTCAGATAAAGAGATTCTGTACCAGAGCAGACATTACCGCATTGTTTTTGTGCTGTGGTAACTGCAGCAGGCTGGGATGTCCACGGGCACGTTCGCCATCCAGCTCCAGCTGGGAGCCGACAGCGTTGGGCACCCACCAGGTCCTGTCACCATCACCCTCCAGCTCTCCACACCGTGCCGCAGGGGTTTCAGCCTCCGCTGGCACCGGTTCCTCAGCTAACATCACCTCTTACGTTAATAATACCAAGTTTTTCCTTCTCCAGCAGAGAGTGGGACTGGGATGAAATTCAGCTCTGGCTTGCGTGCCGCTCAAGTCCTATTTTGAGAGCTCACATGAGACTCTCCTAGAAGAATCAAGTCTTCTCAGCCTCTGGCTATTGTGCGCTTCACAGCAGGTGAACGTGGTCTCTGCAGCCCCTTGCTTGTCTTCCATGCAATCCTTCATGGCTCTCCGGAGGCTTAAGGGGTGGCAAGGGGTGGGAGAAGGGAGGAGAGAAAAAGGGTGGCCTCTCTGCAGATGCTTTGGGAAGGTCCTTTGGTGTTGGCATCTTGAAACTTAATGGTCTTGTGTGCGTGAGCACCTCCAGGAGGAATGAACAAAGCCTGCTTGAAGGACGTATGGGGAATGCAGTGAACCAGTGACACGATTGTTTTAATACTAACTTTCTACAGCATCCCTCCTGGATGAAATAAAGTAAGATAAATGCTGATCCCTGGGTAAGGAGCAGCTCTGGGCCGTGTCCTGGTAATCCAAATGTGGCCAATACCACCAGAGAAAAATGGAAATTTAGAACAAAAGACCCAGGCAGACCTACCCCCCCTCATGGGAAGGGTAAATCCGACCTCGGTCCAAACACTGATTATTGCTACAACTTTCTAAAAGCCGGCGGTGACCAAGGAGGTTGAGCAACGCGGCATCCCCTTTGCGACACAGCAGCTCTGATGCAAGGGATGTTATTTCAGGCTCCAATCGTGTTCCCTCTGCTCGGGGCTGTCACGGTGAGCTCCTCGTCTTCGGGCAGCACGTGGGGACCAGGACAAAAGGCAGGGACACACTGTGTCATTGAAATGCCTTGGATATTCTCAGTGTCATTCTCCAATGACAGCTCTTCACCCAGGGAACAAGTTCCAGAGCGACAAGAACAATGGGCAAGAGAGGGGTTTATCACGGTCTCCTAATTAATTGCTCTGTAATGGAAAATACTTGTTCGCCATCCAGGCATTTTCCAAAGATTTATTTTTTTTTAATTACCTCGAGTCCTGCTCTGGGGATTAGGAGGCAAACCAGCTGACTGCACCTACAGCCCCACAGTTAATGTCAAACGCCGTCACTGCAGCCAAAATCCACCTCCCAGAAGCCTTTCCCAGCTCATTCATTTATGGCAATCGGCTTAATGGCACAGGGGTTCAGACCGAAACCGGCACAGCTGTAGCAAAGGTCGGCTCCTCTTTGCCCCTGATGAGGCCAAAGGGGACATAATTTATACAGTGACTCAGCAATGATTTCGTCATAGATATTAATTAACACTTTGGGCTCCTGCTCCTCCACCTGCCTCCCCTGGGAGGCTCCCGCGTCGTCCGATTTGCGCTCTCTGGCCCAGGTATCGCAGAGGAACAGTGACAGAGATTTCAACAGCTTTTTTTATTTATTTTTTTTTTTTAATGATGTTAACTTCCCTGCTGTGACTGGATCATAAAACCATTGGCAAGCTATCCTTTAGCAGGACACTGATGAATTCACCCTCTGCCTAAGTATTTTTGGAAATATTATTGGCTCAGCAGGGAACTCAAAATGAATAAGGGAAAGGTATTGAAACACTCACAATACCTGATAGATAAATAGGCCGTGCAAACCCAGTCCAATTGGTTCATTTCCTCCTTCCATTTTAGAAAAATCCTCTGTAATAATCCATTCTTTTCATAATCCTATAAACCTATTTTTTTTTCTTTATAGAACTTGCTCTTACTGGGTCGACAGGAATTTAGCCATGGATTTTAAATAAAGAACAATCAGACCTAAATACAATTATCTCCTAGGAAATGCAGCAATATCTTGCTTGCAAATTGCCGGTTTTATCCACAACAAAATAAAAATAAGTTTATTTTCAATCAGATGATGTCAGTGCAAAAATGCGAAGAAGGAAAAAAAATAGCAAGAAAATATTTCAAAGGAAGTAGACCCCTGGGAAGATAAAAGTGCTGTATATTAGGAGAATGATAACAGGATTGGCACAAAATAGGAAATTATAAATATAGACCAGTGGTTCTCAGCCTCTTCTGTACCATGACCCCATACTTCAAGAGGGAAAAATTTGGGACTTTATCCATGTAGCCATCAAGAAAAGAAGGGTGGTCGCTTACTCCTCAGGGATGGAGAACCACAGGCTGCACACAGAGGACACAGCAGCAGAACTCCCTGGAAATCCAGCAGTAGTTTGGAACCACAGCTGCACAGCCTTTTGGAGGACTTACCTCGGTTATTTCTTAATCAAAAGCAATGATCTATCATCCAAGCTACAACTATTGTTGCTAAAAAAATGTTAATACTAGAAAATAGGCCCCTAAGTTATTTAGATGTCTTGGGAAATGTTAATCTCGGATCTCAAGACCTATTTTCCAAAGAGAATCAGGAGTGCCTTGCTGAAAAGATGATCGGCAGCTGAGAACAGCCCAACAATTTGTGCGGTGGCTCAGGTTTCCAAGCGGACAAGACCCAGGCTGGTGACTACCTGTGCCCCTCCAAACGATGTCATCAGTCACCTACAGCCATTACGACCCTACACACCAATTATCACCACAGCAACCCACTCATCCAAGTTTTATCTCAGGGGCATCTCGTTTCCTTGCCTTGGCCTCATCCTGGCCTCGGCAGCCAGTTGACCTGGGGGACCCTCTCCTTCCATTTGGGAAAGCAGCTACAAGAACAGCTCGAGCAGGCTGCTCCTCTGCTGACAGAGGAGGAGGTTGGCTTAATCACCAGCGCAGCTATGGAGATGTTTAGAGGAACTCACATCCCCTGACCAAATGTTGAACCCATGGGGACATTTGCCTGCTGTGTTTTGTTTGCAATGTGAATCGAGCGCTCGTTGCCAACGTCTGTTCTTCTTTGTCCATC
Organism: Bartramia longicauda; assembly: GCA_028566575.1. Classification (NCBI taxonomy): domain Eukaryota; kingdom Metazoa; phylum Chordata; class Aves; order Charadriiformes; family Scolopacidae; genus Bartramia; species Bartramia longicauda. The sequence continues at coordinate 1,508,721 of JAOXNH010000067.1, forward strand.
ATGTCTCATGGTCTCCTGTCGATGCGCAGCTACAAATCTATTGATGGGGTTGCAGCACTGATGGCTTCTTGGTTTTTCCTTCCTGCCTCTGCTTTGGTCCAGGGAAAGGAGCAGAGGTTTAGCCAGAGAGTGTCACTGGCACTAACATCCTTCTCTGACCACCTCAGTTGAGGGGAAGATGGCCATGAAACCACTCAGCTAACTTAGCTCAAATGTCACTTTGGCTCTTCCCTCACATGTGCTCCCCTTGTTTCTTTCAGCAGATATGGAGGGTTAAAGTTAGAAAGCTGAGGATGCCATAGAATAGTTAACTTCACAGGATTTTGTGGTAGTATGTTCCCCTAATAACCAGGTTCTCCTCAGTGGTCTTGCCCAACTAACTAAAGTGTCCAGTGAACACAAAAAGCCCCTGGGAAGGCACTCCACATGCAGAAAAAGGAGATTTGTGTCGCAGCTGTCCTCCTGTGCAAGGGAAAGACCAGGAGTACGAAGTGCACCTCCTTCTCCTGTGAAGCTCTGAACTTCCACCATTCCCCACTGATCTATGTTGGGATCTCCTTTCGGGGAAAGAAGGGATCGGGGGTTTTAGCCAGATTAGGAACCAAATCCCAAATCCCTTGCAGGCAGGAGATCTTCTGCAAAGACTGATGGTGCAGCCCTTTGCTTGTGTCTGGCCAAGCTGCAGGAAACGAATGGGACCATCTCCGTATGAGGCTTCTCAGAAGTGTCCCCAGCACATCAGCAGAGCACGGCACATAAATGAGAACTTCAGCAAGGAAACAGAAAAGCTCCTCAAAATGTCAGCAGGGCCCCCACCCCCACGCACAGGACATAAAGGACTTTCATCCACACAATGACTTTTTTCTTGCATCTGACTCAGACGGCCAAGCACAGAGCAAATTGCCACCATCCAGCCAGACTTGGGTGGCTTCCATCTCCTCCCAAAGAGGGAAGTGTTTATTGAGAAACAGCCCTTAATGGTGTATCGAAGTGGTGTTTGAGTGAATGGGACTTGGGGACAGCTGGGAAGCAATTCGGTGACTTACTAGGGAGAGCTGGTGAGAGCCAGGACGCCTCCTTTGCCCATGACCTGCCTCAGGGAGATGGCTTAAAACCAGGTGTTTCTGTTATGGGGCTCATCATTGCTCCGAGGAACATTCCTGGCATTTCTGCTTCCTCCTGCAAGCTGGATTTGTGGGGAGCACCAGGGCACCGTGCCCCAACACCCACCTGGGACAGGGCTTTCCTCCACCATTGCTTGTGAAAGTCTTCTCAGGCCGCCTGTGCTCTGCCGGGGGATGTTGGAGATCTGAGCCCTGACCTCTTGAGTTCAAGCACGCCAGGATCCGCCATGCAAGGTCTTCCCCTCACCCTCTTTGCTACCCCACGTTGCTGCTGCACCGTGTCTGTATGAGCGAGGTGATGAAGGAGGCCACTGGAGGTGCTGCCAGGGAGGTGGCGATGTCTTACACCACTTGGATGCAATTCACCCAAAGATGTTACTCACCCTCCTCAAACCAGTGAGGCACTTCTGTCATCAATTTTTAAGGTGCCTTTCTCCCTGGGACCCATGATATGGCTGAGGAGGTTTTCTAATTTATGTCTAGTCAGACTCAGAAGAGAAACCTAAGCAAATATGAATAAATTATGGCTGGCACTCTCAGCTGGCCTGTGGACCGTTAATGATTTTCTGTTGTTCTGTTATAGTCATTCATCCATGATATGCTTTTGTGTTACAACAGAGCCTCCCTATTCCCTGCTACTGCAGAACAGCCTCTCCGGTGGATTTATATAATTCATATCAGTAAAATTTTCATGTCTGCTAATACACCAGACAGCTAGAGAGAAGAAAGTTAGTTTGCTTGGGGCTGGGGGGCGGGGAGGGGGGAGGAAAAATACCATCGGCATCAGACTTAGACGTTTCACTTAATAGCTTTCCTGGAATATACCCATCTTGCCAATAAGAGATAGTAGCTTCAGCAAAGCCATCTCATTCACACAACATATGGGAGCGCGGGGTGTGGGGAAGATGAATCCTGGGAGCTACCTTTTGAAATGTAACGGGATCGCCCGCCTGGCTCGGCCGAGCTGCTGGTGCCGACTTAATAGCAGAAGCATGACATGCATCTGTGTGCCTTTTTCCACTGCAGCAAATACTTTATCTGCAGCTACCAGTTTAACTACACCGCGCACTGCACCCTGCTCCCCACGGGCAGCCCAACGGGAGCTCCAGGGAGAGTGAAAATCACAGCCTTCCAGTTCCCACCTTCCCCTCCCAGAGAAACCTGGCCGGGACACAAAACCGGGGGACCCCACACACAGAAAATCAGCCGCCACGGGGAGAGGCTCAGCTCTGGTCCCCTGCCACCTCCTCAGCTCTGAAACCCCAGCCCCTGCTCCCCTCGCTTGCAGGGACACTGGCTGTGGGGTCCCCTCCCCTCTGCTCCCTCCTGTCTCTTCAGGTCCCCCATTGCTACCATCGCTCTCCTCATGTGTGGGGTTTTTTTTTTGCCCTCTTCTGATCCCTTCTCTTTCTCTATCAGTTTTCTCCCCCTTCACACATTTCCTTCTCTCTTTTCCACCATTATTTTTCCACCTCTCTTCCCTCCTGCCTCAGCCATATCGTCCTCTTCCAAATGCCACCCCAAGGCACACATTGTCACCGGAGCTCTCATGCAGGAGGGAACAACTGGGCTCACAGAATTTAACTAAAGGTCTGTCAATGCACATCTTTCCTCCTTCGCCTTCCTCTCCCTTTCTCCTCTGCAAGCTGTGGGGGCAGAGACATGGTTTTCCTGCCTATCTGCTGGCACGCACCGCACACCGTTGTTCCACCGAGCTGAGAACCTGCCCAGGGCTGCAGTAAAATCAAGTGGCTCAGACAAGGGACACGGTGGATAGATTTGCCTTGTTTCTTGGAAACCTGAAAGCCAAAAACCTGTTTAGTAGAAAATGGCTGGACATTTTTTGCACTGGGAACTGGAGGAGGGAAGAGCTTTCAGCCAAAAAAATATCAGTTTTCTAACAGAAAATGGAAATGTAACTAAAGTAGACACTAATAAAAATGTTCGACTGACAATCCAGTTTCCATCTCGATGGAAAAATTTCCAGCAGCCCTAGCACAGTGCTTTGTATAACTGAAAATCAGTTTACAGTATTATGTTTGTTCTCTGTGAGTTATTTATGTACAGAAAAGCAAATCTTTCATGGCTTACTCTTGGTATGAAAGATTTTTCCAAGATTAGTCACCGCAGTCAGCCCTCCTGATTAAAAGTATTCACTGGAAATCAGTAAAAGATCAAAACATGAGATGTGAGGTTCTGATAGTTCGTTAGACTTCTAGTAATGAATCCTTCCAGAATGTATGATTTTCCTTGAGTAAAAAAGCTTCATATAGTTGTTTTAAATTAATCAGGTCTCGTCCCACCCTCAACCTCCCAAAAATCTTGAGAAAATCTCATTTCACAGTTTCCCATAAAACCAGGTGCAAAACAGCTGCTTTGGGCATGGAAGGATTCCTGAGGCACTTCATTGGTATCAGTAGCCAGTGAAAAACCATGAAATCGAAGGGATTTTGATAGGTACATTCCCAGTCCTCCAAGAAGGTGCCATGGAGGATAGTATGGCTGAGCTAGTGTTTCCCACATTTGGGGGAAGGACATTCACGCGGTCTAGTTTTCCAAACTCTGTGAAATTTCACAGTAATGGCTTCATTCAGCTCCGTGTTATTGCTGAAATCACCCTCAGTTTGCTCCGCGGGGATGATGTGGGTGACTGCACTGGTATCCCGAAGCTCTCTGAGACCATCCACTGGAGAAAGGATCTTTCCAGACCTTCTTTAACGACGGTCGCTAAGATAAATGGCTTTGGCTATTTCGTGTGGCATTCGGGGGCCGTTGCTGCCTTCCCCATACACCTTCCACTGGGTCACTTGTTCACGTGTGTCAACTAAGACCTTGGGTAAAAGCGGGATTTTACCTATAACTGTATCTAAAGCAAAGACAAAGTCTCTCCATAATCCATCTTCTCCAGCAGTACTTCGATTGATCACAAGGTTTCCTCCCGCTGATTACCTGCCTTCCTATGAGCCTTGCTTTAACATTGTGCTCTCCAGGCAGGTCCTACAGGAACTGTAATTTAATTTAGCAGTAGTATCAAGAGCTTGGTGATTCAGTCCTAGAAACATTTACCACCTCTGCCCCCTTCTTCCTCCACCAAACCGAGCTCTGCGGCTTCGCGGGAAGATCGTTCCAACGAACAAGTTTTCATCCACCTGGAGAACGGAGAGGGTGAGATCATGTAACGTAGTAAAGCCTGTAAAATTACTCCTAAATTATTGAGGAAGCAAAAGAAGCAGCTGCAGGTTCCAGTTTGCTAGCTGTTGGGGTTTTGATTTTTCTCCTTTTTTATTAGAACTCGATTGAATATTTCGTGTTCAGCATTGGTTTAAAAATATGCCATTCTTAACTACTGGTTAGGCATTTCATTCACTCTGTATGGTATTTGAGGAAGACATAACAAGAGTCAAAACAGTGGATCAAATGTTGATATTCGAAGAATGACAGTTCTTTTTCCAACCTTTCTTTAAATGATTATTTTTAAAGAAGAACGCTGAGCAAATGACAATGGCTTTAAGGAGAGGGGTCACCTCCTGGGACAAATTCTGACTCCACTGTATTGTAAAGGATGTTTTCCAGGGCCGGGGGGGCGGATGGTCATTCAGGCTCTAAGGCTGATACCAGTGATATTCCTACTGTGAGGAAAGTATTCATTTTTCATCATTTGCTTAAAAAAGTACCGGTTTGTTTTAACAAATGGGAACATAAATGAAAGATATTTCTGTGTGTTCTGCTTACATGAATATTTCCCAGTGTTTTTATATCTCAGCTCTCTAAGGAATAATGTTTTCAATTTCCTTCAGTCTAGTACTGAAATGTAAAATAAGACCTCTGGGCTTAAGGACTCTATAAACGATAGTTTTTACTCGCTTTCTATTTAATTAGCATGAAACAGATCATGTAATCATTCAGGGATAAATCCTGACCTCTCTGGAGGGAGAGGGGAGAAAAGAATAAAGGAATTTTCTTTTGTCAACAGCAAACAAACAAATGCAGAAAATGTGTGCAGGTGAGCTGGGGTTTGTCATTCTATTGGGAAGCCAACCTCTGGCCGGAGGGAGCGGATGATGGTGAAAGGATCTTACCAGTGGTGGTTGGAGAAGGCATTTAAAACACTGTTCCCCATGCTCTGTGCCATTACAAGTCTCACCCCTGAGCAAACAAGAGTTTTCAACCACTAAACAAAGAGTCATTTACCCTCCACTTCCCACACAACCAGCATATTCCAAGTTGAGTTTTGGTTCAGAAAGGCCACGGATGATGAAGAACCATTATATACCCGTGTCCATAGGCAAGAATAAACCTTGGCCCAGTGCTCTCAGAACTGTCAGTATTTCTTAACACTTCTCACAACTTTCCATTGAGAAACCTACCTCTGGAAAAGCAAGCAGTGATGCTAACACAGTCTGGAATTGGTTGGAGACGCACAGCCGAGCTCTCAAGCCCATGGGCGCAGGAGACCAGAGCACAGGGATGAAAACCAGGGCACTTTCCATGAGCAGTTCTTGTACCCAATGCCACGTCCCCTCCTTTTTCAAGGAGAGGACAAAATTGGTGGCACATGGTGCTTTCTTCACAGCTGGGGTTAATCCTGAGCAGATGAGGTTGGGAAGAAGCTCCAAGATGCTGGTGTGAGTAGAAGGGATTACTTTAAATATTACTCTTACACTGCTTGGGTACTGTTTGCTTTATCCCTGGGTATCTCTGGGTACGGCACAGGTTCAGCATTAACTGCAAAAAGGAGACTGTTCCTCAAAGTCTCTGCTTTTGCAGGAGCTGTGTCCTGGGTTTGGCCTGGGGATTTGTTGGATGCTATAAACCTGACCTGCTGTTCTCCTGGACTCCGAATCGCTGCCTGTGCAGCACGGAGCAGGTACAAACCCAGCCCCTTCTGTCTGCAACTCTGCGTTTATTTTTCCCTGGAGAGGCTGCTGCAGACCAGAGATGCAGCAATAAACATCGGAAATGCCAGGAGAGATGGTCCACTAAAAGGCAGGAGGGTGAGGACATAAATGCGTGGAGCTAGCAGGTACTGGAGAAGCAAATTAAGAACTTGGCTTCCTGTAGCTCATTTAAATGGGAAATGGGAGTTGTTCCAGGTATTCAGTAAACAGGCTTGCAAATTAGCTTCCCACAGTTTCCTTATGCTGCTGTACATGCATATAGAACATGGACTGCAGTTCACTGCTTTAACTCGCTTTGCTTCTGAAATCAGTGCCTTTCTCCTTTCTTTTCAGTTACTTACAGACACGTTTTCCTACCTGGTTGTGAGCAAATAGGGTGGGAGATAACGGTGAGCGAGTGCCGGACTGTTAATAACCAGGCAGCCAGCTTCTTTATTCGTGAAATATTTCCTGAGCCTGGTGTTACCAGGGGATACAAAACTGCTTTTCAGTAGCTGATACTGCCCTGTGTGAGAGAGAGAGGCTCAGAACAGCTTCACATCTTCACCACCTCCTGTAAATCCATATGAATTAACTGGAGGCCAGTTCAGGCTTCAGAGGAACAGCGCAGAGAGAAGTGGAGGATTTGCCAGAGCAGAATCAGCTCCTGTTCATGGGGAAAAGGGCTCTGGAAGGATACCTGTTAGTTAACAAGGGGGAAAAATGGTGTAAACCAACCCATTACTTCGGACTCCCAGTTTAGCCCTAGATTAGCTTAGTCCTTAACCTCAGATTAATCTATATGACAAGAGATCTAACTGCCTGTGCTTGCCCTCAAAGTATCTGTTCTCTGGCTAAAGACAGCAGTAAAGATGGTGTCACCGAGCTCAGGAGAGTCTTTGGCGAGTGGATACACGTCCCGTCAGCTTCAGCCAACAGTCCCTACCCTCACACTGGGTGAAACACAAGAGTGGAGGAGCCCTGGCTTTCAAATTGGTCAGAACCTGGTATGTTTTAGCAACATAATGTCAAACTTGAGGTTCTTGGCTGTTGAGGTCCCAACAAATGGGCCATCGAAGCTCAGAGCAAGACACGAGAACACCAGAACCCCACATAAGCTGTTTTTGCTGGGAATGTTCAATTTGCTACATTGTCCATTTAATTTAAATGCTAAAGGCAAAAAAGAAATCAGCATTTCCAGTTCTGCTCATTCCTTATATGGTGAAATGTTAGATAACTTGTGTTATTTATAACCTGCACATTTGGTAATTTTTTTAAAAACGGGGGGAGGAGGAGGACATAGTGGGCACGAAGACTATGGATTTTTCCCAGTCTGACTGAAGAATTAAGAATTAAACTGTGTCACAAGAGCAGTCAGCTTTATACCTGTGCCTTGTAAAAGGGCAAATCTTGAGTTGGGCAATTAAAATTGATGGGGTTTATGACTTATGACTTAGAGGCATAGCACATACAGGATGGGAAGCGGTGAAGAACACTGATCCGAAAGCTCCGAGCTATAAGGTGGTCTTTAGATGTTTGTGTTTCCAGACCTCCACACTTCCCAACCCAGTAACACTTTTAGCAGTAAGACATGGGGAATAGTTTTTGGGCTTGCAGAGGTGGAAGATGTCTCACACAGGCTCCTGACCTTCTCCCTGCCATGACCCTGTTCCATGTTCAACCACGATGAGGTGCCCGTCACGGCTCCTTCCCGGCTGAGGTGTTCTCCATCCCTCTTGTCACTGCCATCTGTGCTGGGCTGTGTCACCCAAGCATTTCATTTTTCACCAGTGTCATTGTTCCGATGCTAAATCCTGCCAA
>JAOXNH010000067.1:1520655-1531371 GCA_028566575.1 Bartramia longicauda
GTCCAAATCCTGCGTGTAATACTCGGAGCTGGCAGGCAGGAAAATGATCTCCTGATTGTTTTTCTTGTTCTTAAAACTCATGAATTCAACAAAAGTAATTCAGATGTTATTGCAAGGGAATAACTAATGGAAGCTCCCTACCTCCGAGTCCAGAAATTTCAGGGACAGAAGTATTTAACACAGATATAGCGAAACAGAAACATGGGTCTCCTCGAGAAGGAGGCAAGGGAAAGCCAGAGCCTGAGGCGAGAGGAGGAGGGATTGTTCTGAGGTCCCCTTTGGAAGTGAAGAGGGTGGGTGGTGCAAGATAAAATCAGGAATTTGACTTCTCAGGACAGATGGATTTGACAAAGAAAAGAAAAAAAAACCTACAGGCCAAACTAAAAATGGTTATGGTGGTGAAGTTACGGGCTGGTTCAGGCTGCCAAAACAAATAGCTTGCATCCCAAAGCAGTAAAGGTTACAGGCATGGAAAATGGAGCTATCCCTGAGGACTAACTAATACACTGCAATTACTGGTATAATTTTTTCAGAGAGATGTGAGAAAATGAGGGCACTACCTGGTCTGGCTGCATCTACCAAAGTCTCCACAAGAGATGTTGCAGCCTTGAATTTTTGTCACGTTCCTGGCTTGGCTCAAATCAGCAAAGGCTGAACGAGAAGTGCGGGCAGCATTACTCCAGGAATTAACAGGAACCGTTCGAGGTTATGATATACTAAAAATGCTTTGAATTTCAATAAGTTATTTCCTAATGCAGCTTGAGCCACTCCTGCAGGAGAGATACCCAAGTAAAATGCAATTGGTTCTGGAATTTCAGCTAAGCATGGGTACTACAGGGAGGGGAAAAATCCACAGTTCTGACAAGGTTGTCTCCATCTCCACCTATCTGCTGTTTCGGTGAGACCGCCCAGCTATTCCGAAGGCACGGCCTCCAGCCTTGCTCCTACACCTTCCTGCAGGGTTTGCTGTGGATTAGCTCTACCATTATGTCATTATTATAGAGTTATAGGAGCTATTTTATAATAACATTGCTTCTTTTCGGAGCAACCTGCAGGGCAGCAAGAGAGTGTAAATTCCCCCATGTCCCATTTCTCTTCGAGGAGAGGTGTAGCCCGATGGCTAGAGGAAAGGACAGGACACTGGAATCTCCTTGGAATCTCCTGGGCTCCTTTCCCAGTTGCGCAAACTATTTAGGGACGGCTTCTCTTCCACGGAAATCAATGAAACTCCATCCTGAACTTTCCTGGGAACATGATAAAATCCTTAATCTCGCTCTGCCTTCCTGCCCTATCCTGCAAGATATCAAACTCGCCAGCTCAGCCCGTCCAGCAAAGCCCTAAAGCCCCGGCACATTGGGTGCGGAGCTGCCGCGTCCGACACCCGGGGCTCCCAACGAGTGAGTTTCCAAGGGCTCTGCCATTCCCCGAGCCAGGAATGAGTGGGGGGTGAGTACGTTCATCCACCTCCAAAGGATGTTTCAAACATTAAGTAACGGGATTCTTGGAGACTGGGCACAGGATGCAACAGAGTGAGATTATCATTTCTATCCCCGTCCTTAATTCCTATTAATGGAAGGAGCTGATAGAGTATCTGTATCTCCGTGTATACACCATCTCTCCCATCCTGTCAAGGCAGAGCGTTATCTGGTGAAGAAGTGGTGGTTTGGGGCTTGAGGAGGGGGAAGAAGAAAAAGGAAAAAGCTGTTCATAACACATTAAACAGATACTGTTTGGAGGCTCACGCTATCCCTCTCCCGGGGGAAGGCAGATCCTACCTAAGGGTGTGTGGAGTTTAGTTCCTCATTCCTTCTTTCTTTTGTTTTTTTAAACTTCTTTTGAAATCAGTGAGTGTGAAGCATGCCTTGCCCCGGGGGAACATATTGCTGAGCTGTTACTCACACTATAAAAGGGTGCCACTTCTCACTCCTGCCTTTCCTGGAGGCCCTGTTTTGAGGTGAGGAAAGGGCTGATTGGGCAAACCACCAGACCCTGGGGCACACCAAGGATGCTGGGGGGGAGAAGGGGGCTCAGCCTTGGCCCCTGATTCTGGGGAGATCTTGACTCCATCCTGGGATCATGGTGGGCTTCCAGAGCACAGTCTGGAGGTTTGTTGTATCTCCTAAAGGAGAGAAAGGCTTAAGAAAGAGCTTTCTCTGGGGTCTCCTATGGAAGACTCCTCCTTTCTCTCTCCTAAATGACTGGCTTTAGACATGTTGGGGATCAGGAGGGGTGTAAAAAAGGGGTGTCCTCTGGAATTTAAAGCTAAAATCCCTCACTCTGCTGCAGTGGACTCTGCGCCTCTTTTGCCAGAGGTTGGCCCACGTCTGAGACCGAGGCAGGGTCACATCCATGCCCTGGTGTCAGGGATCTCTGGGTGCTTTCCCCATCCCCATCAGTGTGGTGCACAGCCGAGGCACATCCCAGGCCCCAGGGCTGCACGGAAAAACAGAAATTCTGAATTTATAAACTTTACCAAATTCATACATCCTGCAGCCTTCCAGCACCCAAACAGAGCACAGCCCAAGCGATGTGAATGAGGAGAAAATCATCAACATATCCAGCAACCTACCATGAAATCCACTGATTGAATTACTGGATAAATATTTGAGTGGATCTAGCTGACAGGTATGTCATGCATGCAGTCTTAAAATAGGAAGGTAATGGGAAATGAGGGAGAAATGAGCCAAGGAACAGGAACGGGAATGTGATTTCTGGTAATAGCCCTCATGTTCATGGGTACCTCCTTAGCAATATAGAGGAGGTGTGGGGGGAAGCTGAGAGCAAGGCACCGCCGTCAAAATAAACTGAGAGAAACTGCAGCTATGGAGAAACAGAGCGTTAAGCAGCAGCTCTCCGGGAATAAGGCTGGGGAATGGATTTATGGGGATTTACGTCAGTTGAACCTGGCAGGTAGTTTTTTAACATGCTCGCAAGAGGCAGACGCAGCCATTTCCAGTAAAGCTGTGGCGGGTGCAGGCTCATGGAGAGGGATGATGCTCACACCGGCCTCTGATGGATGGTGCTGAGCTTGGCTCCACGCTGGCTTCTCCACCCGCCATTGTTCCCTCTGCAGCCCCAGGGTCTCAACATGAAAAGAAGAGGTTGTCCTGTTGTACAAATGCAGTTGGCCAGCACACGGCGGCTCAGGACTCTGCTCAAACGAGCGCACACTCAACTGTGGGCAACGCCAGCGAGGGTTAGATACCACCACATCCACCAGGTCAAGCCCCTGAAGGTCTCTAAGGACGGGGGGATCGTATTTGTGTCATTCAGAGCAAACAGTCTGGGAAGTAATCGCTTTAAAACCCATCTCATTCATTTCTGACGGGTTTTGCAAATGTTTCCTCTTTCCTCAATGGGGCATTGACTGTCCCCACGAACAGCCTGGCATTGGCCTGGGTGGTGCGAGCGGCCGCTCGGCTCCTTGATGTCACCTCATCAAAGAGCAGCTGAAAACAGTATTTCCAGCCAGACGTGGCCGGTGAACTCGCTCTGCCCCGTGCCCTCCCACTCACCGTTAGACAGGTTTCCTGTCTGTCAATTCAGCTCCAGATCGGCGATAAATTTAAGATTGTGACATGCTGACAGGGGAAAAAAAAAGAAAAATAGATAATAAAATCACGATGGGCTATTTTTGGTTCCAAAAGAAACTCCTCTCACTAGGTCTTTCCAAGCCCTCACCTTCAGATAAGGGAAACAGGATGCGGGGCTGTAGTGTTGGAGGGATGGGGTGTAAATCAAAGGAGACAGGCTGGTCCCTGTGTGCTGCTGGGGTTAGACCTCAGCCTCTGAGCAAGGTGGGCAGTTGTCACTTGCTGGGGACTCTCCCAGTGACAGGGCTGCCTGGCTGCCCAGCGTTTATACTGGGCCATCGCCGGGTCTCGCTTTTTCCTCCCACCGTGTCACCTCCTTCCCGCCTGCTGACAAGTGATTTAGACAGCCCAGCCCTGCTGGCCCGGCATCTGAGATGTAAATCAAACACATGGGACATAAAGCTGGGTTTCAAAGTTGACCATTAACCCGGGCGGAAGGGGTGGCGCAGCAAAAACAAACAGTTCCAAGTTCAAGTCTGAAACCATAAGAGCAGGCTGAGAAACCTTCCTCCTCTCCCACCGCCCGCCAACGTGAGGCTGAGCGCCTTCCCCAGGGCAGGACAGATTTAGTGGTTCCCTGATTTCCTAACCCAGGTGCTCCGACTCCAAATCAAGGCTGACAACGACTTCAAAGGGAGGAGGATGCCAAGGGGCCGGGGCCGGCATCGCACATTCGTGTGCCGTGGCTTCAGTCAAGGGTTTCTTGCAGTTCTTCGTGTCCTGAGAGCTGTTGATGTTGAGCTCTGTGGTGTGCTTGGGCCAACATGTAACACCCCAGAATGCTCAATTACCCGTCTCTGCTATGGAAAACCTGGTGTTTAAAAGTGGTCTTTACTCAGCTCCCCCCAGGAGAGTTAATGACTGACCCAACCTCCTAAGACGTGGGAGTCTCCCAGACCTGGAGGCCCCCTCTGCTGTCCTAATGCTTTCAAAACCAGTGGGAGTTTTGCCCAAGAAAATATTGGAGGCCCAAAGCAAATCTGTATGAACAGGGTTTTTATCAAGTAGGTACGTACCTCTACCATTATGGAATGCAGTTTAATATTTCTTTACCCATCACCGCAAGTATTTCTAGGGGAAAAAACCAACAGCAAATTCTATTTTCTTTGACATAATTACTAGCATGACTTAGATAATTTGTCTTCTATAATTCTGCCATGACATTCTCACCATTAAGGTCTAACTTGGATCTCAGAGACATGAGCAACTGATGGTGTGGAGAGGTTTGAGTGAGTCCTGCTCAGCCACCCACCTGGGTGTGCAGCCGTTTCCTGGGCTTGGCCAGGTGAGCAGCAAATCCCACCTGGATATGGAGCAAGATTTCATAGAATCATAGAACGGTTTGGGTTGAAAGGGACCTTTAAAGGCCATCCAGTGCCACCTGCCCTGGGCAGGGACACCTCCCACCAGACCAGGTCACTCGGAGCCCCCTCCAACCTGGCCTTGAACCCCTCCAGGGATGAGGCATCTCCCAGCTCTCTGGGCAACCTGGGCCAGGGTCTCCCTGGTGTTTCACTGCTCTCAAGGACAATCCAACAAGACAGAAAATCCTCACCTTTTCCTGAATTCCTTAAAGTGGTATTTTTAGTGTGAATTTTCTGTCAGTGAGGGATGGTGAGAAGAGGAGCTGTGAGAAGCGCTATCCTCCAGCGAGTAGCAGTGGTCTCAGCGGTGGTGGGCACCAAGCTGGCTGAGCAGGGGACGGCTCGAGCCTTCAAACACCTTACTCAGATAAATGGGGCATGGCCATGGCAGAGGTGGTGTCCTGGGACACTGGGGTCACCTCTGACTGTCAGCCACCAACCTCGGACGCGCCATTGCCTCTCTCTGCACCTCAGCTCCCCAGTTTGTGGAGTGGCAACACCCACTGCTTTCACAAACTGATTTTGGGGAGGGAGGGAAGGCTGTGGCGCTGCCGAGCAATGGTTCCCCACGGGCTCAGGGCTGTGTTTCTGTCCACAGCAGCTGGACGGGCTCCGTGTGTGTGTCTGTATGTATCTATGTGTCTGTGTGTCTGTCTATGCAGGAGCAGCTTCCCTGTCTCGGGGACCAGCTCCACCCCGCTGCTCTCTGAAGGCAGAAAGCACCAGGTGCGATTCCACGTGAGCCACTCACCAACACTATCTGCTCATAACATTCCTCTGCCGAGAGCTTGGACCGCTTTCAAACAGGCTTTGTCCTCCCCGCCAGTACGGGGAAACGTTGGCCAAACCCACCTAGGATTATAATTACGCCGTGGTCCTCCTGCAAGTAACGAGGCTGCATCGCGGGGCAAGTTGAAGCCAATTTTCCGGAGCGGCACCGAGGATATCATTGCAGGATCTTCGTTTCCATTAAACAACTGGGTCTAAACTCTCTTTTATTCTTAGGCTAACCATGCTGAGCTTTAAAATTGCCTTGATTATAATGTCGCTGTTAAATGATTTGTCGTGGCTGATGGTTTTGCACTTGGAAGTTGCTCCTAGCTGATTAGGGAAAAAAAAAATAAAAATCCACCATTGCTTCTTCTATCGCTTTGGAAATTGCAGTCCTCAGTCTGGAGCTTGGAAAGCGTGTTGCCATGGAAATGATGCTTATGCTGTCGTAAATAAAAGTATTCTGGGGTCACCGGGGTCTGCGGCATAAACAGGGGCACAAATACTGCCTGGAAAAGTGCCAGAGTGCTTTAAATGTATAGGGAGATAATTTTAATGGTATTTCACTTCCCGTGTTCTCATCCGAAGGACTGAGGAAGGCTGTCATGTCGCGGCAACCTTGGCATGAAAACAAAGCAGGACAAGCCCTAGCTGTTGGTATCAGTAACGGAGCCGAGCACAGAGCATCACAGCCCTCCTGAGCAGTGGCTCTGCTCCACGGTGTCCGTGTTTCTCTCCCATTGTATTCCTCACACACTCAGCAGTGAGCTCTCACTGTGCATCCCTTCAGGGGCAGTTTTACCGAATTCATGAGCACAGCACACGGGAGCTCAGGAAAACCAGGCGATGTCATGAAATGCTGTATCATGGACCACCCCATTGTGGTCCCTGATTCCCCAGCCACATCCCGCCCACAGCTCAGGAGCAGCCTGGGCTTTCCAGAGGGAAACTGGCCTTTTCCCGGAGGGGAAACACTTTTGAGCAAGAGCCCGGCTGAGGGAAGGAGCCCCCGAGCCCTCCACTGCCTCCCAGCAAGGGCGAGGGGGAACATCTCCAGGGGGGACCAGGAGGCAGCACCGGCACCGCTCCAAAGCAGAAACACGGGGAAGCAGCGAGGGAGAGGGCTTGGGATGCATGGCTTCCTGGCTGTTTTCAGGAGGAAAGCAGGCGGTTACTGTTTCTGGTGGGTTCTTAATTGTTCAATGGACTGCTCAATGGCATTAAATGGGCCATAGCGTGAAGCTGCCTTGGGCAGTATCCGATCAAGGATACGCGCTTCTCTCTCTGTATTTTTAATACCCACACAAGCATCTCCAGCACAGGCAGTCACTTTAAATAAAACTACAGAGATTGCAAATGCCACAGCTTGCTTATTTACTTACTGTCTCTTAGCCTGCCCAAAATGTGGAAATAATGTTTCCAGAGATGCTGGAATTCATGTGCCTGTTGAGGATCCTGGCTGCTGTCCTGGATGATATTGCATATTCAGGGGATGATTCACCCGCTCCGGAGAGGAGGAAGGGCCGTACCAGCTGTACCACCTCTCCTTCCCCGACTGACAGCCCCGGGGATGTTTCCACAAGGAAGCCTCCTGCCTCCAGGTTCAGCCAGCAATTAGGGAGCAAACAAGAGAGAAGTGAAATGGAGAGAGGGTTCACGGGGAGGTGGGGGAGGGAGAAAACAAAAGAGAACTGGAAAGGTGATGCCAAGCCAGGCTGACAACTAAATTCTCACTTCTTTCGGCCCCAAACGTGCGGAGAGGATTCTGCTTTTCTTTCCTGTGTACATTAACAATGTCCTGTGCCATCTGCGTGGGAGGGCAAAGAGGGAGCAGCTCAGCTTCCAGGGCTTTGCCACCTCCTGCCAAAGGCTGGTAAAACCACCCTCTCGACCCTACAGCCATCAGCCCTGGGCTAAAGAGGTGTGAGACCCAACCCCAGTACCCGGGACTGCTCCGTAAAGTGACTTAAAACTTCCAGAAATGGGTTTTCCCTCTTATACTCCAATTTTTAGAGAATTTTTCCCCCTGCTGGGGCAGGAACTGTGTGGGATACGGGGCCGATACCACGCACATTACACACCTCGCCATGGATTTATCACGGAGGGGCTGGCCAAGGCTTTGAAGGCGGCTGACGGCTCCCAGCTGGCCAGGGGCTCCCTCCCGTGCCCTCTGCGGCTCCTTGATGGGAACAGGGTGGAAAAAATGGGCTCAAAGGTTGCCCAGAATGACCAAGACAGAAAAAATTCCTCCTGCCACTCCTGTTGCTAATCAAAGGGGTGTGGAGAGAAAGTCTCAATCTCTCGTGTCCCACACTGCCAAACAGAAAAAAATTATATGTATATATATGTGTATTAAGTACACAGGAAATTCCCTTATTAAGGAAGAAGCCTCCATGCTATCAAAATTAGTCTTGAAATTAATCTTGCCTGTGGTATATGGAAACTGAGCCAGGCAGTCCGAGCTCCCTTAAAATGTCTTTCAAACACACCTAATCTGTTTACCCCGGGCTTTTACTGCTGGCGCTGCCTGGGACTTCGCCTCCCAGATTCCCTACAGTTGGCGACGATGGCAGCAGGGCAAAGTCTCCGAAGGGCGGGGGGCAGCACGGCCAGCCCTCCCCTGCGCCGCAGGTATGTGCCCCTCAGCTACTGATTTCCAAGCAATGAATCAGGAATAAGGAACACGAAAACCGCCCCACGCTGGTGTTTGCAGAGCACCTCCTCTCAGCGCACAAAAGCCTGTGTCAACAGGGCAAGGGCGGTGGGGAGCCGGCGGGGCAAAGAGGATGCCGGGATTTCAACAGCTTCTGGCAGAGATGTTCCCGTGTCACTGGGGAAGCTGGAGCCCCCCAGGGGTGTGGGTGCCCTCCTGCTCCGAGACCCGCCGTCATACGACGGGGAACACGCACACAGCTTTGTGTTTGCATCTTTGCAGCTTACAAGAAAAAAGGCTGATGAATGGTCCTTCTGCCCAAACTGCATTGTGCACATATTTAAAAATCTGGGGCTAGATAACACTTTGACCTGAAATAGAATAGGTTCTTCTTAAATTTTCATTTTTTTTTTTTCTGTTGGTGCCTGACATTTGTAAGTTTTAACACATTATTTCTGAAAAGAGTCGTTTCCAACTTGCAGAAGGAAGGTGGCTGTGGCTCTGCCTGGGGGCACCCCCTGCCCGAGTGTGGGTGCTCTCAGCCCATGGCCAGAGCAGCCCTGGGACACACGGACACATCTCAGACCACCAGCACAGACATCCCTGGCACTGACACGGCCTCCTGGGCTGTGGAATATGCCCAGCGCAGTTCCTCCTCCCATGGGGGAAATCAGTGCCATCCCCTGCCTGTGAACCGCTCCCCAAATTTTCTCTCCCAGATTTCCTCTTCCCCCGAGCTCCCCGTGTGTGCCATCCAAGCCCCGGTCACATGAAGCCCGATGCTCACAGGGCCAGAAAGGGTGGCTCCCGTGGGCACGTGGCAACTACTCCACCGAAAGAGGGAAAGCTCCAGGGAACAAGTGGCACCGCAGTATGTCGTACCCACCGGGAATACAGATATCCCTGTACAGCCGCTGGAACCACAGCCATCCCTCCCCAGGGGTGAGATGTGTTTATACCTACCAGTCTCAAAATACCAGTAAGTTTTTATTAGCCCCGTTTGCAGATGGGGTAACAATGACAGACAAAGTGCTGTGACCCCTCCGGGCTGCTCTTTGCCGGGGGTGGGGGGGAGGAATCTGGGTCTTCTCTCTCTGGGAAAGGCAAAGGGGGGAGCTGAGCTTCCCCAAACACCCGGCAGCTGCTGGGTGCCAGAGTCTTGCTCAGCTCCCGCTTGGAATCAGGCTGGCAAATAAACATGAAAGTGAAAACGGTATTGTGAGATGGTTATGCAAGAGCGGGCGGATCCCGGGACCCAGCCATTGTTCCAAACGTTTAATTAACATTATGAAAGCTGATTAAAGGAAAATCTTTAACCTCCAGGGAAATCCCATTTTCCCTCACTTCCCATACCTCTGCAATTTTCACAATGTAAGAAGGAAAGTGTTATTTCAAGGCATGATTCATATCAGCTACAACCTGATCTTTGCCACAGCCGTGTCCTGCAGCTGGAATAATCCTGCGCAGTGACACCAGACGGGGACACTTCTGAGGCAGCACATTCTCCCCCCGTTATACCATGACCTGAATTGCCATCATCATTTCTAGACTTTGTGTCACCCTGGCACGACGACAAGCGCTCACCCACGCTCCAGAGGGAGAAGTCAGTCCGCGAGGACGGCGGTACCTTCCCAGGCACAGCATCCCAGAGACAAAGTGTGAATGAGGCACCGCGGCCCGGCTCGGTGACCGCGGGGGACACCGGCTCCGGTCACCACTGCCAGTTCCCGGGAAGGCAGGAGACTGATGCTCCTCCATCCCCTGCTTCTGCCCATCCAACCCTGAGCAAATCACTTACCCTTTTCTCCTCTCAGAGCAGGGGGAAAGGCAGGGTTACCTCTTGTGGCGGGGGGGTCACTGCAAACATTCATAGGTGTAACCAGGCACTGGAGATGATCAGGTGGAAATTCCTGCTGCAAAGTTGTTAGATTGGAGAGATTGCTGCAGTGGGTTGGGGTCAAGCACAGCCCCCCCCCCCCCCAGTATTCAGCTGGGTAGGGGTTACATATTGCCTCTCTGCTCTCCAAGACCTAATTTAATGATAGGACACGGCCAGCCCATCACAGACCTAATCCCGGGATCTAATCCTGGAGGCAGGGGACAGCCAGCTGCACTGCTCACTTGGGGAGCGCCCCTGGGGCCGTGTGGCTGCAGGAAAGATGGAGAGGGAGTTTTTACAAGGGCATGTAGTGATAGGACGAGGGGTAACAGCTTCCACCTGGAAGAGGGGAGATTTAGATTGGGTATCAGGAAGGAACTTTTCACTCTGAGGGTGGTGAGAGCCTGGCCCAGGTTGCCCAGAGAAGCTGTGGCTGCTCCATCCCTGGAGGGGTTC
>JAOXNH010000067.1:1540947-1551822 GCA_028566575.1 Bartramia longicauda
GGGAAGGGAAGGGAAGGGAAGGGAAGGGAAGGGAAGGGAAGGGAAGGGAAGGGATATATATTGCACTTTAAAGAAGAAAAACCTATCGAAGAGACAAACAGTTTGAGTTTCATAGCTATATGTTTAGTTTTATAAGAATATGCATTTGAGCTGCTAAATAGCTCTCCTGAAAGCATTTCACATGATATAAAATGAGTAAGATACATATTATCTCATGAGATAATAATGAACTGAACAGTCTTCATCTGCTCTTTCTCATACTTTTTATACAGGTTGTTAATTTTTAAGCATGTGGTTCATGTGCACACAAATCATCAGCAATCAATATATGAATCTATGGAGTCATAAACTCCAATATACTTCCAGTATGTCAAGGCTTCATGCCAGGGAGGAGATTCTTTACTAGTAGGTGTCTACAACCCAGACTGCAAGGCAGAATGCCTTCCAGAAGAAGACTTCCAGCCTGAAAGGCAAAATGCCAGCATGAAAATCAAGTCAGTACTGGTTCTTAACACAGTTCCCCATCATCCACGCTCCCACTCCTCCCTCTGGTGTGCTTGCATCTCTCCAGAAGGGAATATCATTTACATATCCAGCATAAAATTGCATGTAGACAAATATCTGTTTGAGATGAACACGTTAGATCACGTACCATTGGTAGTGTATGGGTTGCCCTTAACGTTCCAGTGTTGAAATATCCCACTCAGACAATCAAGATAAGCATAAACAAGCAGAATAACTTAGGAATGTTGTTCAAGAAACAGATTTCAGACTGTGTTTATACACAGTGTGCAAAAATCCAACTATTTAGAATTCTGGATAATATTCCCTGCTAAGTAAAGCCAGTGGAGTTTTTAGTCCAAAAACCTGCTAGGATGTCCCAGCTCATTCCTGAAGCAACACGTGATTCAACGTTACTGCTCCCTCTTCCTCCTCCGTCCCCTCCCCTGGTGAGGTCCTGGGGCTCTCTACCACACAGAGAAATCATGGACCAGTCAGCCCCGTTTCAGCCCTTTGTTAAAGCGAAGATTTGTGGGGAAGGGTGTCCTGATGAGGGTTTTAATTAAGGTGCTTGTCTTGGGGCTGTAGATAAACCTCTGACAGAGGTCATCACACCAGGGTATGAGGCAGTCAGGGGTGGGTTTTCACTCATGGATCCTTGACTTTATCCTTGTGGGTTACACCTGTGGGACCTGTGATATTTATACTGGCGTGTTTGGAAAGACAGTGACACAGAGCAGCAGCAAAACGAGTTTGTCAGAGGCCTTTTGTCTCTGATGCGAACCTGGAGAGGTTGCCAACATCAGCAGCAGTCTTGGAAAAGCAGCAGAGTTTGCCTCCCTTCCCTCTCTACCGCTTCAGCTCCACCACTGACCCTTCTCCCCCATCCCCAAACCAGGAGTTTCTCAGTGGCAGAATTTACATTTTGCTTCCAGTGCTGAGGAGCTCTGAGCTGCTCTGCCAGCAAGGCAGTTTGCTGTGGGACCGCCTTATCTCTTTATTGCATTTGCCAAACTCAGAAGGAAAGCTAGAAGAATTAATTTTGAGGGCACTTACTGAAATAAAAACACCAGACTGACTTTGGTTGGGGTATGATATTTTAAACTCTAAAAGAGTTCCAAACCCTATAAAACCATGGTAATGGGGAAAAAATGAAGACTGCCCTAGGATGCTAATTAATTCTCTTTGGAACTGGTATTTATTCCTAAACAGTCTCAGTGTCCAGCCATAGTGACCCCGCTTGGTCCAGGCAAGGCTCCTGTAAACTGTGTGACTCCTTGATGTCTGTTTCAAATGTATTTTTATTTTCTGAATAGGCTGAGCTAGTGTCTGTTCAGATTAAAATAGCCACCAGAGCAGGTTCTACCTACATTTAGACTTAAATTTCTGGCAGCTTAATCCCCTAAAGTTCTGGAGAGCTTTTTTAGCTGGTTGGCTATGGAAAACTGAGAACAGGTGATCTATCTGGAATCAGGAAATGATCATCTGAAACTGTAACAGGAAGCATACTTATAAGACAGTTTCCTCTGAATTGACAAAAAATAAATGAAAATCTAAATATTATTTGTTTTCTTATTTAGACGTGCATATCCAAGTGTATGAATTTCCATTGTCTGCTCCTGTAGCGTTGTGTCTCATTGGCTGTGCAATGATTAGAAGGCAGGCTTCAATTTTAGCATTGCACAAAACCCCACCATGATAATTTTTTTTCACCCTTATTTTATATACGACAGGAAATGATTTAAAAGCATTCTTCAAAAAAAAGTTCTATAGTTGCAGATTTGAACACCAAAATTTTAAAAATGCTAAGGTTAATTTTACTCAATCATCCCTAACTTATTGCTGCCATATGTGCAGGCAGTGTCTTCTGTCTCGTCTCCGCTAACGAGAGCTTGCCCAAAGTCTCTGAAGAGCCTTGCAGCAGTGACTGTGTGAGATGAAGCCAGGAGGGTCAAGAAGCCCCTGTGAAGATGGAAGCAATGGAAGGAATCCATGGCCTGGTCTTCTGGAGGCCAGCACAGGGTCAGCATTCTACAAGGTGAGCACATCTTGTTTTGTCACTGGCTTCCTTTTGGATTTCCATGGGGCTGTGAACGCAACCCAATTGCAAACTGCTCCCGTGTTCATTACTGGGACACAGATTCTCCTAGAAACAGGTCCCAGGTGAGACTGGGACTAGGAGCTATGGCCCTTTGCATGACACACACCTTTCCTGAATCTGCTTCCTTGTCTGAAGCAAAATTATATCTCCGTGCTGAAGAATTCTAAATAAAAATTTGGAAAGAGGTATAATTGCTTAAAAGACAGAGCGGTAAGAGGTACTGAATTCCAGGATGTTCCAGAATATGTTTCAATTTTTCTAGTGTCCAGAGACATTAAAAGACAGAGCTTTCAAGAAGTAAACCCCATCCCATCTCACACATTGATGCAGTGCTCCAGAACTGATGGACATATTGGATATATTTCAGTGGTCATACTGTGTCATCCCCAGTTCACCTTCCTCCCTACGCTGTAGCTTTTTCAGTCTTCGCCTGACACCTGCTTCTAACTCAACCATTTTGTATCCAGCATTTTTCCCACGTAACCGTATGCACCTTGTTTATTTTTCCAAACTTTTCTCCAAACAGTTTAAATTGCTTTCAGACTTTCAGTCTATACTTTCAGACCTGGGATATTGGGGTTTTTCCAGCTGAACTAAGAAACACCAAGCACACTTTTTCCTTTTTTTTTCCTCCTTTCCTTCCCTTTCTCTGCTCCAGGCTAGAAATGGAAACACAGAACACGTCTTTCTACAAAGCCCAGCCTGAAAATTTAGAGGCTGATCTATCCAGCTCATTTCCTTGCACTATGGTTTAACAGGTTAAGTGTTCCTTTCTGGATTATTCATTATTAAAGCCACCAATGAAACAGAGAAAGATGTGCTATAGATGGCACGAGGCATGAGGTCATGAGACATGGAGATATGGTCCTGGTGGTAGAATCTGCACTCCAGAGAACCTTCTCTTGACTAATTTGATTGCAGTCTTGGATAAAGTCTAACGTGGGAGAAAAAAAACTGTTGAGAGTTTTGTATACATTTTTCCTGCTGGGTTTAGGGTGACTCTGGAGTTGGAAAGGCTACTGCACAGCTTGCCACCGCTGTCAACGTGCCAGAAGAAATTACGAGATCTCTTTAAAAAAAATAAAAATGGACTGTTCTCCGACCATTTCTTCAATGTCACTGGCAACCCCAATTATTCTCTTCTTTTTGTTACAGTAGTTCTTTCCATTCTTCCCTCACCTGTATCTAACACACACCACTGTTCAGATTTTTCCTAAGGAGCTCCCAGTCTAGCCATTTTTCTATAAAATCTGGCCGTAATTTATTTATTCTTCTCCTAAGGCCTCATTTCCTCCCTTTTCTCACTCCTGCATTGTGCAAAAGATGATGTAACGTGTCTATTCTTAACCTCAGCTATGTCTGTGACACAGTTCTTTTTTCATGCTACAGGACTTCGCTACGTACATTAGGGTTTTTCCAGACATAAGTCTATTTCTTTTCCTTCTTCTGCCCCTCAGTATTTTCTCAGAAACTAGGAATGTGACCTAAATGCCATCTCTTTTTTTTCTTATCCTTACTGAACTCTTGCCACACTAAACTATTTGCTATTATAGATATTACAGTGAACCTCAGGAGCTCACTGAAAAATAGTCTCCGCAGTGTTTTGTTTTGTACAAATGCAGTTCCTCCGCTCGGCAGGCTTTGCCCAGTGAACAGACAAGAGACAAAGGGCACGGAAAGGGACAAAATATGCAGAAACTGAGTTAACACAAAAAGCTGCGTTAGCTCCTTTTCTTTGTTAACTCCAGATATGCCTTCATTAGAAGGGGAATTAGTTAAGAAGAAAGGGGAAGACAAGACAAGGCAAAGGCAAGACAAGGAAGAGAGACCTTCAGGTGAAGTCTGCCTTGGTGATTTCATTCCAGGAATCTGAATGGATTGTGCACATACGTAATCACAGAACAGTGCCTTTTGAGACTAAAAATAACATCTGAGCTGCCGTTTGCAGTTTCAGACATGTATGTGCTGCTTCCATTCTGATGTAATGGTAATAATCTTGTCTCAACAGGGAAATAATCCACAAGGGACACAAGGATCAGCTGAATTTTGCATTAAAAATTCTGCATGATTATGAACTGCGGCCTGGCTGCCAGCAATGGGGTTCATTCTGTTGAATCCTTGATGGTAACAGAGGTCATTTAGGAGATGATTCTTTTTTCAGTGGTGCCCAGTGACAGGACAGGAGGGAATGGGCACAAACTGGAACATGGGAAGTTCCATCTAAACATGAGGAGGAACTTCTTTCCTGTGAGGGTGGCAGAGCCCTGGAAGAGGCTGCCCAGAGAGGTGGTGGAGTCTCTGTCTCTGGAGACATTCAAACCCCACCTGGACACGTTCCTGTGCAACCTGCTCTGGGTGAACCAGAGAGTTGGACTGGATGATCTCCAGAGGTCCCTTCCAACCCCATATCACCCTGTGATTCTGTGATTCTCCTCTAGCCTAAGATGACCACTGGAAGAACGTGACACTGAAACTTTCAGTGAGAGAAATTCTACCACCAGGACTTTGCCAGAATTCCACCTATTGATTATGCACAAGGCTGAGTGAGCACTTCCTCAGTTTCAGGTTGGGAACTGGGCATTCTTGACTTTACAACTAACTGACGAGCTCACCCAACGTCACTCACGAGAGCAGCACACAGGGAACAAACCCTGGAGACAGTCTCTAAGGAAAACAGTACCTGACCTCTGACTTGTTCTTTGATTTACAGCCCTGATTGCAGGCCCCACCTCACAGTCATATGCCGTGATAATCGGGAGCAGTTCAACCAGAACCAGCCGTAGCTTTTTACGTGCAGTGCTGAGCCACTTCAGCACATCATTCCCTCTGATGCAGCACATAATCGGAATGACTAAAGGGACAGGTAACATTCCACAACTGAAAAACGAGCTATCAACCTTTTGATCTTGTTCATTTTATTTTCTAATTCCTCTTTTTTTTTTTCCAAAACTAAAATCTGCCATGTTTCACATGAAATTCGCCCTCATTGTTTTTTCTTATCTCAAGTTTGTCTCTTAGGGATATAACTGTGAGTTACCAAATTATACTCTCTAAGGTACACAAAAAGATAATCATTGGCATTGGTAACCGCAGCCCTACACCTACCCACAGCAGGAAAGTACTTTCCCAAAAGAGAATAAATATGTATTTCAAAGGGGCAACCTCCACAGGAGCAGAAGAGAGTGCGGTTCTCCTGCCTGTTTTTCTAGTTGTAGATTCTAAGTAGCCTTGCTGCTTCATCCTTGGGGTTGCTCATAACGCACTGCGACACTCTAAGAGCACGAAGCTCCCCCATCCCACAGCTGGGATCCTGGGTTGGGAAGGCAGACCCTACTCAAAACCAGTAATAAAGCATCGAGTTTGGACTCGATGACCTGAAAGGTCCCGTCCAGCTGAGGCAATTCTATGATTCTACGACTCTGCTCCGTTTGCTGGAGGTCAATGGGATGTTTGTCCAAAGCTCCAGGCACTGGTTTGAGGAAGGGCAAACACAGGCACCACTTAAAGTGCTTTTCCACGTTAGGGCCTGGGAAAAAAAAAACTTCAGGATCAGGCCCATGATAAAACCAGTTCCCTCAGGAAATGTTACCCACACCATAAAAGGAATGAACAACGCTGAACTGAAGGGAAGCACCATGGAAATTGTCCACTGAATTTTTGTAAATTCCCACAAAAATCCGAGTCTCCATTTGTTCTACGTGCGTAATTTTGACTGTGAGTCAGGGAAGGCTGACTCCTCAGAGAGGCAGGAAGGGACTGGCTCATGATGGCACAAAAGGCTACACATCTGCACGGGCAGAAAGCTGGGGTTTCACCAGTCACCACGCTCCCTGCCCATAGGGCAGCGGGTTTCCATCAAGTACCCGATGCACAATAATTAGGCAAAACAACTTACCCTCAGTCTTTTCAGTATTTAGCTCTAAGGGCGCAAGGATTCACTCCTGGAAAGGGAAGATGGTGGTGGGACTGAGGGCACTGGATGAGCACTCCGACCGGAGTCCTCGCCCCAGCTCTGCCATGGCCTCGCTGTGTGACACTGCACTGTCACCTCTCCGGGCCCCGGGTTTGCCTAGAACGGGATAACAATAATTCTTTATTTCAGAGGAGATCGGAGGACACGCCGGCTCAAGGCCGTGCCTACAGAGACGCGACAGCCAGGAGCGGGAGGGAAAAGC
Organism: Bartramia longicauda; assembly: GCA_028566575.1. Lineage (NCBI taxonomy): Eukaryota > Metazoa > Chordata > Aves > Charadriiformes > Scolopacidae > Bartramia > Bartramia longicauda. The sequence goes on from JAOXNH010000067.1 coordinate 1,547,725, forward strand.
TCAGAGGTGGAGTAACGCCTCGCTCTTACAACGGGGGAGAGCACACAGAGATTAAAGGAGGCAATAAATACAAGACATGGGCTGCTTCTGGAGGAACGCAACATTGACAGGCTTTTCTCTGTTACATGAAATTAAAGCGAGCTTAAGTGGGATTCTTACAGGTTTAACTGATTTTTACCTGTTTTTTAAAGAATTTTGACTCTTTCTGAGGTGTGCTAGAACCAGAATCTGTGCATTAGAAACACCAAGAAAATGACTTCATTGAAAAACTCCACATTGTTTCTGGTTTTAAAGCAACCACAGTTTCCAGCCCAGGAGAGGGACAGATAAACACTCAGGGTAAGACTTTCAAAGCTCTGGACGGGACCTACCAACACGATTTCCTTCGCGTGACAGTAAAATATGAGCGTGCCAATCTGAGGTAGCTTTGAAACTTCATCTTCGCTTTCGGGTACACTTTCAAATTAAATTACAAACGGGGCCACTGATGTTAATTGAACTGTCAGATGTCTGGAACAGCTTCAACACCGCCAGTCCAGAGCCATGCTGCTGCTGGAACTGGCCAGGGCTTTAGCAGGGAGCCTTCCGTAATGAGTATTTTTCCAAATGCAAAGACAGATCTCCTTCTCCCCACAAACCCAGGTCCCTACAGCAGCATCTGTCCTCCAGGTGGGGGTCAGTTATGAGCCCGCAGGCCTGGGAGACGGGATCTCAGGGCACATGCCTAGATAAGGCAATTGATTTGGAGATAAACAGATCAAAGGCTGTTCCATTGGGCAGGAGGAGAGAGGAGAGATCTATGGTGAGACAGATGCTAGGAAGGGAAAATCATTTTTGAGGGACAGGAGAGGGATGGGAAAGGCAGGCAGGGAACAGCTGTTAGACAACAAGGAGGAGGAGGGCAACCAGGAGAACCTCACAGCTGGAACGCTGAAGCCCATTGGAGGGAGGAGACGGTGAGATGCTGTTCCAAGCAGAGCAAAAAGCCTAAGCTCAAGGACACAGAAGAGCTGGAGCTGCCCAGGGATCTCCAGCGTGGGAGAGGAGCCACTGCCCATAGTCACCATGCGCTGTGTGACAGAGCAGACGCCAAGCAGGATGGAGGACAGGAGAAAAGGAAAGCAAACTGGCATGTAATCCTTGATTTCACTCAACCAAAGCAATCGCAGGGCAGCTCTGGGAAGATGAAGCACAGAATTAAACATAACGGATTGACCCAGGAACCAGCACCACATCCTAACACTGAGATTCCTTTCGGGTAGTCCCCTACACAAATGCTTCCTGACCAGAAAAGACCTCAAAAAGGACAAAATCAGACCAACAGCTTCTGAATCAATGGACAGAGGAAGTGACTGCAGAATGTGTAACAGAAAAACCTCTTGTGCCCAGATCTCTACCTAGTACGTGCAAGGACAAGACGGACAAGGTGTTAAAGGACTGCACGGAAACGTGACGCACAACCATCACCTTCAACCCCTTCACCAACTCCCCAACAGCCACCCCCTGCCCCCCAAATCACAGCGCTGTCAGTCAGGTCTCCTGTGGCTCCGACCGCTCACACCCTTCCCTCCAACACTCCAAATGCTGCGCTCCCCAAGTCCAGACGGAGTCCACCTCCAGCAGAGAGCGGAAGAAGATAGGACACAGCATCCACAAATGCACAGAGAACTGTTTAATTTACAGCCACAATGGTGAAACAAACCATTCCAGAGCTCGGACATTCAAAGTTAAGTCTGACACTCATTCTTATATTCACTTATTGTGCTTAAGTATTAGAGAACACAGGATTACATCGACAGTACACGACACCCCGAGATCCCTGCAGGACCGAGTAGTGGAAGGGATGAGCGAGAATGAGGGACCAGCCCCTCAAGTGGTGTAAGCGGGTACAGCTCCATTGCGGGCAACGGAGTGGTGCTGATTTACACCAGCTGAGGATATGGCCCCTGGAAATGTCCAACTTAACTTTGAATCCATGTCTCCTGCGTCACAGCCTGCAGCGGCACCCTCCCTTCGGGCTGTATCTGCCACCGTGAAGGGCTACCCGCAGAGGCTGTGACGGTCCCAGGCTGGTGGCAATACCTCAGCCGGACCCCGTGCTCACCTCACAACACCCCTCCTCCCGTGGTACCAACCAGGGACTGGATCCTCATCTGATGCAAATGAGCTCGGGGGCAGCGGGAGTCAAAACCACGTGCCAATTCACACCGGCCAAGGAGATAGCCCTGAGATGTCCGTGTGTGTCCGCTGCGCGCCACACCAACCCCACGTCAGGGAACCACACCGTGTCCCCGGCCACACAATTGACTCAAGATGACATCTCCAACAGACATGGAGTGGGAAGGGCCCCATCCAGGCTTTGTTCTCTCCCACTTTGCTCAATTTGAGTAACGCGTTTACTTGCTGGCACTGATAAAACACGTGCCACTCGCTTTGCCCTTTTTTTTCCCCCCAAGATTTTAACCCAGGGCCAGGCTCCCCGGTGATGTCAATCAGCAGATCTCCACCAACACTCCACCGAGTTACCACGGGGAGCTTGGCCCACAGGGCTGAACGCCACCTCCTCACACCAGGGCAACCTCAGGGCTCCCAAAAAATAAAAAAAGCTGGTTTTGCAAATTATTCCACTGAAGTGACTTTGACAGCCTTTCATACCTGCGCAGTGTCTGAGTGGGTCACATCATGGTTTTCATCTACACCATTTTAATGGATATATGGGGTTTTGTTCGTTTTTTTTTTTTCATTAGATATCTTTTAGACAAAGAAAGGAACGGAGCAACATTATCGGCATCCCACTGAAACATAAATATATAAATTACATTTTATACACTTTTTTTTTTAAAACGCAGACACATACATTCATGTGCATAACATCGTGAACAGTACACTTAGTGGAAAACAAGCACAGACAATCTCAGTTCCATGTATTTCCAGTTTTGGTGCTCAACAAATACAGCGGGAAGATGAGGACAGGGGAGAAGGGTGACTAACTCCAGGGCTGGGGTAGCGCCCGTCAGCCCTCGCTGCCTCCTGGGGCTGGAGCTGGACACAGCCTGGGGAAGGGGAGGGGGAATGGCTGAACTATGCTTAAAGAAATGGAAAAGTTAGAAATCTCTCTCTTGCTTTTGTTGTTTTAAGGTTCTGCAGTTCATTGACATTTGAACACATCTGAGTGGAAACACTCTCTTCAAGATAAATTTTTTTTGTTGTTGTTCCAGACTTTTCATTTCTTTGTAGGTGTTTCACACGCAGAAGAACCCAGTAGTTGGTGTTACATCCCCTGTGCGCCAACCCAAGGGAAGCAGAGGGCACGTAACACAAACTACTGTGGGGAGCGAGGGGGCAGTGTCACCCCCGGCACAAGCCCCTGTCCCCAGAGCCCCACAGCAGGACTCTGCCAGGGGACTCCCACAGCACTCTGGGGGGAACCCAACATCTCAGCCTTTGGCACTGGGAAAACACAGGAGCTGCTGCCAGAGTCTCTCATCTGCCCTGCTATAGTTAAAATAGATTTTTGATGTTATCTGGGCTATTCTACTACAAAAATATGACCACAAAATGCCTTTTTTTTTTTCTTTTTTCTTTTTTTTTTTGGTTCAAGAAAACATAGCAGGCTTTCTCAGGTATATAAAACTGTTAATTTTTAGATAAAAATACAAACTTCACCTTTACAAAAAACACATATTTCTGTTGAATACACATAAAGCATAACATTTTACCAAAAATAAAGAATTTTAGGTTTTGTTCAAATATTTGCAGCAAGGTAGTTCCCATGCCACCATGACATTGTACAATGCAGATACAAGAATTTGTACATTTCACACAGCTCCAACATGTGAAATCAAAGTATCCGGATACTGGTAAGAATGACAATTGCTAACACAATATCACTAGTAGGCAACTGGCATAAGTCTTAAAGGAAAAAAAAAAACCCAAAGATTTTTGCATGGATATCCTATGATTTGTTTACGCACATCTCTCTGTTTTTCCCCCCTTTTTTTTTTCTTTTTATGTAATGCTTTAAATTACAGGGGAGGTTGGGGAACATAAACCAAGAAACATCTAGAAAATTATGCATAGGTATACCATTTTTATTTT
>JAOXNH010000067.1:1560603-1572649 GCA_028566575.1 Bartramia longicauda
ATTTCTCCGTCAGGAGAGAAATCCCATTCTGTCCTTCCTATGGAAGAGCAGCTCCCAACCAGCCGCTTTATTCAGACAAGGCCCAACCTGCTGAAGAGGAATTTCTTTAGGGCCAGGAGGCCCATGGGCTCACTCTGTTAGGGTGCAGGGGAAACCCACCTTTTATTAACCCACCCCATGAAGGAGAAACCAGAGAGGACCCATTGTTCCACCAACAATCTTGGCTGGGAGCCTCCCCACAGCTTCACTTCCACAAGCCCATTAACGGCACTTCACTGACCAAGGGGCGGTGAAGGCGAAGGAAGGACATCCCCGAAGCCTACAGCCTTCAGATCCTGTCCCCAAGACAGGAATGCCCTCCAGTGCTCCTCCCACACTGCCACGGCCGTCTCTTACCTCGACTACAGAGGCTCTCAGTAAGACAAAGAAAACACCCGCTGCTTTTGCCCACTGGATGATGCAAACCCACTTGCTGACCTTTCTGGGGGAACATTTTCCTAGTGTGAATGGGCCAGCTATGAGCTCACTACCTTGTCAATGAGGAGGAAGCGGGGAAAGCCTTTTCAATCTTTAATCAAAAGAGGGCTTTTATGCAGTCTGACATCAGGGGGAAAACACAAGACGGCTTTTCCAACCGCACGGCAGGGACGGCCGAGAAGCCTCTCCAAACCCATTCCCCCTACCTCTCCAGCGACCCTCGCTCTGGGCCAGCTACTTAATGGCATGAGCAGACGTTCAGCTCTGAACCTGGGACTGGCAAAGGGCTCATAAAACCATCAATTATATCAAAGCTACAAGAGGATCTGACTCTGGAGGGCATAAATATGGATTCTGTTCAGAGATTTCTGGTGTGACAGTGGGGTCAGCCTACAACCTTTACAATGAACATCCTGTTCCTGCTTGACCTCTTGTCCTTTTTTTCCCCTTTTACTTAATGACTGTTTGGAGCAGTCTTGGAGCTTGGAAAGGAAAAAAAAAAAAAAAAAAAAAGAAGTCCTCCAAAGCCAGCTGACGTATATTGATATTGCTGGTGGCAATATATTTACACAGCCACAAAAAGCAGCTGCTCGGCTGAGCCTACTTTTAGCTTGCACCCTGTTGAAATGAATGCAAATCCAGGAGCACTAACAGCGCATGGGAGGACTGAAGGAGAAACGGAGATTTCTCTGGGGTGGCGGTGGGCTGGGGCAGCAGCCCCGGCAATGCCATCCTCCAAAGCTGCTGCTAGCTGCGGGGTTTGGAGCTTCCAGGGACCTGTGGTGTCCCCAGCAGTGGGGGAACCCCTCTCTGTGTCCTCCATCCCATCACGGCAGGGGTAGGAAACAAGCATGAGGTCCGCAATACACGGCTGTATCAAACCCAAAGCCAAAAGCATGAGATACTACAACCCTGAGGCACTTTGCTGTTTAGCTCCTACTCCGAACGGCTTAGAATTGTAGCACTTCGACTTCCCCAGTTCTCAACCCTTGAATAATTATTGATCCCAATTTCTTCCTCATTTTTAATTGTTTCTGCAAAGCATATCCCCCAAAGGAAGGGCAGCAAGCACATGTGAAGTGTAATCACTTTTTGAAAGACTGAGGGATTCTGTTCAGATGTTTCTCCAGCTTATTGGGGTGTGAAAACATTTTTCAGATGTTCAGAAATGGAAAGGAAAAAGAAATCCTGCTCTGATGCGTGCCCATGTATATGAAAAACAACGTTTTGTTGCAGGACATACAGCACTACAGGGGTTAACAGCACCTTTCTCAATAATTAATCCCTTGCAAGCGCAGCCATCAGCATGTTGTGCTGGGCAATTTTATGTTCAAGAATGTGTTGGGTTTTTTTTTAAAGTCTGCTCTTAAAATACCCAGGGCCAACAAGAACTCAGAGTCTTGACAATGTAAATGCTAAGTGTAAGTCTAATCTCCTACACGCAGATGGAAATCAACATTACTTGTTTAAATACTGATAAAAATTAGAACACTGTGAAGCCGAATGAACATAAGAAATATTTCACGTAATATTTACTGGAAAATTGCAACAGGGATTTTGTCTAATGAGTAAATACAGCATGAAGCCGTTGAGTCTTCTATCCCTGGGGTAAGATAATTTGAAACACATTTTTTCAGATCAAAAGTGTTATGTTGTCAAATATAAAAGCCCAATTTAGCCTGCATAATATTCAATTAAGAAAACAGCATTCCATACTGTGATTTATTTATTTTTTTAAGTCCAATGCCCCTTGAGTCATTTTATCTTCTTAACTTTTAAGATCTGTGCTGCGAGAGATCATGGGAAAGACACGATCGACTTTATTTTCATTACCAAGGAAGAAAAACCTAAAGGGAATCCTGTGAAAATCCCATCCAAGCCCAAGATTCTCCAATGATCATGGAACTTGGGAAAGGCCATTGCTCACTCGAAAGGGAGCGGAGCGTAGTGTCTGACCCTGCGGCTACGAGAATGGCTAATGAAGATCCAGGACACACTGAGCAACCACCAAAATACCTGGAGATTTTAGACTTCGGAAGACCCTCCTAGGGCTCGTCGGCCACCAGGTGCTCACCTTGACACTTCTGTGGTGTATCCTCGAGGGCTGGCACTTCACGCTGCTGGTGTTGCAGCAGCCCGTGCAGCGCTTCACCTCCACGCAGGGCGGCCAGATCAGGAAGTTGGCGGAGGTGGGATCGATCTGACTCCGAGGTATCTCATATATAACCGTCCGTGTCTTGCAGACGGCCGGGATGGCTTCCTCTGCGAACACAAGGAATTCACACTGCCTGGTGAGCAGCTGCTCCCACCTCAGAGCACCCTGATACTTTGCAGCACTGACTTACGAGCGGCACCCTTAGCTGGTGGGCTGAGATGATCTCAGTTCCCCTCGCTCACTGACAGGCCAGTGCTGAGCACCATTTGGCTACCACTGAGCTGTGTGCTCCAGCCTAAAGAAAGGCTTGACTCATTCCCATAAGCCCAGCCCTAAAATGAGGCTTTACCATGGGCTGGCTCCCAACATACCATGAGATTCGACAATCCTGGCTCTTCAGAAGAGACAGCAAGCCAGGAGCTCCTCCAGCTTAGATGATCCTCCAACACAGCCCCACGGCAGCGCTGTTTTACAGTACTGGAGCCATCACTGCACACATGTACTATCACATAAACGTGCAATACCTGGAGAATACCACCATGGAAGTTGCACTGAGGACATTTATATCACATCCAAATTGGCTGAGCTGGGAAACAACCTGTGCCAGCTCCAAACTTCCGAGTCTTGGGTTTCCACCTCCAAAACCTCAACATCCCCCTGGTCCATCTCCCGTCCCAAATGGCAGCTACCATTTTTCTGAATGAAGTTACCAAAGCTTTGAACATGCTGGGGTTTATTTAATTTGTTATTCCTCAAATGAGGCAAAAGCACAAGAGCAGCACAACTGGAGAACCTGCAGCTGAACCAGTATCCTGCTGGGCAGGATAAGGTGATCTTGTGGACTGCAGCTTCAGCCACATGAGCATTATAGAGAATATCCCTGTGCTGCTGCGTGATGCTGCCATCAAAAATCCAACCAGGGTATCGTTCTCAACCTAGGGACTGCCCAAGAAGTCAAGCTGGTAATTCAAATCGGTCCAGAAAATAATACCAACTGCAGGGACAACTTGTTCTCTGAAGGGAGCTTGGGTTTTTTTGCCTTACAGTGGAAGCAGTGACAGCTTTGGGTTAAATGTGTCAGGGAACTGAAACACTGCCTGCACGTCTCCAGTTACTCCTGAAGTACAAGAAGTTGAGGCCTGGCCGGTGCCTGCAACATGAAAATCTGGGCTTTGTTTTGAAAGAGATGCATTTCACTCGGCTAAACAGGGTGAAAAGCCTTCTTCTCAATCCCCAGTGCCACAAACTCAAGAAAATTAACGGATCCAGTACTGCAAGAGAGCTGGCAAGTCCTATTGAGTGTATCCAATTCCCGCTGACTTTTTCGGGAGGCATTCAGCACCTTGCAGGGTGAGGTGCCAAGTGCAGCCTGCTGTTTCGGAACCCCTGCTCTCTAGAGGCATCCAGCGCGACGAGGGCGATGGCCAATTCCCACCGCAGACCCACGCCGAGGGCGCGCTGTGCCATCTACTCCCCCCCCCACCGCCAACCGAACAAATACATCCACCATGACCTGTAACCATCAGAGCATGAACGTCTTCCCTACTCAAACGGAAGGGTAAACCACTCAGGTCTGATCAGAGGAACAAGCACTGCATACAAATCCCATTCCAAAACTCCTTAACATCTCTTATTTATATCTGGCCTTCGTTGGATCACAATCATTATTGTTTATTAAGAAAAAAAATACCCTGTAAACATGCCTGATAAGCAACGATGGAAATCAGTGGCCCAGCATTTCCGTCAATGGCTTTTAATTTTTTGGATAAACTGTGGGGTTTTTTTCTTTTGAATAAAGAGTCAAGCTGTTTCCTTTTGTGGAGCTTCTGTACTGAAAACTCTACCAACTGTTGATGTTTTTTAAAGCACACTGCTGTAGTTGTTCCCCACACTATGAATTATACATTGAATATCGCAGCGTTTTCCAGCCCAGGTCTAGCTTTCTAACATGCTGCAACAAGACGGTGAATGTAAAGAATTTGTGCTTGTCTGTCTCCTATGGACATCCTCCAGAAGACAGCCTTCTCAGGCAACGGCCCGTTTTGTACAAAAAAGAAAGGCAGAAACCAGAAATGGCCTTTTTTCCTTTGTGCGTGTGACATTTGTCCAGTGAAACGTCCCACCCGGCTGACCAAAAGCCCCCCCTGTGTTTTTCACTCCCCAGGCACAACCAGCTCGTTTCTTACCGATGCTTCTTTTCCTGCGGATGGGCACAGGACGATTCTCTTGCACATGTTTAGCAGAATGAACGCTGTAAGATCTCAAGTTTGTCTCTGAAACATCCTCATAGCCTGAAACAGGAAAGAAAATATTAAACCTCAGGTACATGATTCGCACTGATGTCGCTACACGCTGCTCCGTAGATAGAGACCTCGTGCACAGGACCAAATCCTGCTGCAATTAAGTCTCATGTAACTCCCATCAATTCAACTGCGAGGGCATAAGGCAGGGAAGACACAGATGTTAAATGTCGTGTATGAGCAAACACAATTTAATTCTAATATCCATATCCAATATCCTGGAAACACTGCACACTCTTGTGACACAAAACCGTACCTAAAGCAAAACAGTTGCACCTTCATGGGAAAGGCATAATAAAGCTTTTCTGACTGGAAAGGTGTAGAAATAAGAACAATGATATTTCATGTGAAATGTTTCTTACAAGAAGTTGGTTTTTTTTTTTAAGTTCTGGCAGGAGGTTGGGGTAGAAAAGAAGGTATTACACGCCCAGCAGCAACAATGCTGCCTCTGTACGTTTTCTCTTGCTTGGTTTTCAGGGCAGTACTGGGACAGAATCAAAAAGCAAGAAGTAACTAGCCTGGGTTTCCTTTTAGCCTCTCTGTTGCAGAACAAATCCCCTGTGAAGTATCCTAACCTTTGGAGGGGCATCTGAAGCTACTGCAAGCTCTGGGACTGCATCCAGGCTTGTCTTGTTCCCTAAATAAGCCTACCACATGGGTTAAAGGGCCATGAGAAAAAGCCAAGATGGAAAACTTGGCATTTCATTTATCATTAAGGAAAAAAAAAAAAGAAAAAAAAAAAAACAACAAAATAACTGCTCCAGCTATTTGGTTTTGTGAAGCGAAGCAGCCCAGGTCGTGTCCCAGGCAGCGGGGTTCTGAAAACCACAAGCACCATCTGCAAAGAGGGGATGAGGAAGGTGGAACCAAGCTGGGGATGGCACACAGATTCTGGCACACCAGAAGGAAGGGGTTTAGCACTCTGCTGCTTGGCGTGCTCTCTGCAACACCGCTGGAGAGATTCAAGGTCTCACTGCTGACTCCAAAGAAAACTGTGATGCACACTAAAAAATGTAGAAGGTTATTAAAGTATTCAATTACCCTCCCTACACTCCATCTTCTGCACCATCGCTCCCTGCCTCCTTCATCACCTGTGACTCTGGAGCTTGTTTTATTCTCAGCTTTATGAGTAAAGCACATCCTAAGGTGCTGCTCTACAAACCAACCGACTCCTTGTCTCCAAGAGATCCTGCCCTAAGGAGCACGCAGCTGGTGAAATGGCCTGCAGAGCCTGGTGGGACGTGAGGATGGTGGTACCTTCAGCACTTCACAGAGACCTCTGTGCCTCGAGGTCTGTCCTCGCTCCCTGGCAAATGCTATCGGAAGCAGCTGAGAGACAGTGAAATGGGAGGTCCAAGAGGTGGTGCCAGCATCACCCACTGGCTCTGTCTGTCTTCCTAACCAGCTGAGATAGGAATCCTCCTCTGAAGTCAGTCGGTGTGAAATCTGGACTCTCAATTTACCCAAATCAGTTGGCTCCTGCCTCCTATGTAGAGTGCTTGTTTCCCACTGATTTCGATGGGAAATTCTGGAACCTGATCAGCTGACAGTGGCCCTTACTCGCAGTCCCAGCCCTGTAATGTAACACACCAATGACTGATTTTTACTTTATTTCTGCTTTTACTGTACCCCACACTCCAGAAAATTCATCGGTGCGGTAAATACAATGGCTCTCCTGAGACCCCACAGGAAGCCTGCGATGGAGCTGGGGCATGGAGCATCCTGTTCCAATGGTGCAGACCATCAACCTGACACAGAATGGATCCTGCAAAACCAGAACCCCTTCTGATGTCCCTCCAGCCCTCTCCCTCTTCCCAATACTCCGCTGCCACCCAACACCTTCACAGGGACCTCCCTCCTTGGCAGCTCCGAGCCCTCACACCCTCTCCCTCCCTTTAAGGCAACGGAGTGATCCTCGAAAGAAAGCAGCACGAATTCTGCTCGGGGTGAGATCCAGGCAAGGCTCAGAGCAAGAAGCATCTCTGTCCGCATGCAAACAGCGTTTTAATAAGGTTAAAGACAAAACTAGTGCCTCTAAACCAAACTGCTTGGTGGGCACAGGCATCACCCTGAGAAGAGGAGCTGTCAGCGCTCCCTCCTGACACCACCAATTTCTGCTGTCTCGTTTGAAGGAACTGGTAGGACTAAAGGAATAGTACGATCAGCTCACCAATATGTTGAGCCATGTGCTTATATATAACTGCTCAACTCAGCTGCAATTAGCCATATCCCATCATCCTGTTTGTAAAGCAAAATGACACGTTGAGGAGCATGTGTTGCTTCTAAGATGATTTCTAAGGTGAAGAAGGCCTCTGGCTCATACTGGATCTCACTGTCTCGCTACATATCTTAGGCATGTATAGCATTTCCTAAGCTCATGCCTCGCGGGGGGGGTTAGGGAGGAGCTGTACCCAGCTAGCACAGCAGACTGCACCACTTCCACTCAGACCCCAATGCATTATGCATCACAAACTGGATTATTTTTATCAACACAGCATCAACGTTGGGTTTTTTCTTTTAATAAACAGAATTACGGAGCACATGGCTGGTGCCAGAAGACACTATAATGCTAAAGGCACTTGGTGTCCCCCCCTGGTCCCCGCAGGCATTTGGAAGGAATGCCATTTCCTGGTGAAGTCAATGGGAAAGTCACTGCACTACAAGCGATCTTGAAGCCAACAGGAGTCCAGCCCGAGCAGGACTGAGAAATCAGAAAATCAGCTTTTAAACCCACACTTGACCCTGGCTGTGTGGCCAGGAGACTTCCTTCCATTTCCTGAACACAACGATGCTGTGCTAATTACAAACAGCACTCTGGTTTGACTTTAAAGAAGCCCAATCCCCGATTTGCAATCCAGCAAAAGGATTCCCGAACGAACCGCATCAGAATTTGCATCAGTTTTTCCCCTCAATGAACTAACTGGGAGCATGAAGTCGAAGGAATAGGTGTTTAGGCTCCTAGGGAAGGGAACAGGGGTTTTACGGGTGCTTAGCGCCTCATGAAGCGAGGTTTAGGGCAGAAAGCCTAGAAACGGGTGGTTCTTAGTTTAGAAATTGAGCGCTGGTTGTCACTAAGCGAAGATGGAGGATGCTGCACTGAGCCAGATTAATGCAGCTCTCTTTTAATGTTTTAATAATAAAAAAATGCTTTCGTGGCAGCCGATCAAGAAATTTCTCTGTAATCTTTTCTGTACTGACAACATATCAATGATGGGTAGAAAAACTCTCGCAGTTAGCCTTAGTCAATCCATTAGTGTAGCTGAAATTGTTCTTTTTTGTCAGATTGGCATTCTTCCACTGGGTCACGGAGTATAAATCACAGAGTTCCTGGGACATTCTGCCAATACGTGATTACTCTTCTCCCCAAATAAGCCTGTGGAAAGCATCCGAAGACTACTGCTATTTTCTATTTATCAGTTTTCACTTTCGCATTGCCGTCTCCTTCCCAAACGGTTTCGTGTGAGGTGCGATCCCTCGCTCCCAACACAAACCCCTGTAGATGTCACTTTGATGCGCATCCAGGAAGCAGAGGTCCAGGACTTCCAGTGCCAACAGCAGCAACTAAGGAAATTCTCGTTATCTCTTTTTTTCAGGAATTCAGTGGAAGGTACAAAAAAAAACCTGAAATGGTCTGTCTTACAAATGGGTCCTAGAGCCAGAAGGCCCAAGGCAACGTCAACCTGTTTGTTTGATCTCCTCTCCGGCTGATGCAAAATAGGCCCTTCTGACATCCAACTGCAGGGAGATGTCCTGAGGTTCTCAACTTTGATCTACTAAAGGAAATATTAGTGGAGCCTGCAAGATCCTGTTTAGGGTTTAGGGTGGTTTTCTCCCTTTACCTAGATGTCACGGACCAACTGCAAAGGAGGGGGAGCGTTGCCTCAGTCTGCCCGGGGGAAAACACGGGACACGGGTCGGTGCCCACCTCTCATGGTGTTTCGGGGGGGGCGAGGGAAGCCAACATCCCACGCTGTAACGCCCCCAATCTCAGCGCCAGGCCAGAAGCCAACAACTTAACACAAGATCTTTCCTGTCGATGGAAGCTCTGCAGCAAACTTCACGCTTTTCCATGGCAGCACACCATTCATGTGGAACGTTTCTCTGCTCAACACAACCTGCTCCGCTTGTTCCTGCCCGCAGGCCGTTAAAATTCACGCGGCCTAAGGTGACCCGGTGCCTGCTGCCCTCACACCCTGCCACCCGGCTCGGCCCCACGTCTCCCCGCGCAGGGGAAAATCTGTCCCCAGCGAGAGGCAAACATAATAGGTGACAAAATGAACTCTGCCTCCCACGGGACAGATGGGAGAGGTGAGGCGGGAGGAGGGAAAAAGAAAAAAAAAAAAAACACCAAGCTGCTGAGCCAAGGAGAACTTCCCAGGCGGAGTGTAGGAAATGCCCCCGTTTCGGTGACTGAGGCTGTTAGTAGTAAAACTGTACTCTGCACGCTACAGCTGCGCCCGCCCGGGCTCACGCTCCCTTCCTGCTCCAAACAGGGTCAGACTCCGCTCCCCGTCACCTCCAGATCCCGACTGCAGCAAAATTAACAGAAGACCCCGTTCTCTGCCAGTTTTCACATTGCCCTGGCAGGGGTTTCTCTCCGAATCGGACAGGCGAGCATTGGGCTCCCACAAACTGGCCTGGATTTTCTTTTTTGAATACAATGATAAGCTCCATGTTGGGTAGTGTTTTTCTTTAAGTAATACGCCAGATGGTCTGGGGGTGTGGTTTCTAATTTTATGAAGGGGGTTATCAGTCATCTCTGCGTTACAATATAGAGACCAAATCTGTCAGAATAGAAGAAAAACCTGCCCACTCTGACTTGCAAAACTTACTTTTTCCAATTAAAAATATACGCTTTGCATTGCAGGAGAGAAAACGATTGTTCTCCCCTCCTTTTCCAGAGATTCTGCCTTGCTACTCGGGAATATCAGACATTTTCTGCGCGCACGCCTCAGCCGGCAAACTCCTCACCTACAAGATACAGAGTCCACCCACCGAGTTTACACAGGGCTGCTCGCTCGCAGGAGGCCTGGCAATGCCATGCACTAAACTGAGGGAGAAAAGAATCCCTGGAGGGTTTTTATTCCAAGCCCCGCTTTAAATCAGCGCATGCTGTGAAACAGAAATACACCCACTGTGCGAGCCCTCCCTGGACTGGCCCTTCCCGAAACGCAGCTCCAGCCCGAAGGAAACACACTGCACAAATATCACCTTACCAGTGACAAGGAGAAAACATTTGATTTGCTAATCCAAGCCGATACTAAATATAGTAAACAGGCCCGATCCTGTGTACCAAAGGCAGCACGGCAATCGGGGTGTTCCATTGGTCACCCCGATAAGCCCTCAGCCGGGGTTGCTGGTGACGGTGAAGGCTGCAGGACTGCTCCCGGGACACAGAGGCGGGCAGCAAGGACCAGTGGGTCCCTGCGAAGCTCCAGCCCTGCCCCTGTGCCTCACAGAAGGAGCACACCAGCGAGAACGGGGCCAAAGGCTGAATATTTTGGGTTTATTTTTTAATACGGAGTTCATGTCTTAAGGCATTACTGTTTCGTGTTGAAATAGTAAAATATTTATGTGTCTTGCCTCTCGAGTGGCTTCTAAGCTGACAAACTGCACAAAAACAAGCAAAATGAAAGAGTAAACTTGTGGCTGAGCCCTTCAATTTTTGGTCATGCATCCTCTGGTTAATGTTTGCCACGAGGTAAATCATTGTTTTCTGAAATAAACCTCTCTCCTCTGCTACATCTACTCATGTGTTCAGCCCCCGCCGCTGCTCCACTTGCCTGCTCCCTTCCCTTGCAACGGAGCCCTGTGAACTTTTGCTCTCCTTGCAAGTGGTGTTTAAAAATGAAGCCTGGGTTTGTTACGCTGGGGGACTGGGGAAAAATAGAAATAAATAAATAAATAGCACATTCTGGTAGCTCCAGCAGGCTGCCTCACACGCAGGAGAAACACGCAGCGTTTGGAAAGGCCGGCGCTGAGATCCAGCCCCTCCTGCCAGAGCAGCCCAGCCTCTCCCCCTCCCCGAGTTCCCCGGGAAGGAGAATTTCAGCAGCCGTGCACTTGTCTGGTCCAAAAAAGAGCCTTCAGTGGGGAAATATGTATTGCGTCCCCCCTCCCTGTTGTGAAAGCGTCCTTAATTGCAGTGATAAGCAGCAACGATGGAGCGCTGCTCTCCAAAAATATTAAGCCGGTGCCAAGCAGATCTGGTAATTAGTAATTAGCCTCGACGGTGAAGTGTTGTGCAAGAGAGAAATATTCCCATTTTCAGCGTAATGGGAAACCGTTCGCTCCCTAATCACGGGAAAATTGAAAGCTACGTCTGTGAAATACCTTCCCAGTGCTTCCCTGCTCGTTAACGCAGCGCTGCCCAAATCGCAGCGAGTTCAAACTCCAGAAGGATCCTGCAACACCGAGTGAAGGTGATGGAACCTGGCAGCGACTCCACACAAATACACAGCATATGGCTTAAAAGGAGATGGCCCGGTCCCAAGGCAAGCAGGGACTCATTCATTCCTCTCCGTGTTTGCTCCACGCGGAGAGATGCCGGGTTCCCCTGGGCACATCAAAGGTGCCGGGTTTATTCCCTCTCAGCTAAGGGAAGAAATCGCCAGGAACAAAGTGCATCAAGTGAAACCAAACGATAAGCACCTGGTGATACAGCGCTCCCGGACCTGATTTACGGCTGAACCGATCTGTTTGAACTGCACGTTCTCACTACACCCATTTGCATGCCTAATGATGCAGAAAATAACCCTGCACTATTTTCCTTCGGAAAACAAGGGGGAAAAAAAAAAAAAAGAAAAAAAAAAAGAACAGAAAAAAAAAAGCAGCATATTTTAAAGGCTAAGCTTCATCTGCAGGTTCCTGTTTAAAATCAGCGCGGAGGGTTTATTTTCCTTTTAATAAAGCCCAGCGCTCGAAGAGACATTACTTCATTCATAAATATTGTTTCAAATATTTTAAATACCTCTAGGACAGTAGTTTAAAGATAACAGAGCGATGCAAGACCAACAGCAACCCTCACGGAAATTCTTCTCCGCTGAGAGCCCCGCAGCGCTGAGAACACCGGGGGCCACCGGGTCCCTCTCCGCCCTGCGCCCACCCCACAACC
>JAOXNH010000067.1:1594300-1618686 GCA_028566575.1 Bartramia longicauda
ATCACCGAGTTTTGGGAGGGATGGGAAAGCAGCCCCTGTTCTTTACCCACAGCTCAACTTTGCCCACAAGGGAATCACAGCTCAAGGTGGAAGAAGGTTTTCAGTACTCACCGTGCTTCACAGAAGGTCTCTGGCTGATCTGGGCTCCTAGGGGACCCGCGTGTCCCCTCCATGCTGGGGCTGCAGGGCTCAGCCTTGGAGTTAAGGGCAAAGCCCAGGGAGCAGACTCGGAGATCCTCCCCCCGACCAAGGGACGAGCTCAGCTGCGAGGTTCGTTTCAGCGTGAGGTGGGGAAATCCTGCCTGGTGGCTGCTCACAACCACACCGAGGTTGCAGAGGGATCCCTCCGAGTCCCCATCCCCGGTGTGGGATGCTCACACAGAGGTGGCTGTGCAGGGACAAGGCTGGGGGGTGGCACAGGATGAGCCCTGAGCCCCCTCTGCCTGGTCCCTCCAGGAGCCAGGTGGGGAACACCCCTCCCACAAGAAACGGGCTGAAACCCTCCTCCTGGGGCTGTCCCTCAGGACTCTTTATTTCCCATTTACTCACCACACCTGGGAGTGACCAGGTGGCCATCAGCAGAGCCTGTGGCCAGGGAGGATGGGGTTGCCCCCGTCTCCTGCTCCTCACTGCTTTCAGTTCCCAGCTCCCGTGCATGCAGCATGGGTCAGGCTGAGCATCCCCCTGCCCGGCTCAGAGCCGCGGCTGCAGCCCAGCTCCTCTCGGGGCTGGGGCTGAGAAGCCCCCCAGGGAAATCTGGGGAAGGAAAATGCCATTTGGCTTCATCCTGCAAACAGCCAGACCCTCAGGACTGCGGGTCCCAGCCTGGGAAGGGACGGGCCCATCCCCTCTGCTGCCCCCTGCCAAACGCACCACCTCTCGGTGCCGGGGCAATCACTTTTTGGGTGTTTTGTTAGTTTTTTTTTCCCCCTACCACATCTCCCCAGTGCCGGTGGAGTATTCCAGTGTGGGTCCCTCTGAATAATACATTCATCCCCAGTCCTTCCCCCACCCCGGCCGTGGTTCGCTGAGCGCGGTGGCTGGGCTCCAGCAGGCCCAGCTGCCCTCACTGCCGCGATTCTTTTGCCTTGAGAAAAAGCATATACAATTTAATATGCTCCTGGCACAACAGCTTGGCTGTGGCGGAGGAGGAGGGTTTGTTTATGGCTATTTGGATAGGGTGGCTTTCATCCGGACACAGGTCCTGCCGCATCTCCCCGCTCGCACAAGGGGCGCCTTTGTTGGGCCGGTTCTCGTGCTCCTCGGGAACCCCCGGCCGTTTCGGCACCTCCTCCTGCCCCCTGCAAGTAGGAGTTTTGAAAAGCCCTCCTCGGCTAACCCCGTGTTTCTCCAAAAGCTGAGTCCCAGGCTAAGAGCCAGCAACGCACGGCGCTGGGAGGGGGTGTGATGCTTGACTGGATCCGTGTCAGGGATAAGAACCATCCTCCCGCCCTCTCCCGGGGGTCTGGCCCGTGGTACCGTCTGCTGGATGCACCTGAGCACCGGAGTCAGCGGGAGAGCAGCTCGTGGTGATGTTGGTGGCCGTCAGCAGGGACTTACAGGTTTGCCAGGCTGAGGAGCAGCTCTGTTGCTTTCCCAGACCCCTCTGGCCTCACCAAGAGCCACAGGAACCGGGTGCAGGGGCCACGACTCTTCCTCCCGACGGCAGGACCCAGAGTGGGGCTTCTCCCCCTCCTCAGGAGCCAGCGCCAAGAGCTGCAGGGTCTCCCCCAGCAGCCATTCCCCCAGTCACCCCCAGTGAGTTAAACTGGGACCAGTGACCACCTCCCCGCTCGGTGAGTCTGGGGCTCAGGGGAGATGCTGGAAAACTCTCCATGGAATAACCCAGCGCCTGCGAAGGCAGCCAGCGACTTCTGCCGGGCAAACTGCTCGAGCTGCCCCTGCACCAGAAGGAGAAATGATCCCTTGTCCTTTTCCAGCTGCTGGGTCTGTTCCCTCTCGCTGCCGCAGTGGAAACAAACGGTGGGAGGGTTTCGCCGGCACGAATTCATGGCCACGCTCGGTGCGAAGCCGCCGCGACTTTGTGCTGGGCCCACACAAACCACACATTAAACCAGAACCAGGGGGAATGAGCCCATGGTGGAACACGCGTGGAGAGGAGACAGAGTCACTCTGTGGAGCACATGAATTCCACACACGGGGGGTGGGAGGCAAAGCCGCTATTGTCCCCCCCACTCCACAGATCCATTTCACTGTCCCCCCAGTTTATCTGGAAAATACATACTGCATGGTACTGTACGGCGTGTTTCACTGCTATGCACCATGATGTCTTCCAGTGGAACAATCGCCACGCTTGTAGTCTAAGGGCCACACAAAAGTGCTTTCAAATAATAACAATACATTTTCTGTATAAAGAGGATAGGGAGAAGCCACTTCCCAGAAAGGCTTGGTTTCCCCAGAGCCAGCGGTGTGAACGTCCAGCAGCAGCCGGCGGTGGGGAGAAAAGCCCTCCCTCAGCATCACTCCATACATCCCGTCTCCCCACCCCAGCTCTCCCAAGGAGCAGAGGCTCTGAGCACCCACCAAGGGGGCGGTGAATGCCCCCATGGGGCACCAGGCCTGATTTATCCCACCAGGGGCACGTTTTTTTGGGCAAATCAGTTCTTTTGGCTGCGAAGCGGGGCGGGGAGTCGAGAGGAGCCGTGCTCTCCCAGCCTTGGCTACCAGGGATCAGGCAGCAGCGCAGCATCTGCCAATCCATTCAGCGCTGCTGGCCCCGGCAGCCACATGGCACGCTGCTGTTCCATGTTCGGAGACAGTTTATACTGGAATAGGAGCAGTCTTCTTGGGTAAAAGGATTAGTTTTTTTCCTCCAGGAGAGCTCACGACTTTTTAAAGAGCACCCTGTGCACTGAAACGTGCCCGAGCACCGGCGGCCGCTGGGCAGCAGAGGCTCTCGGCGCTGATTTTGCAGAGAATGACATGAAAATAGAGATTAAAATGGGGGTGGAGCACTCCGGGGTGAATTTCCCCACACACTTCTGGGCTGGGAGGAGGAGGATGCCCAAGGAGCCGCTCCTGCTCCGCTCCCCTTTCCCAGGCAAAAGCGCAGCCCCTTTCCTAAGAGCTGAATCCAGATTTTTTAGACATCAGAGGAATGGCTCCGGTACTGGAGCCCGATCAAGCACAGAACACACCCTCAGCCTTCCCAAAAATACCAGATGGCTGCCGATGCCAGCTCCCCTGGCCAGGCGTTTCGGAGAAGGGGCCAGCTCGACGTGCGAGCGCCACAGCCCAGAGAAACTCCACTGAGGAGCAGAGCCATGGAGAAACCCGAGGAGGAGGAGGAGAAGGAGGAGAAGGAGGAGGAGCGACAAAGCCAACGCATTCCCGTAACATGGGATTTTCAGGGCTCTGCACACACATCCAAATATGTTCTCCTGCTCCAGAGGGAAGTGGGACCTCCAGAAGCGACTCTGGCTTCGGAAACACGAGTTTCTGAGCCGTCGCGCGCATTTGAAGGCGGCGAAAACGAGCTCCAGCCAGAGCTGCCAAATCATTAGAAACAAATGAAAAAAACATGCCTGGGAGCGCAAGAGTAGATAATTCCTCCCTAAATGGTGAGCTGGCCTTGGGAATGCCAAGTGTGAGCTTCTAAACTGGTCAGTGCTCACCGGGCCACCGGAGCGACAGCACCTACTCCTCTGTCCGGGGTGGGCAGAGTCCCCGGGACCCTCCTGCAGCCACGGTGGCCACACGTCCACGTGGCCCCGCAGTGACCAGCAGGCGGTGGGACCCCTGCCTCGCTGTAAGGAGGTCATCGTGGCTTTGCCTCGGCACAAGGGAATGTTCTCTCTCTCGGCTGCCAGGCAGAAACGTGGGCAAAGGACAGAGGGGATCTCCCATCAACAGTGTCACGGTAACAACCCCCACCAACAGGTCAGCGACAGGACTTAAGCACCATTTAGGACTTAGAACGGAGTGTGGTGGACACACCTCCTGCAACCTTCCCGACAGAAGGAATGTCACCCTTCGCGTGGTGACACCGCTTCTGAAGCCAACCTACCACCACTTGAAAACCAAACCAGCACCAACAACCAGACTGGTGTGCACTGGGATTACCTGGTTCTCTGCAACAGCCCTGGTTTCCCACACCCCCTGAGCAGGTAACACTGTGCCAGACTGTCTTTGCCTGAGGATCAAGGACTCACAGGGTTCAGGTGACTCCACGGCCTCAAGCCCCCATCACCACAAAGCAGTGGGAAAGCTCAGGAGAGCTCACAGTCATCTGAGACACACGCCAACGCCTGGTCAGCCACAGGGGTCTCGTAAAGAACCTGGAGGTGCAATTAGTTTCTATTAAAAACAACAAAAAAAGGTCTTTTTCTTTTGTCTCGGGAGTCCCAAAATGGCTGCAACACAATTAAAACCAACCCAAAAAAGAATGACAATGAGGAGTGGTGAGATGCTCTTTTCTGGGGAGCGTGGGCTGGTAACGTCCGTCTGGAAGAACCTCAGAGAGAGTGGTCACTTTTGATTACTACATAATGTGAGTAATTCTCTGGAAAGACGCGTCCTTCCCGCCTGAATCATAGCAAAGGGGGGAAAAATAACACACTCCAAAAATGGAAAGCTGGACAGCCCTTGGATGCCGGGAGCCGCCCAAGATTCCTGCATGGGGGCCACCACAGAGAACCACAGAAACATAGAATGGTCTGGGTGGGAAGGGACCTTTCAGATCATGGAGTCCAACCATCAACCCAGCACTGACAAAAACCATCACTGACCCATGTCCCTCAGCACCACCTCTGCCCGGCTTTTGAATACCTCCAGGGATGGTGACTCCACCACTGCCCTGGGCAGCCTCTTCCAAGGCTTGACAACCCTTTCACGCTGCACGTTCCGGGGGGACGGCTCCAGCACCACAGCCAAGCTTGGACCACAACACACCTACTGGTGTGGCCACCCCAAGCTCTGGTGGGTATCACAGCCAATGTGTCACTAACAACACGCTCAAGGCCTCTTCCTCAGCCAGAAGCCATCCTCTCCATCATCCTCATGCATGAGGTGCAGGTGGTTCCTTTGGAGGCTCGGCCTTCTCTGAGAAGTTTGTCCTCAGCATAGTTCTTGGCCAGTCCATCACAACACAAACAGGAGCCACGGCAGCAGCACAGAACATCGCTGGTGCCAAAAACGGCTTCAGTCGCAGGGCAGCTGGACTTCTCAAAGTCCAGGCATGGCCACCAGTTGAGAGGAAGGATTGGGACAGACCCCACCATGTGGTGGGACCAACAGGCTTTGTGGTATCAGGGCAAAAAGTAGCAGCGTCGGTATCTGAGCAAGAGCCTGTTGTTCCCCAGGTCCTGGCGCTGGTGGCTCAGGGTCCCTACGGCCAGCGAGGAGGCAGCTCCTATGCTTCACGTTCCATATGTGCTTCAGCTGGCTAAACTGGTGTCCACACAACACCACAAAGGCCTGAGAGACACCTTGAGCCCCTACTTCCTTCTGGAGACATCGAGGGTTCCTTTAAACAGAAGAAATTATTTTCCTCGTGCTCGTCCTCCAGAAAACCAGTTTGGTTTCCATGACTATATATAGCACTGGGATTCTGGGTCTATTTTTTGTCCCTTTGTATCTGATTATTTTCAGTAGAGTTCACACTTTTTATGATCCGCAGAGTTTAACTAGAACATGACTTCTGTTCATACAGACTTCCACCAGGAACAAACCCACCACGGCCGCACGGGATGTAGAAGAACTTTATTCACACCGTAATCCTGTCCCATCACCCACTGCAAACATCACAATTATCTGTAAAATGTCATCGAAGAGCTTTCTGTTCCACTTAAAGCAGAGGAACCCTGGTGTTGAAGGGTCACACTTCTCTTGAGATTGCTTACAACAGAACCGTAATTCGAACGTATTTTCCCGTGAGCTGTAAAGGTTTAAAGCAAAGGCTCTGGGCTGTGTGTGCTGCAGGGAGCTCTGACACTCGCTGTTTAACCAGGAATGTCCATCTGGCACACGATGCGAAACACTCACAATTTCATACCAGTACAACAGAAATACAACAGGAAAAGGAACATACAGGAGTTACTGGTAACCTGGAAAAAAATCAGTTTTTTTCTTTTAAAAAAAATTGCACAAGGGAATACAAAACCGGTGAAGCAAATCAGAAAGTTTGGCAACGGCGTATACATTTACCCCTGGCTCCAGGGGGGTCTGCCTATAGAAACGGGGGGGATAGAAACTGCGGGGCTGAGAAAGGCGAAAGGCCGTACTTAATAACACGGGCAAGAAGCAGAACGTAATCATAATAAATAGTGGCAACGAATCTACACTGACAGGACCACCGAAAATAGGCGGGAATAAAGGAGACACCTCGAGGTGAGGAGAGAAGCCTGGAGGCGAGAAGCAGCCGGTTCCCCAAGAACCAGCTCCTGGAAAATTGGGCCCTCGTGGTGGGAGCCGAGAGGAAAGTCCCACCTTAGTTTAATTCCAAAGGAAAAAGCACATTGCGTGTCGCCTGGAGTAGTTTTAGCCATACTCTCCACTAACACCTCTCATTTCAGGAGGGACATTGCTGCCTTATTTCCCCGCATAAATTTGGGGATGAGAAAGGTGGAGAGTTGGGATTTGCTCCGAAGAGCGTTCTCATGAAGAGCATCGTGTCCCGGCTGGAAGGCGGCAGGGCGGCTCGGGGAGCTGAGACACAGACCTTGCTGTGTCAGCACCGACAGGCTCTCCTTCAAAGCAAAGGCTCCACAAGGAATAATCCACAGGGAGCCACCACTGAGCGCTGCGGAGCAAGGTCTGGACCAGAACGAGCCCTGTTGAGGAGCAGACCCATGTCCAGGCTGTGGGACCTGCCAGCGAGGGGGCTCGTCCCCCAGGGACCAGCGCTCTGGTTGCTCCTTGCAAGGTGCTGGGGCCTTTTGAGACACAACACGTGGCTGCTGGAGGAGAAGCAGCATTTTGAAGCTTTCAGAAAATGCTAAAAAAGCCTAAAATTTAGTCATATACTGAAAGAAAGGCATTTGAATTTAATGAAGTGGAGCTTACTCAAAACAAACCGCTGCTGGTGTCCACCTGGCCCCAGCTCTGCAGCGTTTCACAGGGTGTTCAGAGAAGTGGTGGGGACACTGCTGCAGGTAAGGAAGTTTCGAAGCCCACTTAACTCAGCAGAAAAGGTCCTGTTGGGCTTTTGAGGGACCTCATGAAAAACCTAATTTTAAAAAAGCTGAGGACAAATAACTTAGGTCTTCCAGGCTCCGCCTGAATTCTCCCAAGACGTTGTTCCTTCACCAGAAGACCTGAGCAGGCTCTTTGCCTCAGTGTGTCCTACACAGCAGCCCTGAAAGGAGGAGAATGGCCCCAATATCTGAGCCACAAGCAAAATGACTCAAAAGCTCCCCTTTTCCCTGCCTTGCTGGAATGATCAAAATCTTCCTCCAACCTTCGACTGGGCGACTGCCACTCGCCCCGTGGGACTGCCGGAACCTCCAGTCCACTGCCAGGGAAAAGTCTTGTAGAAGTGACAGGCAGAGGGACATAGCTTGGTCAAAGGAGCTTGAGATAAGTTGAATAAGACCAACTTCAAAGATAATAAGGGAAATAATAGAAATTCATCTGAATTTTAAATAGTTAAAAACACAGTTTTAAGCTTTTTGATCCAACAACAGGTACACACCTTGCCTGCCAGCCAAGAGCCTAACCTTCACTGAAGCCAGTCTTGCCCAACCAGTTGTCTTCCTACTTAGACGACACATGAGGTTTGAACTGACACCCAGGACGTGACATAAAGGGAAAAAATACACATAAAATGCACATCTTTAATTTTCTTCTTCACAAAGCCATGGAGCCGCACAGTGCGAACTGAAGTGCACAGGGTGACACGAAGGCAGCTTTCCGGGAGGAACCGTTCAGACGGTGAGGGAGATGAAGCTGTTGTATCTCTGGATGTTCCTCTTGAGGATTTCGGAGCAGGGCCCCAGCACGCGTTCGAAGCGGGGCCGGTCCAGCTTGACGCACTTGAGGGGTCCGCGGGCCACCACGGTGGCAGCCCGGGGCCGGTTGAGCAGCAACGCGATCTCACCTGGGAACGGGGCACAAACAGGCTCTGGCACTCCGTCAGAGGGGGCCTGTCACCCACCACCCGGCTCCTCTGGGTATAGAACATCTTCTTGATGTGCCTCCTGACAGACACCTTACAGGATTCTGCTGGCAGCACACACATGCATAATGCAGGGGTGTAAAACACCTTTGAAAACAAGCACTTTCAGAGCGTTTTGCTGATTCTGGGTCTGTCTCCTGTCAGCTCCGTGGGTGGAAACCACGGGGTGGCTTCAGCTCCGCTCCCATCCCTCAGCATCGTGCATCACCCCGCGCTCGTAAGAGCAGAGCACTAATTAAGACAATAATTACTCGATACAGCCCCACGTGCCCATCTTTCTGAGCCATACCTAAGTTGAATGAATGAGTAAGCATTTTTCTTACCAAAATAATCTGAAGGACCAAGCCTTCCAACTTCCACGTACTCCTCGTTGTCCGACCGGCGCTGCAGAACGGAGGCGGTGCCCTGGGGAGAGGAAGGAGCGCGGAGAGTCAGTCCCCTTCGCTTAAACCTCTTACAACTTTAAAAAGCATCGGGTCCCGAGTATTTCCTTTCGCCTGTCACACCCCTTGGGCTCTGCTGTGGGAGGGACAACCATTCCGGACGATTCCTGATAGATCAATGCAAGGAATTAAAAGGATTAAATAAAAATATCTGTCAGGATGGCAAACGATTTCTCCCTTACGAATTGTTTGGATGCAGATTCGGCTCACACAGAAGAGAAGAGGAACAGGATACGACTCAGTAAATCCTATTTAACTCACACATGTGGGAATGTATGCTGCAATGTAATTTAAAAATATATTGAAAACATCATTCTGGGTGGATGCAGAACCTCACAAGAGACACAGAAAAGATTCACATCAAAAGGAGTCAAAAGGCAACTTTTCCAGTCACAATCCTGGGACGTGATTTTGGCAGACGGCTGATCACTCCCTGCATCTGTCTCTGAAACGGTTGGTGAAGGGGAGTTTTTAATGCTCCTTGCAACAAAGGGTGATTTTTTGGGGTGGCTTTGCCCCAGCGTGGCCTGAAGTGATCTGGACACCTGCGAGTCGGTCTCTGGAGCGATGGAATGTGCCTTGTCTCCACTGCCCTTAATAACTGCTGGGCTCGGCACGTGCTAATACATGTCAAAACTCAGCTCCAGCCTATTTCAGCCTTCAAAGGGGTTTTACAGGCAGAAATATTCTAACCTGGAGGAAATCTTAAATTATTGTGGCATAAAGCTTTTGTAGTGGAACAGAGAAGGTATCTGCTTTTCTGGAAAAAAATGACAGTAACATACGAAATTATCTCCTGAGTCCAAACCAAAAAGCACAGGGAAAGGTGAAAGCTTAACATATTTTGATTTTAACTGAAATTAAGAAGATTTTTAAAAGCCAAGATTTTTAAATAGCCCAGAGAGCCACTTTCTGACTGCAGCTGGAGAGCATGGGTGTTCCAACCTTAGGAGTTTCAGCTTGGACAGTCATAAGCAAAGGCCAATCCTGCCCCAGGTAGGAGAGGGAAGGGGGGCAGATTCAGTAACGTGGATTTTTCTCGGAAGATTGATGCCAGTTATTGGAAAATATCACAGCCCCCACCCTGCAGTGGAACACCCAGGTCTCCCATGGCCATAATTTGCTTTCTTCTGCACAAGCAGGACGGAGCTGCTGTAATACCCTTGCATTGCATCACCTCTGGTTTCATAACAGGGTTATTTTTAAGCCCACACGAGGTTTCTAATTGCTGGGCCGCTCTCGGGGTTCACTGAAGGGCCATACAAATGAAGAAGAACATCTTACTTCTGGATGGCAGGAACCTCAAACAAAAAATGAAATCATGTGGGAGCATTGTTTGATACATGCTCATCAGCTGGTGGATTTTATAGGGACTTGGATGTATATCAAATTAATCTGGCACCTTAAAAGTTAGAGTTTCTCATCTTGCCCATTAGCAGCACCACGTGCTTGGTATAAATCCCTGGATATGGGACTGGCAGCACGTTCGCCACAACGTGTGTGAGCGAGGGCACCTGAACTGGGCAAAAATAAGGCAAAGACACAGGCGGAGGTCAGGTTTGGTCTTTTGTGGGTTTTTTTGGGGGGGGTTATCTACCATTAAAACTTGCCATGCCCATAAAGCTGTCCCCAGCAAGCGCAAGGCCATCCACAGAAGTAACTGGAAGAACTGGATATGAGAAAGTGATTTGGTGCCTGTCAAGTTTCCAGTAAAAATTCCTTATCCTTGATATAACTGAACTGTTCCGCCAAAGCTGCTGTTTTCCAAGATCTTCCAGTAAATCTGCAAGATCTGCAAATGCACAGATAGTGTAATGAGTTCTGTCACTCGCACTTACTGGGGCTTTTCAGAGCAAACCCGCCTTCATAGGGAGCGTTCTTGGAAATACCCCGTACAGGGAATATCCCGAACGTCGGCCTCTCTCCTGCCAAACGCCAGCTCAGGTGCTGCTCCCGGAGCCGATGCTGTTCTTAGTGCAATGGGGACGGGATCAGCTTCAGAACCGCTTCCAGCCCCCGTCCTCCTCTCCGTCCCCATCTGGAGCCTGGCAAAAACCTAACCCCTTGACCCAAATAGCTGTCTGCAATCCATGTCTCCAGTCTCTTTCCCAAAACTTTTATGACAGATGTTTTATTACATAAAAAAATCAACCAAACAAACAAAAAGTTCCCCCAAGTAATCCCACTGACCGCTCAGGTCCAAGGAAGAAAGGGCTCGATTCCCCACTGCCGGCCGTGAGCAGGTTGCCGTGAAGGCCATCGCAATATCAAGCAATATTGCTTTCATCTCCCCAAGTGTCGGCTCTGATTGTGGCTAATATTTCTTTGACAGGGTCCATATGACACAGGACTCCAATAAGTCAGGCTTCTGAAGCAATTTCTTCCACTGTTCCACTACAGTCGGCCTTTTTCATCCAAGAAACACCATGATATCTGTTGGAGGAGGACAGATGTGTCTGGCCTCCACAATAAACACTTGGCTTGGCAGGATAAAGCAATGCATATTCCAGATACATATTTTTCCACTCTTGTTTTAACAGTCACACAGGCTTTTCCCCTTGCCCAGCGAGAACAGGTCTATCACGGAGCAAAAGAAGTTTCCTGAAGCCCTGACAGCGAGGACCCAGATGCAAGATGTGATTGCAGCACTCAGCCTCTGGCTGCACAACCCACCAGCTCCACGAGTGCATCCTGGAGCATTGTCCCAGTGACCTTCCCGGGAAGACTGTCCAGCCCACGGAACAAAGAAGAGGTATTTATATTTAATCTATCTGTCTATCTGCACTTTACGTGTCTTATCTCTGGAAACAATGCTATTCTAACTACAAGAGAGGAAGAGCCCAATTGTACACAACCAGTGTAACCAGGGCAAAAATAATACAGGAATAAAATAATACAGAATAAAATAAAATAAGAGAGAATAAAAAACCCAACAGAACAATCCTTTGTTAGCCACATACTTAACGAAGCTGTCACACTAAATGAATTCGGTGCTGACCTCTACCCTTGCTCATGGCTGTATTTCATTTTACTTGTCAAATCTTTCCGACGCAGTTTTTGAGCTTTCTGTCCTTCTTCCTTTAGCAAATCCCACTCTCTACCACGGACACAACCGGGAAAATCTCCTCAGCCCCATCCTGGGAGCTGCGGGCAGCACCTCGCAGGGATTTACGGGGCTTATCGCTCTCGCTCCCAAAAGCATCTGGTCTTGGTGGGAAAGTTTTCCCTGTAAGTGGCACACAGAACTCGGCAAGATCCGTCTCTCCGAGACAAAGGGCACGATCCCA
The DNA here is from genome assembly GCA_028566575.1 of Bartramia longicauda. Classification (NCBI taxonomy): domain Eukaryota; kingdom Metazoa; phylum Chordata; class Aves; order Charadriiformes; family Scolopacidae; genus Bartramia; species Bartramia longicauda. The sequence goes on from JAOXNH010000067.1 coordinate 1,606,165, forward strand.
AATTTGCAGGATCGGGCTATTTAGTGCTGCTCAATTTAAAACACTGTCTTGTGTTTTAAAGCCATTCCTGCCCCCTACACCACCCAGCGAAGCCTGTAGAGCTCTGGGTCAACTGTGGAGAAGTTTGACACCCTGGAATAAATCATCCCGCTGGGATGGTACTGGAGTGGGAGCAGATGGGCACCTCATTCTGCCTGCAGGCACCCGGGAGTGAAACCATGATCCCGGGTGGATCCAGGAATATTCCCTTTCAGTCGCCGGGGAGCGCCTGCGTTCCCAGGAACCGATACCATTGACCTTCTCTCCTCTCCCCCAGGTGGATCCGGGCATCTTATTGCAAAACCAACATGGGGAGCAGTTCCAAAAGCTCTGTGCCATCGTCACCCCTCGGCCACACTCGCCCCACGCTCGCTGCCTCTGCCACCGCTCCTCCCGGGGCTCAGGGGGACACTCCACCCTCTCGAATCCATCAGCAGTTTGTTTTGTGAGAATTTATGGCTCAGATACGGCACCATAATTCAAGATATTAAAAATAAATTCAGGTTTACAATCCGTGAGCTCCCATCCCCTCCGGAGTAATGAGATTTTGATAGATGTTCCTCTCGGAAACCGTGGGACGGGACGGAGGAGCGAGACAGAGAGTGACCTGGCTGCACCAACATCAGGTTCCCAGGCCTCATCCCGCCTGTAATTAAAAGCACCGATTGCTTCAGGAGCCCCATTTGGATATTTAAGTATGAATCCCACAGCCAGCAGTTGGCCTAAGTAGCCTGGCTACAGAAGGCAAGTGTTCATGATGCTGAAAACTTGAAATCCTGTATTTTTTCCCTCCGTTCCAGCTCAGCAGAACAGTGGTGGACACCGTGGTGGACACTGTGGTGGACACTGTGACGGACACCGTGGTGGACACTGTGGTGGACACTGTGGTGACACTGTGACGTGCCCGTGTGCGCTGGGGGTGGGACAGACTGGGCAACTGGCACAGCTAGGAAAGGGAGAAGAGCTTTTGGGCACACTTGCCTTTCTCCAAATATATCTAATAAAATACACCATTTACCCATCCACAAACACGTGCCTCCACAGGGCAACATCCGTGGTGACAATGCCTGTGACCACCATTACGTCGTCACCGTAACGTTGGAACCGTAATGCATCATATTCCTATTGGCCATCATTCTCAATATCACCAATGCACGCAGCAATCCAATGAGGATGGAAAGCCCATCCCTACCCAGCGGGCACAGATCCTGTATGTTAGCCCTACAGCCAGGCTGGATCCTATACGTTAGCCCTACAGCCGGGCTGGACATCGAACAATGTGCCACGAGGACCAGCTATATCCCACCTACATGGGACTACGCTACCGACGGCTCAACTTCCACCACTTCTGCTACCAAGGCACATCTGTATTAGTTGGGAAATAACATCCAGACCCGAGAGAGAGGAACAAAGCCGTCTGGAGCAGTCACCGAAATAGCCACAAACATAAAGGTACTTTAAAAAAAATGACAATTAATCATAAACCCCAGTGTAGCTTAAACCAGCAGAAACAGGAGAGCCACGGGGCATTTCCTTGGGATACACGAGAGGCCAGGGTTACGGCCCAGACATGACTACACCCAGCCCCTCATTAATCACCAGGAAACGCCTTTGCCTTGATCGTTTAGCAGTTAAAATCATAGAGGTTTGACATGGGAAGACCTTTTCAATCATTCGTTCATCCTCCCATCGCGGTATCTCAGACAATCTTCCCCTTCAGTGCTCCTTTGATACAGCCTGCGTTAAACCCACGCCGTACCCAATGCCTTCCCCTTGAAGTCAAGGAACTGTTTTTAGTAGATGGAACAAGACAAGATTCAGGTGGAGAGAGAGCCGCAAACCCAGTGCAAAGCCAAAAGCAGCAGAATTACACTGCACCAACTGCAATTTGCTTCAGGCATGGAGAGCCCTGCAGTCCCTCTGCGGAAAAAGTGGGGTTTGCTCAAAGGGGAAAAAAAAAAGGTATTTTTTTCATTAAGCCTTTTCAGTTGTAAGGCTTTTCAGAATCACAACGTGAAGTTTTATAGTCTTTTTGACTTCAGAATGTTGCCCCTGAGGCACAGCAGCAGAGCTAACGTCAGGCCAGATCATGCAGGTGTCCAACAGAGGCGCATCCACGTGTTGGGGGGCTCAAGCCTTCATCCACAGCCACCATCATCTCCCACCATCAGACGGGGGGACACCACGGTGGCCTCGCTGCCACGGTGGTCCCGTGCTTCTCTCCCATGCCACCAGTTGCCAAGTGGGACTGGGAAGCCTGGGAGGTGGTGATGGAAGGGTAAGGAGAAGCCCCAGCCTGGGGTGGGATTCTCCTTGGCCACTTGTCCTGGCTCCGGGCCTGGAGAGCCGGGAAGCAGTTGCCCCACAGTCCAGCCTTCGGGGTCCCTTTGCGTTTTCATCTTTATCCCGTTCCCGGATTTTAGTTGCCCCTTTTATTACAGATTCAGCCCACCTGTGGCAGGGGGGGGGCAGGAAGCAGATCCCCTCGGTAAAGGTGGGCTCCGATGCCGGGTTTTAAGGAATCATCTCAGGGATACTTGGCCTGGACTAATCAGTAGCTTCTGTGGGAAAACAACTGAATTAATATTCATCCCGGTGCCAGATTTTAAAGAGCATCTGTGCCAAGCGCTGCGGATTATTGGCAACAAGGCCCTGTTTTCCTCCCTCAGACATGTCAGCGTACAAAGCAATAAAAGTCACAAAGGAAAAAAAATGTTGCATTTTAGAGATTCTTTCTTTCTACAAAGCTAGCCATTATCTCCACTCTCTCTGAAGCCAGGAAACGTCCACTGAGTCAACATAAAAGTGACTCTATAATGGGTTATTCATCAAGTGGTGAGATTTGTGCCTGACCTGACAGGGCTCATCTCCTGGAAGCAGACACGGCGGAGCGTTACCACCTACAGCAGGGGCAGGGATGGACAGACAGGGGAGAAAACAAGCAAAAAGTGCTGAACCCCCCCTCCCTGCCAGCAAAACCCGCGCTGGTGAAAATCGGTCTGAGCTGTTAATGTTGTTTTACGGCCCAATTATTCCTACCACCATCTGCTCCTCTGTGCAAACATTCTGGAGATGCTGGAGGAACCAGACCAAGCAGGAGGCTGGGGACAGACGTCGTCACCGATAACTAACGCCATGGCCAGGGCTGGGGCCAGCCAGGGCAGCAGCTTCTGAGCAAGAAATTATGGAATCATAGAATTGTCCAGGTTGGAAGAGACCTTTAAGATCACCAAGTCCAACCATCAACCTCACTCTGATAAAACCCATCACTAACCCATGGCTCTAAGCTCTATGTCAACCCGGCTTTTAAATACCTCCAGGGATGGTGCCTCAATCACTTCCCTGGGCAGCCCATTCCAAGGCTTAATAACCCCTTCTGTGTCAAAATTGTTCCTAGTATCCAATCTGAACCTCCCCTGGCACAACTTGACACCAAACTTGACACTCTAAACTTGGAGCAAACCAGGGGGAAGGAGAGAAGGGAGTTTATGGCGGAGATCAGGAAAATCCCCCTCTGAAAAGCTCTCCTGTAATCCTTTCAGTTGTGAATTCAAAGGACCAAATTCTGAAATTCAGAAGGAAAAATCTCACGAGCTCAAAGCTGCCCCTTCCTGAAGCACACAGCAGAGAGCTTCGTGTACTCCACAAACCCCACGCTACACAGAGAAGGAACAAGCCCCACAGGACATGTCCATTCAGCAAACCTGCAGGATCTCACTGGTCTCTTTGCAGAGGAGGGACAAAATCCACCCCAGTGAGGGACAGCTTTAACACAGCGCAGAGAAAGGGACCAACTCCAGCAGGGATTAGGAAATTCTCCATTCCTCTTCCTCCAGGTGGGACACCGCTGTGTTTCAGGTCCTGTTTATATTGCAGCATTTTTGCTTGGAGCCGGAGCAGCGTTCCTCAGGAGGGAGCTCCTACTCCCGAGACAGCAGATGCCTTTAACTGCAGTTTAGATTTAACGTGCCTCGGGCCATAAACTTCTTGGTCGCGTTGACTAAGTGCTCTGAATCAGGGCTTGGGAGCTCGGCCTTCAACGCCAAAGGAGCTTATAAGGATACTGAGAAGCTCCCAAGAACCTGGAGGGGTAAACAGCCGGCGCTGCTCTCCTGACTCACACCGAGAGGTGTTTCACTACCTGGGAACCGCCACCGCTTCCACAGAGTGCCACGGCAGGAGAGAGGACACCACCGGGCAAGAGGAAAGAGAGAAGAGTCAAAGCATCAACCATTCCTGAAAGCAAATGTTAGCTAAATGAACAGTCACAGGCTGGTCTGAACACAGAGAAAACACAGCACTCTGATTTTCATGAAAATTCGGATGGAGCTGGTATATATTAAGAATGAAACTGCCAATTACTAACTTTGGGTTTCACTTCCCTGCGCACCAAACCATCTCCCAGTTTTCCACGTATCCTATAGCGGTAAGAGGCCAGGGTGTGGCTGTATTTCCAGCATAAACTTCAATTTTATGAGTTTACAAATCAGATGTTTTAAATTATAGCTGAATGAGACTGGAGACTCCTACACAAGTTGTCATGTCAGGAGTGAACTGGGGAAACATTCACAGGCATTTTTTTTGCGCCGAGTATCGCGTGTGCAGAAGAGAGGTTATGAAAACTGCTTTTAAGCCTTGGAGAATAGTTCAGGAACGCTGCATCCTCCGGCTGGATTTGCTTCAAGACCTCAGGTTATGGATGTCCCAGGGACAGAGGGTAACGCAGAGTCCTGCCTGTACCTCCTGATGCTGGCATAAGCAGCGCTCCCCCTGGCAATGTCCTGGAAGCCCATCAGCACATCGCTCCTCAGCTGCCACGTTACCCCCCCGGGACTCCGATAGCATCATTCCTGGGACGGCTTTTATGTTACAGCTAAGGATCAGCAGTTCTAGGGCTGCTTTCCAAGAGAAGACAAATCCTTTGAACTACGTAGCCAAAGACACTGCGAATATTCCTTTAGCCAGCAAATAATCTTGGATTTCTATGACTTGCCAACCTTTGATTTATGAAAGACTTTTATAGAAAAATAAGGGAATAAACAAATTTCAGTCAGCAATACAAAGTGCGAGTGACTTCCACATAACCTGCAGGCAGAAAATAACACCCATCGTTTTTGGGTGGTAACATTTAACATAAAGACACAAGGATGGTCTGCTGATGCATTAGCCTGGGACTCTTCCATATTAGCCCTATGGCTTCTCCACCTTAGACATTCCGTGAGCCACATCATGAAGGCCCAGACCTTCAAGGTGCCCAACTCCCATTGATCCTCTCCAGCAGGATCAAAGAACTATCTTAATTCTTGTGCCTCTGCTTCAGAGCACAACGTGCAGTGGGGAGGTTGCTTCACGCGCCTCATCACAGGGGTGGAGCATGGAGAAACCCCGTGAAGTTTGGGAGATGTTCACCTAAGACAGATAAGTAGCTAAGATAAAATAAGCTGCTTAAAAGTTTACCTGTACTACATACCACAGTCATTACAACTCTCAAAATTATTTGGTCATACTACTGTCAATCCAGGTGGGAATTTTTTTTCCATGACAAAATATTGGCTGCCTCCACGGCTTTTACATTGGCTTCCTACCCATCGGACTTCTTTTTAAAAAAAAGCTTCATTTTCATAATATCAAAGCTAGACGATCTTCATGGGGTTGGAGAAGGATGAGGCAAGAGGACTTCACTCTGACTGTGGACGCAAGACTGAGTCATGACTGGGTTTGATGGTATTTTTTTACCCGTACATTTTTAAACTATTATCCATTATTCTCCAGTCTCCGGGTTCATAGCAACTCACCGAATTTACATACAGTTGTCCTGGTTTCTGCCACAAACGAGGAACAAAATCTGCAAAGTTCTAAAATAGACCAGAAATATTGGCTAATCTGAAGTTTCATCAGAATTGTGAAGAAAACGCTCCGTCGTACATCACTTCTGAGGGGTTCAGATTTTGCAGCATTTACCGCAGGTGACTGCATTGCGGAGGTTTTTAGTGGGGCCGGAGAAAGAGTGGGAAGGAAGGGCCAAAAGCTGAAGTCACTGGCGGGTCCTCCACAGCTGGTGGGAAGAAGAAGAGGAGCAGCCAGTTGCTTCCTATGGAACACTGTCCCTTTCCGACAGAGATCAGGGCACGTTTGAAATCACCTGTAGATGGATATGGCATACATTCCCAGCCTGATGCACTGCCCGCAGAAGTCAAAGTTGAACTGAGTTTAACAAGAGCTGGACTAAGCTGATGTTTTAGTCCCTGTGACTCAGCAAAACGCTCCACCTCCGTCCCTCATCAGGATGGGACCCAACCACACACCTCACATTCCCCCTTTGAGCTCAGCTGGGCATTACAAATGGCCCCCTGGACACAGAGGAACGTTGAAGCGGGGCCAAAGGAAACGCTGTTGCTCCAGCACAGCTAGGTGATACCCAGAAAACTGACTGTCCCTTTCCTCTAGCAGCTCCACGGGAAACTATGTCTCTGCAGTCAGAAATAAGAAAAGCAGGGAGCCCCCGGCGAGCGCTGGCTCTGTTTATTTGGTGTATTTTGGTTATTAGGTATATTAGGAGTTGCTGCAGACTGCCTTTGACAAACATTTTTGCTATCAACAAAATCCCGGTTCCATTAAGCAGTTCAGATTGTAGCCTTTGAAAGTCCTTTTCTAGACAACATTCATCTTCCTAATTAATAATTAATCACACTGTGTTTTTAAAGAGATTATCAGGTGTGATAGCAGAGTGTGCCTAAGGCAGTGACTTCATTAACCATACGGAAGAAGTTTACTTTGTAGTTCCCCTGCCTGTCGCAGGGGTAGGTGCCAAAGGGGTCTCTCCTGGGTTAGAAAGTCAAAGAGCAACAATTTAGAGCAGGAAACAATTGGGCTATTATTTTTCTTCTTTTCTTTTCCTTCTCAAGGAGCTTTTAAATCATAAATCTTCGGATGCTTGTTGTGCAGTTGAAGACTCAAGTCGAGTTTTCCTACCAACGGGCCCAATCTGTGCAGAGCAGAGAACCCTTCCGAGTTGGAGGAGGACCTTCCCGTGCCGGTGCCCGTTGCCATGGCAGGAGAGTTTACAAACACGCTTCCACCCAAGGAAGAGAGGCTCCATCGCACGCCGGGAGTGTCAGCGGGGCTGGAAACACTGATTTCACCTACAGGACACTATCTCAAGTAGGCTCTCAGCAAGAACTCGCAGCAGATCCTGCCCAGACTGGAACCAGTTTGTGGCCCTGGCTGGAAATGTCAACAGCAGGATGGAAGCCAGTGGCCCCCCTGGGGATTACAAGGCTGTTTTCAGTGTGATCAGCCGGGAATAGTGCCGGACAAATAATCACTACCAATTAATTGGACTCATTTCTGTCAATGAGGCAGCTCCGTGCGTTAATTCGGGAAGGATTTCTGCACTGACAGTGAAAATATTTCTCTCATTTGCCAGTTTTGCTGTTCCCACTGCCTGGTTTCAGCACCAATGGATACGTTACGCCTTGTCCCGTTAAGCTCCTGCTCACCTCCAGGAAGTGTCATTAGGATTCTTCCCACCGATGGGGAATCAGGGAGGGCAACGCTCTGCCCACAGACCAGCCTGACAACACAGGGGAGACTGAAAATCAGAGCCCCTGACTCTGCCTCCCCTCTGACCAGCGGGATAATAACAAAACCCACAAATCCCCAGCTTTTTGGAAGCGCTGCTCACAAAGGAGTCGCAGAGGAAGGTGCAACAACCCCTCTAACTGAGCACTAATCTACAATTAAATATACTCGTTTTTAAAGCTAAAAACAAAAAACCTAATGCGCAACTACTTGATACAAGGGGTCCGTTTCTCCTTGAATTTTCTCCTGTGAATTATCTTCTATTTTTAGGCCTTTTATTTTTAGGCTGCTGCATGCTATTGCCGGGCAACTCGACCAACTCTTAATTGGAAGCGTTTTGCTTCTCAGGCAGTTTTCTTCCTTCCCTCCCTGCGCCACTGGAACCCAACTGTCCCGCAAGGAGCTGACAGGCTCCGGAGAGCACGCTGACAGGACAGCGCCTTCCTCGGGGGTGCTGTGCCACCCGGCCAGGTTCGAAGCCCAACTTAAGGGAGTGGAACGTGATCACAACCGCTATTTTTAATACTATAGTCACCACCTTTCTCAGTAACCTTGACAACAGCAAAAACCTCATCCCTCTCCAGTTCCAGAGCCCTACTACACCAGTGTGAACTACTGCTCGGACTGAAGTCAGTGGCAAAGCACGAGTCGGGGATAAAATCAGCCCCCGTTCAGCTGGCATTTCGTTTAAAGGGACTTGACGTGTGCCGGGGTATTTAACTCTGCCGAGCTCCCTCGCCGTCCCAAGCCACCGCTTTAAAACACCGGCTAAAAATATTTGCCTTATCTGAAGGCAGAGGAATAAATCCTCCCCGCTGCCGGGCACGGAGTGTGGCAGGGCACAGCACAACTGCAAATTTATTTGTTAGAAACTGTGCATCTGTTATGATTTACGCTTGCCAAAATCTAATTCTTTATGGCAACAATTGTTTCATGGTGCTTAAAGTTTTTCACCTCCGTGCCAGGAATCTCATATGGGATAATTCCATGACCTTGGAATCCAGCAGATACATTCCACATCTGTCTGGTCTGGGAAAGCCCGGGTTTGTTGTGTGAAAACCGGAGTGGGAAAGTAAGACCTGGAAATATCTGAAAATACAGAAACTGCAGCGCTGCTGCTTTTTTCCCTTTTTCTTTGTTTTTTTAATTACCCCTTTCGAGTGCAGTAAATCAATCTCCCAGGAGCGGTTACTTCGCTTTTGTTAAGCCGACCTTCGCTTCTGATCCTATCTTCAAGTTAAGGAATATGGTATAAACATTAAAATAATTCTATCTCCGGAAAAAATCACAGCATTTAAATATTAAAGCTGAACCTCGTTGACGGCTGCTTGACATTTAAACGGAAAAGCACCCAACCTGCTGCAAGTAAACACCTTACTGGTGCCTGTGGAGATCTGGGATGGCAGCAAAACTGTAGCTGTTCTGCAATCCCAGGGCAGTACTTTCTTATTAGGCTTTTTTTTAACAAAAAATGAATGACAACCAGCTTTGTGAACAGTGAACTTAAAAAGCCCTGGTTTTCTGTGACTCTTCCCTGTCCACGTTTTCTGCTATTTTAATAATTTGGCTGAGCTCCTGCTGCTGCCTTGCTCTCCACGGGGCACGGCAGCGTTTCCGTGCACAACCTGCACCCCCAGCAACCTGCACCCACCGCGACCTGTGCGCTGCTGGAGATGAGAAGGTGGACAGAAAGCCACAAAAATAAAGGTTATGCTAAGAAAGGAGAAGAAAAGGTGAAAGTGTTTGCTTGATAAAAGGGAGAGACTAAATATTCTTGTCCATACGGGATGATATTCCTGGTTTAAAGCAGGAATTGCTGTTCTGATCATCACCAAAGCTGGAAATCTCAAAGGGTTTCATGGTTGCACTTCAGTCTGCAGATCCTGAAGGTGTCAGTTCACTCCTCTCTTTCTGCAGGACTAATACACTTAAAGTATGGTATCCCAAAGGAATGTCACAGAAATGAACAAGTAATTTATGAAGTTCATACAAAACTGTGCTAATAATTTAAAATCCACATGTGATTCCTGGGTGTCTTGGAGAAGCTTTTATGACGAGAGTCATCAGATCCCACTTGGAACCAGCATTTGGGATGTTAGTGCACCAAAGCTCTGTAAATCGGTAACTGCTTTGTCTAAGGCCTGCCATGAATGACCGTGGTTCGTAATAAATGAGCGCCTTGCCCCAAAATTGCAGGGCAAAGCTCAGCTTTGTGCTGCTGGACACAGAGTGCTCCGAAGGAGGCTGCATTCTGCTGGTATGTGAATCCTCTCTGCATCTCCAGCAGTCCAGCAAACGGGCTGCATTTCGACTGGTTTGGATTATAAGGCCACAAACACCAAAAAACACAGGAAAGCAGCTAATGACTTTTCAACAGACTGCGACAACAGAACAGCCAAAGCTCCTGTCAACCAGTGTGTAGGATACCGTGTTCCTGGCTGCTCGGGTCAGCTCTCCTGCAGAAAAGTTTAACGTCAAAAACGTAAACTCTTGTGAAACGAGGCTTAAAATACAAAGCTTAAAGTATGTGTGAGCGGGCACAAATGCGACTGCAGCACAAGGAATGGCTGGTGCTGGATGTTCGCTCTTTAATGCACAAAATTATAGGCAATTTCCAAAGTGTGAAACGATGTTAGATTTATAGTGGGAGGGTGAGGAGAGCAGATACTTTATGATTCTGCTGTACGTGGTGTTAATGCGCCTCTCCCCGTTCAAGCCTTAACAGCTGTTCCATCAGGAGGGGGAAAATAAAGGCCCTGGGTAATTCTTAAGCAAGCTGCCAATTTTCCACATGGGATTCGATGGCTAAGAAAACCAGGTTTTCCGAGTCTCAGGCTGCTGCAAGGAGTAACAGGGCGCTCAGTTACACTACTAGAAATACAAATTTTTCTTATTTACTAAGTACTTTGTTAATGAAAAAAAAATCCCTATGGAGTATTAGTCTTTTCTTTGGACACTGTTGTTTGGAAGGGGCACTGCTCATCACGTTTAAACTGTGTGATCCACAGGCAGAGTTATTTGCACCGACAATTCTGTGAGCATCAGAAGAGAAACTGTCCATAAATGAAGTAGGGATTTCAGCAGCAGCATCCCACACTCAAGAGGAAAGAAAGAGTGAAATTTTAAGTGTCAGATATTGATTACGAAGCAAATTCTGGCTGCCTTGGATAGAGGCAACTATGCAAAAATTCCGAGATAAGGAGCAAGCAAAAGCAGAGCACCCAAAGCCAGGGGTGCTGTACAACCCTCTGTCACCTGAGCCGGGCAGGGGCTCCTTCCTTCTAAATCCCACCAGGACACAGCAGCCTGAGGGAGCCAGAGATGTACCCTGGGGCACCACTAGCCACCTCCCATCCATCTGACCCACTTCATCCCATGGCAAAGGGTTCAGGTCCCCCCCAGCCCATGTGCCACCACTGCCAGATGTTGGCATTTGCGCTTGAACTGTCACCACAGCCAGATGTTGTCATTCCCAGAATATAGATCTGTGTATCAACACTCACAGCTCGTCCTGAAAAGCTCCTACTTCAACATGTACACAATTATGCCCCAATTCTGGCTTGTTATCCTTAGTCTGAGTCTCTCTGATACCCTTCTATGACCTGCTGTGTCACAGCGCCTGGTATGAGATACCGAGGGTCCAAACAGTTACGCCAGAGAGGGAGGAAAAACCCTGTCAGCATCTGTCTGCAGAAGGGAGATGTGGAACTGAAGTGTCCCAAAAAGATGTCAGCGTTTTCAGCTGCCTGACAGATCCGCCCGCCTGTGTGAGAGTAAACAAGAAACCGTCTCAGCCGCTTGGACCGAGTTTAAGGCAAAACAAAGAACAAATTATCCATTTTCAGATCAGGTCCCTGGCTCCAGTTTACAGATGTTTGTTTGTGATTTCCCTCTGTACATCCCTGTGGGAGCAATGATCAATGCACCTGGGGCTGCCGAGCCCGGGGGAAGTGCTGGCAACTTGGAACAAGAAAAATCTCCTGTAGAAAACAACCCTTCAAACAGTCAAGACACCAGACACACCTCAACATTCCACTGCCTTCCATTTACTGGAAACCAGGGATCATCCCACTTCAGACATTTCCACGGAACTGCTGCCTCAGTTCATTTGAATTTTGAGGAATTCGCCGGGTTTGAGTGGAGTTTATGCTGCAGTAAGAGATTAAACTGAACCCAAATGTCTTTTAATACACAGCCTTGATCTGTGCCAGGAAATGACAGAGCGTATCGGGATGCCGATCTTACCTCTGTAATAATGAAGAAGTCATCACCGGGCTCTCCCTGCACAACAATCTTTTCTCCATCTTCAAACTGGACAGGTTCCAGTGCATCAGCCACCGTCAACCGCTCCCATTTGTCCAGGGACTCTGAAATATTGAAGATCATAAAGCTTTATTACAAAAAGGCTCTAACTTAGCCTGAAGATTCGTATCTAAACTGACAGCTCTGCTACGCCTGGTTCTGTTCTAAAAGAAACACTTCTTTCATCCAGGCACTTTGCACGAACCTCCAGTTGGGAAACATGAATGTATTTATTCATTGTGCCTTAGACTTTACTAATCGCCCAGATAATAATCTTAAAAGTTGGACAGGAAAAGTTGGCCAGGGTTCCCCTGCCTGTGATGTGATCTGTGCGGGGACGGGAGCAGCCTTGGAGCTGTGGGGAGAAACCAGTGACACGGGAGGGTCCGGGTCCTCTCCTACAGCATCCCACCCCAGGTGTCAGAGCAAGTCCTGCCGTCTCCTCATCAGAGCTGCTCTGGGCCAGTTACTCATGGGCGGCTGGGTAAGCAAAGAATCACAGAATCACAGACTGGTTTGGGTCAGAAGGGACCTTAAAGCCCACCCAGTGCCACCCCCTGCCCTGGGCAGGGACACCTCCCACCACACCAGGTTGCTCCA
>JAOXNH010000067.1:1638726-1654163 GCA_028566575.1 Bartramia longicauda
TGGTGGAGTCTCCTTCTCTGGAGACATTCAAACCCCGCCTGGACACGTTCCTGTGGGACCTGCTCTGGGTGACCCTGATCTGTCAGGGGGCTGGACTGGATGATCTCCAGAGGTCCCTTCCAACCCCGTATCATTTGGGATTCTGTAAAACATGGAGGGAGAGAATTACCCTGTTGTATGACTGTTTCTCCTGCGATGTGTGTGACAGGGAACATGGCATCGAATATGTCACTGGAAAAGAAAAGAAACATTTTTCATGCCTCAGGCCTGTTCCTTATCTAACCAGCAGCCCTACCCCCATTGTTTCATTTAGCCTTCATTAACAGATTCTGCAGGAAAAAAAAAAAAGAAAAAGCAAAGGAAAATGTTAGTTGTAAGTGGAAAGTGAGCCCCTGCTTGGCAAGAACTCAACGTGACTCGTTTGGCACAAGCTGTGGTTTAAAAGCTAAGTGAGACCGTGCTTCAGTGCGAGCTATTTTGAAAGAGCTCCCGAATTCTCTGCGCACGGGCTGCCTCTCTCAGCACTGCACGCCCTGAGCAGGCAGATTCCAGCCTTTGGGAATAAACCCAGCAGAAACGGGAGCTCTCCTCTCCCCAACATCTGGCCTCGCATTTGCAAGCAAAAACCTGTTCCCCGACAGGGAGCACATCTGGAAAGGGAGATGGGCTCTAAGTGGGCGCAGCACAGGAGCTGGGGAGAACGTGCAGAAGAGGCCAAAATCTGCAAATCTGAGGGAGTTCCTCCCGAGGAGGGAATCCGACCGAGGCTGCAGAAACACCCAAGCTGCAGAAGAGCCTTGTGCTCATTAATCACCGCTGGACACACACCTTCCCTGGGCTCCTGCTCGCTGTCACATCGCCTTAAAAGGCCAGGCGGAGCAGGGAAGGAGGGGAAGGCACCCTGCACCAACACGGCGGGCAACGCGCCCAAAGCCAGGCCTTTTGTTCAGGGAGGGAGACAGCAGGCTCCGCGGAGCCAGGGCTTCCTCTCCCCACCTCAGATTTTGGGGGGGAAGCTTATTTTCAGAAGCATGAAGCGGGGCGAGACAGGCGCTCCCCACCTCCCTTCCCCTTCCCACGCATGGTCCGAGGGCTGAAGGAAATGGCTCCCTGCCACACACAAAAGGCAGCCAGGAGGAATTGTTAACTAGGCTCTTCCCTCTTCATTGTTAACTACTCCACTCTGGGAATGGGCCACCCAGGGACCACCCGTGGCCACAGCGAGATGAAACTCCACAGCCCAGAAGGAAGCAAAGTCCTTGCAGCCATAATGGAGCACAAACTGCAAAGAAACCTAAAATTTTCACCAAAATAGCCAGAAGATCAGCAAACAATCCCGGGCTGCATTTCAACACCTTATATGGGAAATGCATATTGTAAAATCCCATTATTAGCTTATTTCCTGCTCAACTGCTCCAGAATTCATTCAGGCTCAGTTCTAGGAAATGCTTCACTCCTAAGTTCAAACTGGTCATGGCTTTCCTCTCCAGCAGCCAGAATGTTTTTGCTCAGTGTGGCACCTCTGTGTCACCACTACTCATAGGGGACTTCAAATCCAGCACCTCCTGCTGCTCCGCAGAACCTGTGAGGGATGCTGAGCCCATGATCTGCAGGAGAATGATAGATTTCACCCCTGTTGTTTCATCAGGCCCACCCTGTGCTGATCCTGCTCACCTTCAGGGAACATCTCCATCACGGATAAAAAGCCTGCCCAGAGGCTCTATGGAGAAACCTCCTTCTCACCTCATTCTGAGCACCAATGCAAAGACCTCCCATAAATTATCCTGAAAAGTATATGGACTGTATTCTTAAATCCACTCATTTTTAATGATCTCCAATGGGTTCAAGCATTTCTCCAGTTCAAGGGACCTCTGTGTTGGCCAAAAGCATGGGCAGCTGTGGATTGGTCCCAGTGCCAGCCCTCGGTGGAGGACTGGTTCTGATGGGATGGGGAAGATACCAGGAGGGTTGGTGCCAAACTGGAACAGCCATTGAGGGACCTTATGTTGATGAGGAGAGTCAAACTGTCCTTCAGCAGCTCTGGGACCTGGAAATTCAGTGTGACAAGGCCCGTTTGCCTCCCTCTGGCTTCCCCTGGGCTGTGCCCGGGACCCTCACCAAGCTCCAGAAGCAGCCCCAAGCCTCCAGGAGATGCGCTGGAGGAAAAGCCACTCTCACATAGCGGAGAAGAAAGTCTTATCCAAAGACTACATCTAAAAATAGGCACACCACCATGAATATCAATAGCCACACCAAAATGTGACCATCTGAACAAACTTGGAAACCCTTTTTTTTTTTTTCCCTGAATAGAAATACAGAGGAAATAGCTACCCACAGTTTCACCTTCTCATCTTTGTTTTAAGGCTGTATTTTATTTATAACTTAATGATTGACTGTACAAACAGTGCCCAATAAATTATGCATAGCACTGCAAAACGTTCCACATTTCATTTCTACAACACCTTTTAGTTTTATCAAAAAAACCCATCTTCTTTAAACCTCACAGATGAAATCTTTCAGCTGACGGTGTAAGGAGCCCAAAGCCCATTAGCAGCGACAGCAGTTTTACACTAATATTTTGCTGTGTAGCAGAGTATCAGTGTAAATATTCTAGCACTCCATACACGATGTGTTTCAGCAAAGTCTTAAGACCAAGACTTGGATTTTTAAAGCGACCTTTGAAGGACACGTCATCAAACATTAGTCTAAAATACATACGAACCCAGACACACAAGGGACCCAAAGTCACGGCGACATTGACTTACATCTCCACAGGGAAACAAGGGCATATCTCTGATAAATACATGTAAGTGACCAATACCACCACAACTGTCACTGGAAGCACATTGTCAAGTTTCTCTTCTACAAGGGAACTCGTGGTGCTAATTGATACGTTTAGGCCAAGATCTCTCACAGTGATTAATGAGTCAAAGTGTTTCTGCTTTTGTTTTCCAGGCGGATTTCTACACATTTAATTCTTTTGAACTTTTTGATAGTGTAATTCAAAAATAAATTAGACAAGGTTGTGAGCAGCACAGAACATCCAGTCCAACAAAGTGAAATCAAGAAATGCATTTAGACACAAAATCTCTATTTATTCAATCAAAAAATACCATCTTCTTCGTAGGGAATATCAAAATTTAAAAGACTTTTTTTAAAACAGTCAAGGATACCAAAGGCTTGCAGTGAGTTTTAACACCTGAATTGTCTTCCATGAGTGTTCAGGAGACCTGCAAACCAGAGATCAGACCTGAGACCACCGGGGCTGGTCCCCTGCCCTCGGCAAGGACTTCTGGCCACCTCCCTGGGTCCCTTTTCATGCAGAGAAAGAAAACTCTACTCGAATCCATGAGCCTGCAGCTATTTAGACCAGCAAAGAGTCTATCACAGAGATTGCAAAACAAATATGATGAAACACTTCATGATTTAATTCAGTAGCCTCTTGTAGACCCCATGTGCCAAGACGTGACTGTGCGAAGAGGAAGCCGGTAGAGAGGGCAGGGCCAAGGGGTTCTCTTTCTCACATGAAAAAGGGAGGGATCAAAATAAATCACCTCGTCTGCTTTTACACCGAGGCTGCTTGGAGTCAACGTGGAATATGAGATAGACCCAAAAAGCAATGATGTGTGCTGTAGGTAGGAGAGCACTGGCAATGGGCGACCGAGAAGAGGCTTGTTAAAACAAAGCCAGAGAAGGAGGATTCCAAGCACTTTCCAAACCAGACCATGGCAATGGCCAAAATAGGGAAACTATGTAAGACAATTTATCAGTTTCACAATCAGATTTCTTTCCAGCCCTTGCTGTGCTGAATGCATTGCAGGAAAGGAAAAAAAAATGGAAGAGACAAAATGTATATGTGTTAGGCAAAAATGGAAAATCCTCGTTATACCTGCAGGTTATAATTTGTCATAGTTCAATCAGAACAATTTCATTGTGCAGGCAGGCTCAGAAAGCCTTCAGTGTCTGCACTATACAGAGGGTTTTTTTCTTCTTTTGCCATCTCTCCAGCGAAACAAAGGCAGCCCTGTATTGTTGAGGATGGCTTTAGAAGACGTGGAGCTGCTCTGGCACAACTCAGCTGAAGACACGCCGTGACTTCTCGCGGTGAGGCTGCCCAGGCAGGAGGATCCCAGGGTTTTAAACCTTCCCTGCTTGTGTACCTTTAAAGTTTAGTAAACACTGTCGATGGTGACTCTGCCTTTCTTTAGCTATAGCAATTATATCTGGGCACTATTTTAAGATTCCTGAACTTGGGGGGTGGGGAGGTGTCTCTTCTGGTGTACGTCTAATATTTCCTTCTGATTCATTTCCTGAAAAGATAACAACTTTCTAGCAATTGTTCTGACAACTGCTTCTCCTGCTCTGTAAGGATGGAGAGCATGGAATTTAAACCATACCATGGGTGTCAGTTAACGTCTGCACCGCTCCTTCCCAGGGATGCTGGCATACAGCACTGACACCACCGAGAAACAATTACTATTATTTACCCACTACTGAGAATAAAAGCAATGCACGTAGGTGAAATAAAAGATCCCTTTTTAGAGGTATTTAAAACCACCAGCCCAGAGCTTACAATTGCTATAATCGAATACGTGGGGTCGCAGGCGGGGAGTCAGCACCGAAGCCTTGATGAAAACATCACCCATCTACTTCTGCTGTGTTTGTTTTCCTGTTAGGACATCAACAAATTAATGAGGGCAGCACACAATGCTGTTAACAATCAAGATTATTTAATTACTTCCGTATAATGGTCGATTTTTAGGTATTATGACAATTCAGACACACATTCATTTTACTGTAATGCCCATGTAAGTCTTTGCAATCAGACATGAGGAGACATTCTGAACGGCAGGTTGAAATTAATGTCCATGTCTAATTCCATAACATTTATTAGGTCACAAGTCCACATAAATAACAGGCATGTGAAACAGAAAGAAATAAAAAATTGTCGGTTTCTGTGAAGTATTTCCATTTGTACTGTTTTATGAAGTCCTTTCATAGGCTCGTGACTTATTACACGCCATGAGACTTCATGAGCAGAGCCTCAATGCATTTTACAGACTCTATACATCTGTGTGTCAATGGTTCCCGTCATCTTCCCCACGTTACCAACAGCTTTCCAAGAGAAACAGTGTGTGCTGAGACCTTCAGCTGGAAAACCATCTGCCATGGCCAACGGCAACAAGAGGGGGACCCTCTGAAACGGGGCCAGGCCTTGTGGCTCAAGAGTGACAAGGTCCAATCCCACACCCTTCCCCAATGCTTCCTCCTCGGCCTCTCCTCCTCCTGCCCACCCCTCACAAGATCAGACATTTTCATGGTTTGTAGCCCAAGGACAAGTGCAAATGGGGCTGTATCGACAAGGCTGTAGCCAGCAGGTTGAAGGAACTGATCTTATTTCCATCTGTTTAGCCCTTCTAAGACAGTCTGGAGCACCATGTCCAGTTTTGGGCTCCCCCATACAAGAAAGCCACTGACAAACTGGAACCAGTCCACAGTGGCCACCAAAACAGTCCAAGACCTGGGGCACAGAGCTGGTGGAGAGAGGGTGGGAGAACTGTGTTTATTCTCCTATGAGAAGAAGATCAGGGAGATCTTATTGCTGTCTACAGGTGCTTAATGGGGAGTGTGGAGAAGACAGAGGCAGAGGTGCAGAGCAGAAGGATGCAAAGGCAACAGGGACAAATGGGAACGGAGGGAATTCCCACCTGATATAAAGAGAAAAGTTTCACTATGAGGGTGGTCAAAGACTGGGTGGTCAAAGACTGGAAGAGGGGCCCAGGGAACGTGGGATTGTTTCAAAAGTCAACTGGGCAAGGCCCTTGGTGAGAGCAGCCGACCCTGCCAGGACCCGCTTTGAGCTGGGATGTCTGGAAGCCCCTTCCAGCCACCAGGAGCGCAGGGCTTGGCACCCAGTGGGAGAGCCAAGGTGGTCCTGGGATCAGGGAGTGCGAGTCAGGAGCCAGCTGGAGGAAATCCCACCCATCATCCATGGAAAATATGCTCTCTGGGTAGCAACGTAGGAATATCCACACTTGTGTACGGGTAATTGCCACGAGACCGGATCCCAGCTTCACATCACTAATATCTCTGCTCATCAACACGGGCTGTGCACGCCAGGAGGCCTTGGGTAGGAATTAGGGAACAAAGTGGGGTTTTTTTTCAGAAAAAAACCCGCAGTTTAATAAACTGAATATTCTTGTGGAAAATGGCTGATGTCATTCCCCAGTTAAAAGGTTTTTTAAAGTTTCGAAACCCATCTGAATGTCCTACTGTGATATCTTCAGAGGATCTCCTTCTCATTATGAATTTATTTCAGAATTAAGCTTCTTAGCAAAAAGGTTGAAATGAAAATATGACATTGTTGTTGAAAATTATATTTATGAATATCATTTGAATTTGAATGAAATTTAATCACGTCTGTTTGCTTGTTTTCTGTTTTTGAGCAGAGATCAAGACATTTTGATCTTGGAACTGAAATTCAAGATGGGGAAAAAATTTAAATGCCAAGAAGAAAACAAACAAGGAAAAAAGAAAAAACAAAACAGAGAAACCTGGGTCAATAAAACCCATTTTCTACCTGGTTATGATGCACAAATATACATATATATACACACACTGGAGTGCACAGGCTTCTTTCTAGTTTAGTAGGCACAGCATAGGGGTTAGGAACTCAGTCCTTACCCAGCAGGTACCAGACTGATGTGAAGACAAGAGACTTCTACTCTACTGCAGCTTTTACTTTGAGAAAGCTCCAAACCCACAATTATTAGAAGCAGAGAAGGCATTGCTTGCATGTGTGGGCACTGCAGAAGTGCCTGGCACACTGAGGAGCCAGGAACGTCAGGCAAAGGGGGCCAAATTCAGCCCTGGTGTCACCGAAACGAGGTCGGTGTATTTGAGGTGACTGAAGAGAAGGACAGCCCTTCCAGTCATACAGGAGTGTATGTGATTTACATCTTCCACATAATTAATTACTCATCGTTTTCTCAAACGTTCTGGACAAGCAATGGCAAATACCACACTGACAAATAAGTATTTGAACTTAAAAGCTGAATGAAAGTTGCTTCTGGTGGGACAGAAACACACCACCACGAGAACAACTATCATCCCCAGAACAAACCCTCTTGTTGTTACTGATATCAAGGAAAATTCCACCAGTGATAAAGGGTGGCCATAACAAAGCTCCCATATTTAAACAACTTATTCCTTCTGGTACTTTTAAACCTCTTCACTCTTTAATTTCAAGCTCCCTCTTCTGGACTATCCCAATGAAGCCACAGAGTCACCACACGCTCCTGGTCCTCGCTTTATGATCAGGTGACGCAGCCGAGGAGGCGCTGGGTGAATGGCACCCACACCAGTCACGGATCACCGTGTCCCAGTTCCATCCTCCCTGCAGACAAAGGTCTTTGAAAATGTAATAGTATATGCTGAGATTTAAAAACTCCCAGTTTGCAGTTATAAACGGATTGTTATGTGATCTTTGGAGCAGAGGATGGAGGAGATGTCCCTCAACACAGGGACACGGGACATACATCCTTAGGGATATGCCTGTATGGGGATATAGGACCTTATTTGAAATGATGAAGTATGATAAATTATATTTCTCATATACATAAGTAAATACAAACAAAACCTTACTATATCCATCGCCTTACTGGTCACATTATGCAGTGAAACATCTTCCCCACAACAGTAACAGCATTTTCTGTCTGGCCTTTGAGACTGAGATGGAGAACATTCTGTCATGAACATTTTTATGTTATTTTTTTGCACCCCTATGACTAGCAAACTGTTCACAGAGAAAGTGGAAGTATTTTATTCTAATAATTCACCCAATTTTCATATTCAGACCTTGTCTACAAACAAACTGTTGAGACTGTGGAACCTGGACATAAACAAAATATTCACCTTTTTTCATTATTTTCTTTTCTTTTACTTTTTTTTTCCAGCCTGTTCAAGAATCACTTCTAACCACTTTCTATAAATATGGCAAAATTAAATTGTATTTGATAATTATGATTGTTCCTTCAAATCATATACTTACTGCTCCTACGCACTATTTTTATGCCTACAGCTTCTGCAGAAGGAAGGCTGGAGCACCACAAGCCAGCACCTCTGCCTGGCAACTCCACCAGCACAAAAATAGATAAGAATTATTGGGTATGAGGTTAAAATATTTTCCCTTCCTCGCCCGGTGGCCCTTGCTATTAAGATTAAAACTCAGGATTCTGGGAGAATGGTGAGGATGCTAATGCTGAAAACCGACACGACGCTAAAGAAGGACACGATGCTCAATATAAATGCAGTCAGAAGGTTTCTTCATCATGTTCGTGTCAAACAGTTGTGCCCACCAGTGAACTCCTGGGGGGACTCTGGTGACACGTGTATCACCGCGCAGTGCCCCTGGGAAAGATGGGAAGTGATAGGAAAGGGAAGCCCAGGCTCTGGAGCTGGAGTTCCCAGGCAGTGTCGAGGCAGAAGGGGGCAGAGGAAGGCAGAGGAGGAAGAGGAGGGCAGAGGAGGGCAGAGGAAGGCAGAGGAGGAAGAGGAGGGCAGAGGAAGGCAGAGGAGGGCAGAGGAAGACACGCTGCAACCCATCAGGCAGTGTTTGACACGCGTCTCCCCTGGCTGACAAGCAGGGAACATACGGCTCCGAGCAACTCCCACATCCTGCTTAATTAATTTCCATCCCCGCGGTGCGCTCCCACACCTGGAGATATCAAACAGCTGCGTGTAATAAAAACATTTTAACCTGTGTTAGTGGAGAGGACTCAATTCAGTTTATAATTGGATCACCAAATGAAATCATTATAAACTTGCTGATAAAGGTTGGCTCGAATGAGTCAGGATTATTTTTTAAAAGTGTGTAAATCCAGTGTTAAAGAGCTGATGAATAAAACTCATGGCTGACACAAAACCACATGTCCACAAGCACTTGCTTTTCCATTTGCATATCTATTATAGCTCACAGACATGTGCAAACTCACACACCCACACCTTTTCCTTCTGTTTTCCCTAAGTTTATCGTTACTCCCCTTCATCTCTGATTCACGGCATTTCTGAGATAGAATCTTTTACAATAAAACGAACCAGAGATAAAATTTCCCTCGACAATAAATACTTCTTTTGTAGGAGCTTTTTAGTGAACTATGGCAATTAAGCAGCTCCATT
Source organism: Bartramia longicauda (assembly GCA_028566575.1). NCBI lineage: Eukaryota > Metazoa > Chordata > Aves > Charadriiformes > Scolopacidae > Bartramia > Bartramia longicauda. The sequence continues at coordinate 1,647,904 of JAOXNH010000067.1, forward strand.
TCTTTACAGCTCCCCTAGTTCAAAGAAGGAGAAAAGAGAGATCGATGAGATGGGCTGATACACGCATTTTTTGTGTCTTTGCAGGGGTCCGAGGGACAGGGAGCTTTTTTAAGCACGAAGAGCTCTTTAAATCTCTAGATGCAGAGGGACCTAAGGGTGCACCTTCCTCATACCTATATAAATAAATTCAGATGCAGTTACATTACTTTGTTCCATCTTTGTTAGTAATTTCTTCTCCAACTCTTCACTGACCACTGAAACGTCCACCAAAGGCATCCTGGAGACACCCGGGATTATGGGCAGCACCACCCGCTTCCTCCAACCCCACAGCACCAGTTCCCTTCCAGTTTGCTCTGGTTTACAAAACCTGCCTTGCAAACACAGCAATTATCTCCTTCTCCCACATTTTGCTGCGGGGAAAAAATAAAGTTAAAAAGAAAAAATTAAAATAAAAAATTAAATTAAAAAAAAAATCAGGGGTGGCCAATGTTAAGATCTGCACTGGAAGGTGCACGGGTCTACTTTTATCTTTCCCTGGTGATGGCAGATCCGTCAGTCCCAGCTGGGCTGGGAGAGGGAGGACAGGGCTGTGTGTGTCCCGTGGAGCTGCCCTGCATTTTTGGGATGCCTGCCTGAAGGGAACAGGACCGGTGGGTCCCCATTAGCCCGGGCGTTGGTGCTCACTCTCAGCCCAAACCTTCACAGCCCTTCTGCTGGGCGCTGCTGTCTCTGTGCCTGCCTTCAGGCCGGGATCATCTCTAATCATTTCTCAGCAGGAAGAACTGCATTTGATGGCATTAAATAAAGCAGGACAAACTCAGCCCCGAAACACACTGCAAAAAAAATCTCACCGGGGCCCATTATCACACGACTCATGTCGCTTCCTCCCAACCAAATAACCCTCCCGCTTCACAGATTTCTGTTTCATTTGCCCTCTGGCGTGACAGAAAGGAATTTTATTTTTTTTTTGCCCATTTCCACAAGTCTATGAATCAAAGGCTGCCAACAGCGAGGCTGCTCCTCCGTCTGAGCGCGAGGCACGCACCCAAACCCAGCCAAGCGCTCTGCTTGCTCGGTCAGGTCTCGGGCACAAACCAGCCCCACGTGGGGCCTGTGGCAAACAAATCCCTCAGTGAAAATAAATATGAAACATGAAAATAAATGCTTCACGGCATGGTGAAGGGCTGGTGTCTCCCCAGGGAGAACGGCTCCCAGTGCTCCCAGTCCTGAACCCCGGCTGGGTAACCCCGCTGCTGACCACTCCAGCAACGGGCACCTCCAGATGCTCCCGTCTGAGCATTAGCTGAGAACTGGTTTAGGTTAGGTTTAAAAAAATAGCCAAAATATATATATATATATATATTTTGGTGTTTAAGAAACATTTCTCCACTGGTTTCAGTGTATTTTTAATGTAGGGCAAGCAGGCTTTATCTGCGCTGATACGAAATTCCAAAATACGATGAAGAAACGAAGCAGAAATTTCTATACTAAAGCCCCACTTAAAAATAAATCCAATTAAGGGGAATAAATAGGACAAGAGAACAACTAATTCCTTGTCTTCGCTTCTCTTCAAGGAATATTCATATAAATCCCCGCTCTGACATCTCTGCCGTTTCATGTGACAGGGATCAGAATTCCCCTCAGCACAACGTTTTGAAACCATTTATGCCGACAGCACCTTTATAAGGAGGAACAGAAAAGTCTCCATTTTCTCCAGGCTCAGCCAGGGTTTAACCCCAGCAGCTTTTATCCGCGCGAGCAGTCAGCACTCACACTTGAAATTACAGGAGTAATTTAATGAAAAAGGGGTGGGTAGAATCGGGGATTTGGAGTGAGAATGGGATGGATGTTCTTCTGGGATGAAGAACATCTCTCTTATCCATGCTGGTGAAGTGCCTTGTAATCGTGAGTGTTATTTATGTGCTTTGCAATGTAGGAATAATTGTAACAAGGGAAAATCTGAGCTCAGTGCCTGAATTAAATGCCCTGGATCCCATAAAAATCTTGCCTCCAGGCTGCTTTATTTTAAAGAGAGGGTTTCACAACTTGTGGACCCACCTCCTATCCTTCCTTTCCATCTTCCTGTGGCCAGAGGAGGGGAGGAAGGGCTCAGGCATTTAAACCCCACTTTGCGGCTCATTTTTTAGGGGGAGGACATCAGGAGGGACCACCCTCATGCGTGAAGGGCTGGAGATAACATTTAGATGGGATGCTCAGGGACGGGCAACACCTGGAGGGACCCACAAAGCCACGCTCCGGCCTCGGGGACACTTCAGTGGGAATCTAGGCTGAGATGTTACCCCACCAAATCCAACGCCATTTAAAAAATAAACTTTGATAAGAACACTGCAGAGAAATTTCATCTCGGTGAGGGTCAAAAGAGAGGGGAGGAGGAAAGTGTTTCTTCAATAGGAGACAAAGGCGGCAGGAGATAAGAAGGTCAGGCCAGGTGGCCTAAAGGTCCCTGCTGACCCTCAGCTCAGTGAGGGACGCAGGAAAGCAAACACTTCATCTCCCAAAGGTTTGCTCGTACAAAGAAAGTTTGGAAAAAAGACCATAAGCAACACTTATGTCCTTCTAGTAGGCAAATGCAGGATGAACCACACCAGGTCTCTGGTCTCTGAACCACCCACCTGCACTCACCATGCGCAGATTCTCCCCCAAAACCCCACTGCAACACTCCGACAGCAACATCAGAGGTTATTAAAAAAAAGCTTAAAGGCATAAACAGACCTGAAAAATAACCTACCAATGTGCCACAGGATTTGTAACATTGGCTTTAAAAAATAGACTGATACATGCAAAGGTTACTAAAATATTTATATTAATGATGGAGCTGAACACTAAGCAGATATTGACTGCTGTTAAGGTGAACCTCAAGATTTATTGGCCTAAGAGGTAAACATTGACTGAGATAAATCCAAGGTCAATATTTACTACCAAGGACAATAAATCTTGGTGGCCTATGAAACATGAAATAAATAAATATAAATGGATATGTACATTCACAGACACAAGTCTATCTACACATATTTACCCAAATTATTTGGAAGAATGATCATCTACAGAATTTTTTACAGCAGTTTCTTAATCTTGCTGGAAAGAACCGAAGAACAATCAGTGTTAGATAGAGCTATTTGCATATGTCGGCACTGATGGTATCTCAGGGTGACATTTCTGCTTCTCCAGGTGCCTCCCTTGGCCCCATGAGCTGGAGGAGAGGTTTCAGAGAAACAAAGTGAAGTCAGGACCTTACGTGTAAATTTGCTGCCCTATTTCCACCTTACCTTGAGAACCCAGGCTTGGAAGGCAAGAACCAGAGTTATATAGAATACCCCATCCCTGGAGGGGTTCAAGGCCAGGTTGGACAGGGCTTGGAGCAACCTGTTCTGGTGGGAGATGTCCCTGCCCAGGGCAGGGGGTGGCACTGGATGGGCTTTAAGGTCCCTTCCAACCCAAACCATCCTGTGATTCTATGATATAAAGGGTCTTACACTCCACTCACACCTGCATCACGTACACTGTGTTTATGCCACGCAGTTGGAGGGAAGGTCTCGCTGGTCTCCAGCGTGCAGGAGCCTGGCCCATCAGCTATACAGCGTAGTCTTAAAGAAGTAATTAAGTTTGATATCCTGCTGTTATTTTTAATTTCTTTGATTTAACGTGGGTAAGCTTAACAGTCCTAATATAATACTGAAACAGCACAGAAATTTATCATGTCTTTTCCCCATTATGGAGAAGAAAGTGGAAGGAACTAGCAATAAGGAGGAGAGGCTGTGGAGAGCATATGGTCGTCAAGTCTTTCCTCATTAGTGGAAATCTGCCTGAAAATGGGATCACTTTTTTGCTATAAACCTCAGTCATGCCAAAAGCCAGGATTTCCCAGAATGACTTCTTTGTGTGCAGCAGAGCAGCCTGTTCAGCAGGCTGCCAAGGAGTTAAGCAGGAGATGAGATCTGGGAAGGCAGGGAAACCTCGTGGTGGAGGCACGGGATGAATGGAGCACTCTTCCAGGAGCACAGGTTGGACACAACCTGGGTGTTGGTGGGGAGGTTCATTGGTGCTTGGGCAAGAAGTCTTCCTTGGGCTTGTAGGGCTCATCTTTGACCTGTTTGCTGTCTTTATGAAGAGGTGCTCAGTGCTCCCTAGCCCCCCCTGACCCACAGGGCATCGCTGGCACGGCCACACAAACGCCATCATCCCGGTGACATCTGGGATGTCACACACGGCGAGAGGGACCGCGGGCGATGCCGTGCCTCCGGCTCAGTCACGCTCAGGGACTCTTTGCCAAACGCGTCAACTGTTGGAAGCTCCCAGGGTTTCTCATGAAGTCAGTGCTAGAGATACTGTCCTCGTAATCCTCTTAAAAGGTATCCTTGGCATTGCTGTGAGCAGGTTGGATTGTCGGGAATCAGCTGCTCAAAGGAAGGGGGGGGCATTCCCCCCCCCAGCAGTGCCAGGCGGGCTGAGCATCCTGCCGTACGGAGGGCAGAGGAGTTAATAACACTGACCCACTCCAAAGGTGTCTTTTAAAAATTAATGAATACTAATGAATCCCCTTAGCTGTAAAAATACTACTAATAATGCCTGGCCATTTTACAGCACTTTTCATCAACAGGGCTCATAATAATTTAGTAGATATGTCAATATTGTCTGCAGCAGTGGCAAAGCCATTACCACAGCCAGCGCCAGCACACGCGCCGCGGCTTCGATTTAGATGTCCCTTTTCTGTAAATCCCATTTTGCATGCAAAACGAGTATTTGCATATGCAAACGAGCAGGCATCTAAGTGGCCACGTGCGCCTGCTAATATCTGCTTGGCGTGTTGGCTTTATGGTCACTGTGCTTGGCGAACAAGAGCATGTGAATCTGTGTGTAACGGCCACGGAGGCAGAAAAAAAACCAAGTAAATCCAAATGGGCCTCGATTTTAAAATGATTTAGGAAGCTTTGGGTATTCTTTTAAAGAAAAAAGCTCAGCTGAGAGCCATACGGCACCGGCGAGCTTTGGTTAGCACAATGCCCTGCCAGAAATCCCGGCAAAGCCAGGATTTGTAGGGAACACCTATGTTCCAGCCGCACTCTGGCATGGCGGGTGCCGTGACAATGAGGCGGATCTGCCAGGTGATATTTGCTGCGTGGCGTTTCCCTTTGCATTCATCACTGCCCCAACCCGCTGCTTAATTTTAATTGCATGCTGCAGCAGGTAGATGGTGTCATATCACATGCACTCCTGAGGCAGGCAGAATGGAATATATTAGGAACACAGGTTATTATAGGGCTTTTAACTGTGCATTTAGCAGTGGTAGACGTAAAGCTTTTAGCCTGCCCTCCTGTTTATTAATTAATAAAGGGCTCTGTTCCGACATTACTTACGTCCTCCCGTGCCTCCCATTTTAGATGCTGGTCTCATTTAAAATGATAAGTGGCCCAATGCACTTCTCATGAAATTCACTTAAAGCTGGCGGCCGTCCCTTCGGACGCGTGCCAGGATCCACGCTGCCACCTCCTCTTTGGCAGCCTCTCCTCCAGGACCCCTTGTCACCTCAACTTCTGCACTTGGCACAGGGTGGGAGGGATGCAAAGCCACATCCCTGCTTGGCACAGAGCAAGCCCTTCTCTGGAGGACTGTCCTGTGGCCAGCACGGCTGGGGCTCCTCTGAGCAGTCACCACTCCTCTCCTTCATGGTAGCTCCACCTTCCTGGAGAAGGGGGAAGGTTTAGACCTGGTGCAGAGCATCCCGCAGCCATATGGCACTGGGGACACGTGCCAAAGCAGGACACACATTGGAGGTGGCCGTGAGAGCAGGGAAATGCCAGGAGCTGGGGCAGCAGGTTGAGCATCGTGCCGGGGCAGAGCTGGCCACCAGCCCTGTGGTCCTCAATCCGCTGTGCGGGAGAGGAGCAGGAGGGTAGGAACAGCAGGAAAAGAGAATCCCTGAATTCTGGGCAAAGTGCTGCCGAGTGCCAACTCATTTAATGGTGTTATTTTCATGCTTATAAATGTTATACATGTTTTCATGCTTATAAATGTTATAATATGTTTATAAATACTTAAAGGGAGAGTGTCAAAAGGATGGGGCCAGTCTTTTTTCCGTGGTGCCCAGTGACAGGACAAGAGGAAACGGGCACAAACTTGAATATAAGAAGTTCCACCTAAACATGAGGAAGAACTTCTTCACTCTGAGGGTGGCAGAGCCCTGGAAGAGGCTGCCCAGAGAGGTGGTGGAGTCTCCATCTCTGGAGACATTCCAAACCCAC
>JAOXNH010000067.1:1666176-1681362 GCA_028566575.1 Bartramia longicauda
AAATACCAAAAGTGTGTGCTTTTCGTTATGTTTAAGAGAATAACCTATCTACCAGGCCAAATACTGACATCACGAACAGCACATCCCCAGCAGAAAGCCTGTAGCTGTCGGGGATTGATTCCGAAGCAGATACAATCTCCTGACGACTGCTGAGAGTAAAACTTTGCGTAACTAACTTAGAGACTGCTGCCTGCAGGCACCACAATGGTAATTAAAGACAATAATTCTTGGGTAAATGAGATGGATGCACTGGAAAATAAAGTCAGCGTTACATTCGTGGCTAATCCTTGAATGGAGAATTGGATCGTTTATTTTCCGAACGGCTGGGCAATTCTACCTGGTTTCGTTTCCATCTCTGCTGCCAGATGACTGTTGTCTCCAAAATCCATAACTTTTTCTAGTTTAAGTAGTATTCCTCCCTGGCAAGCTACGGTTCAGCAGGGCTGAACGTGCTCCCATTTAACTGCATGAATAGCTCCTTTGACATCCGCAGCAAGCCAAGGGAACAGCTCGCAGTCAAACACCCACTTTCACACACCACGATGAGCCCAGGCCATAAACAAGGCAGAAAAGCACAAAGAAAAGCTGGATCGCCAGGCAGTTCACCTGGAAAATACCTTGGTGTCATCCAAAGCTGTGTTTGGGATGCCTTGGGTGATCTGAGAGATGAGTTTCCTCTTCTCGGTTGCTTACACCTAAAATCCCAAGGGCAGGCTGACTGTCTGATACCCCTGATGATCAGAATCTCCCCCATGGAGAGGTTCTGCACCAGCCTCATCGGCACCAAATCTCCTACATGGACACAGAACTTGTACAGATCCACCTCCTCTGCCCTCACGTTACCATGGTCTGCTGGAGGTCTACCATCCCCTAGAGCTCCAGCACGGGTGGGACATTCGTGCCTCAGCAGACCTTCATGGGATGCAGCCTGCTCTGTTGTGCACCCTGGAGGGATGAAGACATCATCCTCCTCTTGCTGGGCTGCTCCCAATAAGGAGGGGGAAGAAACCCATCCAGCTCTTGGGTGACAAAAAATCCTAGTACCACAGAATCACAAAATGTGATAATATGAATAATAACAATAATAGAATGTGCAATACCGACCCCTGAGGAACACCACTCATCACTGGTCACTACCTGGACATCACGCTGTTGACCACAACTCTTTGAGTGCAACCACCCAGCCCATTCCTTACCCACCGAGCGGTCCATCCACCAAATCCATGTCTCTCCAACTTAGAGACAAGGATATCATATGGAACAGCGTCCAATGCTTCGCACAAGTCTGGGTAGACGATGTCAGTCATTCTTCCCTTATCCCCCAACGCTGTAACCCCAAATTTGTCAGACACAATTTGAAACAACCCAAGGAAGCCACGGTGTTGACTCAACAGAGTCCTCTGCCCCCACCTCCCCATCCCTCACTGTGCAATTTCTCTCATCTCTTGGTCTTTCTCTCCATCTCTCAGCTGCTGAGGGGCTGAGCTCTGCATTTCAAGCATTCTTGGCAGGGAACAACAGCTCACCATAGAGGCATTCACACCATCTATTCCCATCTATTTCCACCCTCTGACTTTGTAAGGGAAATTAAGGTGCAGTTTTGCCATCACTTAATTTGATTTCGGTCCCTGCTTGTGGCAAAAGGAGGGGTCCTGCCCTGCCCTCCCTCCTGTGAGCCAAAGTGTTTCTGCAGCCAGGTAGAAGGTGGGAGGAAGGACCTGATCTGACTCAAAACGAACCCTTCGGGGTGAGATCACTTTTCAGAGGGCTGAGCTGGCCAATGGTGGCCACCAGAGCAACAGGAACCTCTCAGCCAAGGTTTGGCATCACTGTGTTACACCCTCCTTGGGTACCAGTCCAGAACTTGGCTTAAATCCGTGGTGAAACCATACACTGAGGCCCCAAACTAGATGCCTACACCAGGCAGAGTAAATACCTCCCTTAACATCCATGTGGTCTTACCACAACGTGGGCTCCTGGAGGTACAGAAATCCGAACGCAGTACCATGGGAAGGGAATTTTTCTTGCACGGTTGTGCACGCTGTAGGCACATAGGAAGCACAGGCAGAAGCCAGATCTGTGATTGTTTTTTAACAAAAGAGTTAAGTTACAAATGCAAGGGAAATACAGGATGTGTAACGAATATGTCAGAGCTGTGGCATCCTGTCTCCAAAATACCTCGCTCCTGAATGGTGCCGGCTTAGGTTTCTTCCACACACACGAGGCTTTCCAGCTGGCCTGCAGCCAGGGCCTTAATGAAACATGGCATTATGCAGAAGTGAATAAAGCTTATAGCAATAATAATGTCCTTGAAATTCACTAATCGCTAGAAGTTTCAAGAATATTTGAATATGAGACGAACAGGACAAAAACTAAAACTCATCTGCTAGCTATGGAAAACCACTTTTCTCATGTTTGATTTTGCCTGTACTGAAAACAAGTAGCCAAGTCAATAACAACTTGGATAAAGAGTGTGGTTTCTGAATTTGAAGAAAATACCTAGCCAGAAAGGAGCTGCAAGCATTTAAAAAACCACCGTTAGGATGTAAAATGATTACAAATTGAAGAAATGGTCTGAGACAATAGATATACTTTCAATAAATACCCAACAGCTAAGTGTGTTTGTGGAGGAACAACCAAGGCATAAATACACGGTGAAGAGTCACTGACCAGCTGGCGTTTCTGCAGGAAAGGATCAGTGATTCCACTGATCACACAATAAGCTGGAGTCAACAATATCCTGTTGTTGTGAAAAATACAAAGAAACAAGAAAGAGGTGGATCAAGTGGAGAAAGTTGAGGAGAACAAGAAAACTGGTCAGTGGTTTGAGGAACGTGGTCAGCAAAGGAAGATGGGGAGAACTAGATTCATCTAGCTGAGAAAACAGAGGATGTGCAAAATAATAACCCTTCAAAAGGTTTTTAAAAGAGAAAAGAAAAACGAATAAAGAATACACTCGTTTCCCACTGCTGAGGATCCAGGAATTACAAAAATGGAACTCAGAGCCTTCTCCCATCCATAGAACAAACTCAATACTGTTCAAAGGGATTTGCCCAACCTCTTCTTAACCATTAGAGATTCTCCAATCTATTTAAGTATCCTTACCACTAGAAATTATTACCACCTCTCTAGTTTACATCCATCGTGTACAACTTAAGCCCAATTCTGATGTTTGGTCTTCCGGGCACACAGAGACATGATTACTCACTTCCCCTCAATACATTTCAGGGACGTTACTGTGTCTCGATGCTGAGAAGTCTTTATTTGGCCACTCCTGTCTTTCCAGTCGCATAAACTTATGCCCAGTAAGTCCCTGTAGGACCTCCCTTTGCCACCAGTCATGGCTTACAACCGCCTGATCGCGGAACACAGGTTACTTACAACACACTTGGAAGAAGGTAATAGAACATTGTTCTGAAATGCTGACAGCGAGATGATGGTATCTACAACACCTTCCCTCTGGTTTTATCTACAGTATCACAGGAGCATCTGCCCCCCACACAACGTTTGGGAGGATGCTGGCAAAAGGGTAAGAATCTTTGCTTGAAGAGCACTCTTGGCTGGTTGCGTGCCCAGTACAAGAGCCAATTTTCATCTCTGTATCTTGGCCCCGACAAGCACAGAAAATAAGAACTGCCCTTTATTCTCATACCTTTGCTGTGCAGCAACACACAGGGGTGAGCACAACGCCGGGTGTTGCTGGGATAAATGCAGCAGCTTTGTCTACTGTTCAGTTCAATTGTTGTTGCTATTTTTACACCTTTTTTAGAACCCAGTATTTTAGTGAAAGCATTAAATACCATTTCCTGACTCTTGTTTCCAAAGCAGTTTCACACCAGTGTACTGTTCAAACAGATCAATTTATTATTAATCCAACTAATAAAATACAGGTAAGTATCCTGAAAGCCTTTGCAGGCGTTACAGCTGCCTGTACATTAGCAATAAAGAATAAATGCTTGTAAAAACCATGACATTAGCTAAAATGCCACAAGTGGAGTCTGGAAGTGCATGTTAAATATTTATCTACTCTCTTTGCTCCTTGATGAACAACTTTTAGGCAGCTTTTACATAGAAATTTTCCATAGCATTTACATACAGGTATGGTGAATGTTTAACCACTCCACCTTCTGTGGTCAGGAGGCCATCGAGCTTCTGAGCAGGGACTGGCCCTCGTGGCTTGTGGCAGAGCAGACGGGCTCTGGGGACATCCTGGAGCCAGGATGACACTCCTGCTGCTCCCAGTCCTGCTCTCTCACCCTCTGGTTGTACTTCAGTTGTACTTCTCCTCCTTGACAATCATCAGCTCTGGGTCCAACTCCCATTCCTGGTCACCTCCGGACCTTCTCACTGCCCCCCTCACAGTGTCTGCCCCCGTCCAGCAGAGACAGAACATCCTGCCAATGAAATGAGAAAAAAATAGCTTTTATTTTTATCCACAGAAGGAAAATAAACAATCTCTCCCTTTCCCCCCTCCCCTTTACTATTCAACCCCAGAGCAAAGCCAAGGGGATGTACTTGCACCTCACAAGCTGAACCCATAAAAATTCTTATTAGCTACGCTGCCAGGTTAGAGGAGACTGGGACAATCAGATTAGCCCCTTGTCACCAATTTTGACTTTACACACCATTTCACAACTAGGAAGCCTTAGAGGATGGATCCAGCCTTAATCTGCTGGATATCCAAGAGTGGGAGAGGAAGTAAAATGCTGCCAAGTTGTGGGTGTAATTCTCTCTTTGCATAGATGGAAGTCGCTCCCTGCCCGCTGACCCAAGGGCAGAGCAGCGGGGAGGGCACCGGCACCACTCCCCCAGCCTTCCCGCTTCCTCCCCCACGCAAAACTCCCCAGTGACACACAGCAAAAGAAGGGGGAAAGTTTCTGCAAACTCTTAATTGCCTTCAGAATGGACCTGGACCGTGAGATCACATTGGAACCAGGAGGATTAAGACCAGCTATGAACTTCTCTCCCTTATCCAGCCATTAGAATCCACAGCAATGACCACCTTCAACAACGCTTGGACATTCTTAAGTGTAACTTCCCACCAGCATCCTGGAGGGACATGACAAAGATAGATCTACTTTCTGAAATATGCGCTTCTGCCAAGTCTGTCATTTCATCTTTGAGTTCTTTTTATTAGGTACAAAAGCCATAATCGAGGATTTTATTTATTTATTGCTGGGACTGCCTCTTGGATCACAGATGCAAGGAAGAGCCGGGAAACAAGATGGTTCCTGCCCTCAACTGATGTTAAAGACAAACTGTTGCAAAGAACATCATCTATAAAAATAAATTCATGTTTATGATGCAAAAATCCCTCACAGTTGATGTTGCCATTTCAGTTTCCCCCCGTATAATGAAAGAAGAGGGTGAGTGTCTCTTACCTGGCTCTAGGTCCGGCTCCACCGATGTTTTCTCCCAAGGCTTCAAGAGAGTGCAGAGAAATTCCTAGTTCTTCTGGGTCCTCCACAGCACTGTCTTCTGGATCAGAAGTTGTTCAGGAGCTCTTCCAAAGTTGTCGCACGAGAAGCTGTTTTGCAGCATCATGTGTATGTATGCGAGGCTTTGGTGAGCACCACATCAGCACCAGATAGTCACAGGGCTACTCATCTTCCAGTGATAGGAACCAGCAGGTCTTCAGGGTGCTCTCTACCTGGGAAAACTGTCCTCTTAGTGGTCATCTCCACAGCTTCTGTTGGTCTGCACACTGGCATGAACTATGCTTCTCCAAACCATCTTGCTGCCCTCACACCTGAGCTTGACTAAGAAGCTCCACCACCCACCTAATAAAACCCTTCCAGCAGCCTCTTCCAAGAGTTTTTGAGTGGAATCACAAAGGACACAGAGAACAGAAAAAACACGGAATGAAGGGGAAAAACCTCCTGTGGACATAAACCAGGCAATATGTCACCACATGGGGTGGGAGAAAGGAGGAGAGAGGAGTCAGAGCACACGTGCCAAGGGACCTGCAGGATGAGACAACAATATGCAAATCCCAGCCCAACTGCTTCCCAACTGCAAAGCAGATCCAATGAGCCTCAAGAAAGTGAAAGGGCTTTGCCACACACCCCAACCATGGCAGGGAACCCCATCACTGCACAGTGACATGAGGCTACTCCGAGCAGACATCCCTCTTTTCCCCACAGCTCAGCAATATTTACCTCACCTGTGACTGGTTCACAAAACACTGTAACATAGACCAGTGCTTCTGTTGGATGGGTGGTATTTTCATAAACAAAAACTATTGCTACTAAAACACAATAAGGAATTCATTTTGTGAAGCCCTGGTGTTGCTTTCACTTTGCACAGTTAGTTTCTCATCAATTCAAACAAATACATCCGTGTAAACTGGAGGTTTTGGTGGCAGTGCACATGGAACAGACCAGCTCTGGGCAAAGGAGGATGCACAGAAAATACACATCAGCTGCACGGGTGAGGAAACACAACTCAAAAGCCACACATTCCTGATGTTGCAAATGAGAACAACAGCTCTCTCAGTTAAAAGCACGTTTCCACTTGAGATAATGGGCGTTGTGCCCCTGGCGTTGAGAGAACCAGGACCCTACCCCAGAGTTTAATCAAGATCTTGATGAAGGCAGTGGGAACGGATCATCCCATCACCCTGCAGAGCTGCACTGCTCTGTGTAACCCTAGAGACTCTGGAAATGAGGATTTTGGCAAAAGTTGCAGATAACTAGCTCTGCAGTAGTACTGATGCAGTTACAGTTCCCTTTTATTGCCCTTTTCAGGATAATTTTACACCAGAGTCGGGGTGTGTGAGTGTGTCCCTGCACGGGAGGGATGGCAACCCTTTTTTAAGCACGGCACAAGAAAAGATGTCATCTAAAATAAGACTTGAACAAAACTATTTCAGACACCAGTGCAAAAAGATACTTGTTTACCTTAACTCCGGCATGACTTCTCCTGCAATTAATCATCCCTATGGAATATTTGACACGGAGATAAGATGCTACACACTGCCTTTATAAATAAGGGGTTATGTCAGACATAAGGAGCTTCGCAGCTGCCAAGCAGCAAGTGCAGCACAAGCCATGGGGACTGCATGGACACGGGATGGATTAACAGGAATAGCTTTTCAGGGGAGAAGGAAGAATGTAAGAGTCATCCATTGGAAATAAGGAATTAAGCCCTGTCAGTCCAGCCTTCCCCCACCTGAGCACCTCCTACATCTTGGCGAACGGTCAACCACCAAATTAACTGAAACAACGATGCTGTCTGCAGCGTGGAAAGCACTGAGGAAAATAAGCACAGAAAATGAAATATCCTCCCCTGCATTTCCACCATTCCGAAGGACAGAACCCAAAAGAAGCCATACCTGACTTTACTGAACTACCTATCTGCATCTACAGGATGCAAACGAGCAGTGCTGGAGAAGGTACCTCCAACCTGCTGGCTTTCCTACGCTTGGCAAAGGAACCCGGACGAGGGCAGCAGCACCAAGTCAAGAGTGAGCTCAGTAAAATGCACAGAGAACAATTCATTCCTTCATTGCAATTGTGGGGATGTCTTGCATGTTCTCCCATTCAGTTATCCCAGGAAAACGTTAGTATTTTCAAAACAGCTTGACATTAGTGACTAATGTTCAGACCATGATTCACACTAAGCTCCACATAGTTTTTCAAGGAATTACCAAAACTGAAAAACCATCTTATAGTTATAAAGGTGTCTTCCTGCCCAAGAATACGTCTCTGCGCTTGGCTCAGTGACAATCCATCCCACTTTTGTTAGAACATTGCTTCAATCTGTCAGCATAACTCTGCTTTCTAATGTTGTCTCCCAACATTTCAGCAGCCCTTTCCATCTTCATGTCATCTAAAAATTCAACACCCGTACTCTGCTCCACCACCAAGGTCATGAACAACAACAATGATGAAAAACAGAGCAACGCTTCAACAGATCTTCCCATCGGAACGCTGGGCCGTTGGTAACGGCAACCCGACCAGTTCTGCACAGACTCCAGAGTGGTGTCACTGGAGACGTGTTTCCCGTGATTGTTTGTGAAACCCTCACACACATTGATGGTGAAAACGTCACCAGAAGTCGAGCTGTCTGGCCTCTGCTGTGCCCTCCCCAGATACACGACTCGCTACTCAGTCGTGGGAAGACATTTTCAAGTTTCTAACAGCCACGTTGGCTGTTGCTGAACTCCTTGGTTTCTTTCAGGGGTTTACACACAATTTGTTTGTTCCAGTTTTTCAAATAATAACATAATTCACCTCTAATTCTCCTTTAGCTCTTTATAGACATTATGCTTTCTCTTCCCCACCCTTCCAGCACTTGACCTATCTTCCCCAAGTTCTCAGAAATAACTACAAGTGTTCCTGAGATCGCTTTAGCCAGTTCCTTAATAACCTAGAATAAAGTTTACCAGGCACAGCTGATTTGAAAATATTAAATATGTCCAAATACATTCTAACCTGTTCCTGCCCTTTTTTAGGCTTGTGAGTTTGCCCTCTGCATAACGCGGTGTTTGAGGGTGCATCCAGCCTGGCTCAAACGCGTCAGTGAGAACAGCTCTGATCCCGGAGATAAAATTTAATGTAATTTCTTGTCCTTGGGTCAAGCTATAGATTCCTTGAAATCGTAAAGCACCTCATACCTTCGTTCATTGTCATCCAGATGAGCAAAGAGCACGTTCTTGGAGATGGCCTTTGCCAGAGCAGTCATAGTTTTATAGTCCTTTGGAATAACCTGCAGAGAAAAGAAGGAAGGGTCATTACGCGCCTGGGTGTGTTTCTTCACAGATCCTGAAATCTGTAGAAAATTCCACTACTCGAGATAAGGGATGCAATTTGATTTCAAACACTGAAACAGGGTTTGGCTATAACATAAAGCCACTAGGAAAGTAATAAATTACAGTTTTGATAATGTGAGGGTAAGAATTTATGTTCTCAATATGACAACCAGAGAAGAAATATAAGATCTGGGATGAGTGGGGAGAGAGATATCCATAAAATACTATAATTAGCAGGTACTGGCAGCTGTGTTGTCTCCTTTCAAATCTCTCGGAGCGAGGAAAACCTATCTCGTATTCTTCTTCCTCCACAAGCAATATCAGAAGCAACCTACTATTAAAACTAGGGAATGAGCAACATTTCTTTGGGTAAAAGGTAAAAATGTGTGGATTACACCCTACTTCTCAGCACCCGTTGTGGTGCAAGGAACAGCTCCTGGGAGGCACACCTGGGTCAAACCCCTGGGCCACTGCTTCACGGCAAACAAGAAGGACTTGCATTTGAGAATGAAGAGGAATTTTTATTTGTTAAATAGAGATGGCAAAAGCCCCATTGTATGTGAATTTGCTCAAAATATATGTTGGAATTCAGGAGTGTGTTTTCACATTCGGTGAAGTTTTTTTACAAAACTTTTGCAACTTGGGCTTTCTCTTTTCGTAAGCATTTTGGTAAGATAGTAGTAAAAACACTGCATCTCAGGATTTGCCAAGTATCTTCTTCTGTCAGTCAGCGACTGCGATTAGGGGATACTTGTAAAAGATGTTCTCTGCCTTTAGTAATGTGATTTTCCGTAATAGTTTCATTACAGCAGGATGGAATCAAGTCTAGCAAAAGTTTTAAGTGTTAAATAATCCGTACTCCAATCTGAAAACCAACATCTCTTTGCCTGTTTTAATTACTGTACAAAAAAGGTCTGATGATGGGCATTTTATCTTTCACATTTTCATATGACAGAAATAGTGTATCTGTCTTATTTAAGTTCCTACATGTGCTGATGTTTAGGAAGTTTCCTTTCCTCATCCTGGGAAGGCAAGATACTACCCATCCAGTCAGAAGAATGATGTCTCAAATGGGAAAAACGATGTAGAACTAGTTCTCATGAAGGACTGATCTAGATTTATTTCAATGGAAAATACTGCACTGGGAAGATCTAATGCAAAACTCTGCCTTCAGAGATCTCTCCTGCTGACTGCTGGAGTCACTGGACTACTCCAACTCAGTCTAGAAGCCCATCTATGTATAATCTGTGCATTTGTATCAGAGTGAAATGTAATCTAATTTATCTAAAAGTTTAAATTCCTTAATGTTAAATAAAATGAGTATTTGGGCAGTATCTTAATCTTGGTTTTCACCCTATCAAACAGACACTGGACTGAATTGCAGTCCTGAACCCTTGCTCCACTAAGAATACCCAGCTGCTCAGACAAAAGGGGAGATAATCAAATCACTACGACATTCTACTCCAGCCTTTCTGGCTGGTTAGGGAATAGCATGGACCAGCCTTTCTCAGTCTAAATCTGCAGCAATGAAAAAGGCAGAGACCAGAGTGTTGGGGCAGGGACATAGAAAGCAGGAGGGATCCTTCAGGTGTCCCAGTAGCCAGGCAGCTGACCAAACCCAAGTGTTGGGAAGAATCATTTGACCATTTCTTACATCGCTCTTCCTAGTAATCCTGAATGTTCTCTTCGAGCCAATAACCCTCCTTACAGCAAGAGTGTTACTCTGTTAGTTGTTGACTACGTGTTATGACAGATGTGTTGACAAATACTGCTCTCTAGTTTCAGAAATGAGGCAATGAAATAACCCTCTGCAGAGCTCCTCCTTTGTGCTCCTCAGGATGGAGCCGTGCCAGGTGCTTGCTCAAATCTCAGAGCTGCATCCCCATTGATTTTCTCGCCAGTGACATAACTCATGGCACTGCCTTCAGCACTGCTCACCCTACAGCTCACCCCTTCACGGCATCCTTTACACTGCCTTGTGACCCACATGTGTTTCTATCCAACACCTGAATTCAAGCCAGCCCTTCCTCCTGGCTACTATCGAAAATCCCATCTGTTTGCAATAGTCTGACACAACCCTTGCCTTGCTTTTTACACTTTTCAATTAGTTTCATCATTTGTCCTTTCAGGGTCTCCCTTTATTGCTGTGTTCTAGAATTCACTGTCACAAACACACATCCATGGGATTCACCACGGGATTCGTTTACCGATGGCAGAAGACAAAGTGCTGACACAGACCCTCCCAGTGCTGGCTCTATATTCCGTGCGGCATCTGCAGTCTGACAAGAAACCATCCCCTAAACTTTCATTATTTAAGCTCAGTCAGTTCCTAGGAAATTAAAATCATAACAGCCCCAGCCACAGAACACAAAGAATATGACCTCTATTGCTCTTGCCTACCCATGCCACTGTCAGGGCTTATTGGCATCACTGTTGGAAAAGGAAGAAAACAAAGTTAACTTCAGGTTCCATTAGAAACAGGAAAGAATTACTCTGGGGTGTGGGAAGGAATATCTCCTTTGATTTTCAGAAGAGTCAGATGGAGCCCTTATCGAGCAGAGACAAATGTGATCTCTTCATCCAAGTTTTTAAGGGGAAGATTGCAAACTGCACAAAAAGAAAAGTGTTTGAAAGTGGCTTTTAAAATATCACACAAGTTTTTTTAACGGTGCAGTGCATTAATAACTTGACCACAGTGCTGTTAAAATTCACTGTAAACTTGCAAGCATTATTTAACTGCCACAAGAATACTCCTCCGTACTTGTTTTCTGGTGGAAAGGCTCTCCTCGCTCTTTGTTTCTTGGGACAGAAATCCCCAGAGCAGCCAGTGAACTTGTAGCACAAGAGGATGACAAAAGCCCATCTGACTGCACAGGCAAAGAGTATTCTGCCAAAAACCAGGGACTGACAAAACGTATTCCCATAAAGAAAAAGCTCTTTGGTTAAAGCTACTCCAGGCGTGCACAAAAGCACATTAGGAGCATCTGTCAACCTCAGGAAATGCATTTTTAGCCCGGCTCCCTAAACAGACATGACAGGCACTATTGTAACCTCTGTCTTTTAATAACCTCTGAAAGCTTTGGCCAGTTTCAAAAAAAATAATGTAGAGTTATTAAGAGATATCAAGGATATAACATAGCCAGGTATTCCCATGAAAAAGGCAGTTAGAAAAGAGAAGCCCAAATTAGTTCTCCCACCGAAGAAGTTAGTTTATTTGGGATAGGGATTTCTTCAAAGACAACGGTCACGTAAAATCACCCAAGTGTGGTCAACAGACTGCTGAAAATCCATGGGCCAGGTACCCAACCAATGTGGGAACCATGTGCCTGAATGGTCTGGGGAACCTAAATGACCTGGGCTAGAAGAAAACTTGAGCTAGAAGTGACTTTTTGGAAGAAAAAGCAGGAAATGCAGCAGTAGAAAAAGCTGCTTTCCAAAACTGTGAGGTCCTAAAACTCAGAAGCTGTCGGGGAACATCAAGAAAATGGCTGGGAATTACCGACCCCGTCAGAGGGGAAACAGCTCAGCAGCACATCTCCAAAAGGAAAGAACGGAGAAGGCTGAAGCCACCCTTATGGGGAAAGCACTTAGTCAAGGAGGCAGCAAAAGAACGGGAGTGAGAAGAAGGTGGGTCAAGCCTTTGCCGGCACAAGGACACCATCCTTCAGGCCATGAGTCCCAATTATGAGAAACTCTTGTCCTGTACATCTCAGAATGAGACAGATGGTGACACATTACCTTTCTGACGTAGGAAACAGCATCTTCCTCCGTGTAGACTTCTGCGCTGACCCCCCCTCTTCGGCGTCGGGCTTTTACCACCGGGTTGGGAGGAGGAGGGGAAATCTCATCATCGTGAGAATCAGACTGGGAACTGGATTTCTGCCGAGCCAGTATTTGTTTGCATTCTTCCTGCAAGGCAAAAAGAGACCATGAAGCACCCCTTGCCCCTGTGGGTACCTTGCTGGATGCACTCCATTCACTCTTCTTTTATGACCCCCAGCAACCCCTTCACTTCTGTGTTTGGATGAGGGTTGGTTTACACACATGTACTGCCAAAAGAATATTAAAAATTTAACGTGAGCAGCATGAAGGACTGATGCAAAGTGCACTGTGTGTACAGGTATCATCGCTCCAACACTTGCCCCATCCAACCCCTCCTTACACACAGTGGAAATCCATGTATTCCAAACTGCAGACATTATCTTTGCAGCTACTCCCGGCTGAGAAAGCAAAAGAACAAGCCTCTTCTGCTCCCTCTCCAGCATCACAGCTGTTATTTTCTCAGTTGGCTTGTACATATCTTTGTCTCTTGTACAGAGAATATATCAGAAGTCACACATCGATATACTAAATAGGTTTCCTCATCTCGCTCTGCTTTATGGGGTTACTATCACCAGAAAGAGCAAAGATGCTCCCTACTCCAGAATTTCGGCCATATAACAGTTTTACAATCAATGGGACCACATCCAAGCAAATAAGATCCAAGGTAGGCTCCAGAGGACTATGAAAAATGATGGCTGGCCCAGCACCAGCTGGCCAATAGCGAGGTTATTCTCCAAATTTCAAGCTCATGGAACGCAGAATAAAATAGGAAGGGGAATCCCTAAAGAGACAGTTACAAGAGCAGGAAACACTATAGAAAACCTATAGAAAAGATGTCAGAGTTGCAAGACACTGTCAATTCATGCACTGAATTATTTGACTTTGAGAGACTTGAGACAAACAAGATTATCCATTATATTATTTTCCCAGAGCCCCCCACAAACTCCTATTCTTCAGCTTCCCGGGATTCAGGGGAAAGCATACAGGAGGAAAACTCCCTTTGCATCATCCACGTCTATGGCCTCTCCCTTACACAGCTCATTCCCACGGAGAATTCCCAACCCGAGGCAATAGATGGAGCCTGTGGAGGAGGGAGGCGCTGGGAGCAGTGGTGCCAGACATGTGGCACTGGAGAACAACAGTCAGTTGGTGTCCCTGAGGGAGGAAATGAGTTAGAGTGAACTCATCAGGTATGACACCAGAAAGGAGCGGTACAGAAAACTGGCACAAGTTCACAATTTTGGAGCTTGCAAGAAAAACAGATGATTAATCTATGTTTTGCCATTGATGTTTACAAATGTCTGACAAATCCAGTCACGCCACTTGTCTTTTCTGGTCTTGCTCCAGTTTCTTTCCTCACCATCACTGACAATGCCCCTCTCATTAACCCAAGGAGCCTTTGACACCCATCTTCCATGTATTCCTGCTACTTGAAATAAATAACTAGATAGTATTTTCCATGCTGCATAATTCAAAGTAACAAGTCACACACTCTTGTTTTGACTAGAGGACTACTGAAATATCTAAGAGACAAGCAGAGAGATAAAATGTAGAGGGCTGGCTAAAGATCTCACTCTTCAAGGTCCTCAGAAAGTGCCAAGTTCTTTCTGAGATCAGTAGATTTTTTTAAGTTGGGATTACAACACAACTCCTGGGCCATAGGACAGTTGAGGTAGGCGCTGGAACCAAAAATCAGAGAAAAAGCTGAGTTCAGATGTACTAAATACTTACTGAAACTTATACTTACTGAAACTTTTTCATTTCCAATTCAAATTTCAAATAGCAGCACTGGATATGTAAAAAATGACTCAGCTAGATTTTCCCATCGTGTCAGAACTGCAAGTCCTATTTAAGCATTCTCATCAACTTCTTCCCCACGTGAAACTCCTCTCTGGCTGCCTCTGCCTTCCTAAATTACAATTATGCACTTGCAGAGACACAAACATTTGATATAAAAGTAGGTGTGCTGCACATTATCATTATATTTAATACCTAATCATCAAAACCAAACCTATAACTGAAGAATTTCAAATAATGTTACTGGCTATTGCAGCTCACACCTCTCCTGACAGTGCAACACTCTCTGTTCACATTAAGTGGACACAACACCTTCTTCATAAGCTTAACTGAAAGGTAATGAAGACTTTTCTGGACAATAAGCAGCTGAAAACATACTAAAATGTAACTGCAACAAGAAGGCAGGTAACTATTTAATGGTATGCAACACAGTTTTTTTATCCATAGCATATTTATTCATAGAGAAGAGCAGAAGTTTGCCCCATCTGAATATCAAACACACACTTCTTTTTCAAGACACATGGTATAAAAGGCACTTTGAGGAATTGTAAATAACATCTCCTCTGCCCCAGCACAGATTTATGCACAAAAGAAAGCTCAGTGAGATAAAATTAATATCACAAAGCATGCTCTTAAACCCAAATACCTTTATACCTTTTAAAGCCAAGAAGATATTAAAGGATTATAAAAGTGAGTTACCATATGATTCATTTTAAAAGGAAGTCTCTTCGCTACAAACTCCTTTTATATAAACAGCAGATAGTTGACTGGCCGGCTCTTCCACACGCCGCTGTTTGTAGCCTAGGTAGGATTTC
>JAOXNH010000067.1:1732485-1745124 GCA_028566575.1 Bartramia longicauda
CTGCAGCCTGATGTCGGTAGTGTTGCAGCATGGGATGTGTCCAATGTTGCATCAATTAAATTGCATCTTTTCCTGAATTTTTAGATGGACATTGGTTAAATATTGTTTAAATGCAAGTAGGTTTGCTGACTTGAAGAAAAGGCATGCTGGACAATGAAAGATGATTCATGTGCCTTGTATCAGCCAGCAGATTCATTATGACATTACTAATTGTTTGTAGATGGCTGAAGTACTTTAACTCTGCTCACAGTAGGGAAAGTTTGCTCTCATTTTTACAGAGGATGACTTTGATTCTTCAGGCTGTTTAGTCAGGGGTTGGGGTTTTTATGTCTCTGTGAGTGTATCTTTCTTAAAACAAGCTGTGAAATTGTCATCTAAATTGATTTCGTTAGTTACATTTGTCTGAAATGATACTAGTATCTCCTACTGCACAATCTTCTCACAGATGAGGGAATAAGTAGGTCTTAGTATTAAATTAAGATACTTTTTTTTTATGTGCATTTCCAAGAGTATTAGCAAAGTGAAGTTCAATGGCTTGCTTAAACTAATCTGGGGTTAAATCTCTTCTGGGCTGGGTTTTTTTCCTTGCCCTCTATTTTGTTGGATAAGGGTGATGTTTCTCACTGGACCAAACAAGAACACCACCGGAGCAAAGATTAACCTGCCAGGAAAGAAAGATGCAGGATGATAAAGATAAATCCTGTTTGAAGTCTGAGGGGTAGTTCATTATGACCCTGGTGGGGTTTATGTAGAAGAGTAAGGGAGTGTTTGACTTCCTACATAAATGAAGATTATTGGTTTGCAAAATGCTAACTCTTGGAAGAGGCCTGTGTAGAAAGGGGGGTTATATGTCTTGAAACTTCTTGGCCTCCCATTTTGCTGTGTTGAGGAATAGGTATTCGGAAATGGATAGAGCTGCATGAGCTGAAGTTTAATAACTGACTTAATGAAGCTAAATATAGTTAAATTAGGTTGAAATTAATCCATTGTAGTTCTTCCTTGTGTAGCAAGCAAGGATTAGCAAGCACTTTCTTGAAAATTTCCTTTTAAAAAATTCTGTGAAGCCCCAAATATTAAAATAAAGTGGGGAAGCTCCTTGGCACGCTGCCTGCTGAAGTTCGTTCCTTTTCTGCTCCCCACCTGTATTCACTTTGCTTATATTCTGATCTTTGATAATTCAGTCTTTACACAATCTGTCTGTGAGTTTCTTTAAAGAAATTGGCTTGTGCATGTAGCACTGCAGAAAAGTGCAGTGAAGTTAGATATGAAGCTATTAATAGAGTTGGTTATGACCTATTAATAGAAATTGTTTAATACTCTCTGGGATTACTGTGTGTTCATAACAACAGTTTGTTGGGCTTCTGCTTTGTGCTTTTACTCCTCCAACTCGAATCAAAAAAGCATTAAACTGGTAAAGCTAAATAACCTTTATCCTCCTCAAAATATAAGTCAAACTTGTGAATCTCACCCACTTGTCAACACGTAATTTCCACCCCCTTCTCCAGGCTGATCTTTCCTTTGGTCGCAGTCATCTTTTGAGTTCTGTTTTTGTCAGTTTGGGTACCTTTAATGCTGCTTTTTCTTTGCAAATATGGTTTAAATTAATAAGAATTTGGGTTGGTTGGTTTTTTTCCTGTGTCAGAGCATGAAATCAGGATGTAACTTTCTGCAAAACAGTTGAATAAAACTTTTTTTTTTTACATGTGTTTGGGACTGATCAAAGCAATAGCTAAACAACTCAGTGTCCTTGGTCAGTTAATACAAGCAGTGCCCTGGCCAGAAAGCATGTCAGTATTCACATCCTGATTATGTGCCTGCATCCGTGTTAAAGACATGTTTAGCTATAGTTCTGTAGGTGCATTGCATTTATCTATTATCTTGGATAGTCAAGAACATTGCTGCCCATTCCAAGGAATACTTGTAAAATAAATGACACTTAAGCTCCAGACAGAGCTCTAGGTGTGCTAAAATTGGCACACCTCGTTCTCATTCCACTTATAAATAAACTTGAAAATTAACCCACCAAGGTCTAGGACATTTTTCTTCTCTAGAAGCTCACGTGAAGGAGGTGTGAAGGTAATAGCTAAGCAGCTGGAAAAGACTGGATCCCATCAGCAGATCTGCCAGCAGCCGGGGGAGCTGTTTGTTGGGGAAGGAACAGGAGCCTGCACTGTCTGTGTGGGTATTCTGGGGGTGTAGACTAATTGCATCCCACCTCTAAGATGTCTTTTGCTAGCCATACATGTTGGGTAGGAGAAGGTTCATTTCTGTCCTGTGAAAGGAAAGGCAGGGTCTTTTTGTTATTGTAGTCTTTTCTATAGAATTAAAAAGGCCACTTTCCAAAGCGTGGAAGAGTGAGATGGGAAGTTTGGAGGCTTCTAGATACTGTCCTGCTGACGGAGGACAGAAAATTCAGAGCCCAATTCCAAGCTATGTCTCCAACCCAAATTGATATAAATACTTATTGAGATACTTAATAACAGCAAGTGTTCATAAACAGAAACAAACTGAGGCTGGTCACAGCTGTCGGCTTGTCCTGTGTACTCTGTGTTCTTGTGAATTGAGTATCTGTAAGAAACACTGGATGAAGATGAGGAAAAGCAAACGCGTAGTGGCAAGTGTAAATAGCAAAAGTGAGTTCTGAAACAGCTGTTCAGGGAGGGACTCGATAGTAACTGTGGTGGCTCTGACCCTTTCAGAATGAACAGCAGGAAGAGCCTTATTAAACCCTGTTCTCAATTCACATCTGTCAGTGTGCGACCAGTCTAAAGACTATGTTTGAAAAATAAAAATTATATCCTTTTGAACGTAATCAAATGTAGACTAAATCTGTTTTCACATGAGGAGGCTTCTGTCCTATTCGATCTCCTCCTTCCACCCAAATGTAAGCAAGGATCAATAAGCATAATGTAATAGACAAACCCAGAATGCATTACTTAAGCTGGGCTTAGAATCCTGCATTAGCAGGGTAGACGGATGAGGTGTGCTGCTGAATACCTGCCATCAAATCTGTGCACCTCTGGGCCATCAAAGAGATTATTTTGGACAAGTTCTGGTCTGGTCCTGAGTTGCTGCTGGAGCACCTGGCTGCTTTCTGCAGTGCACTGTCTGGGGTAGGGGGTTTTTCCGCTGAAAGAAGCACAGGTCACATGCTCTGACACAGCCCCGTCTTACGAGCTTTACTTTGTGCTGTGGGCAAGCAAGAAACCTGCTTCTAAAGGACCCACCTTGTCAGAACTAAATCACTACTGTAAGTGTAGCTACTAGGCTTTCTGCTGTTAGCTTCCTTGGGTGCCAAATGAACCATGGCAGGGTGGTCAGGCCTTGGAACAGGCTGCCCAGAGAAGTGGGGGAGTCACCATCCCTGGAGGTGTTTAAAAGATGGGCAGACGTGGTGCTGAGGGACATGGATTAGTAGTAACTTGGCAGTGATGGGTTTATGGTTGGACTCTATTTAAGGGTGTTTTCCAACCTAAATGAATCTGATTCTACAGCACATATATTATTACTGTGTAATATTCTGGGGTCTTTAATGGTTGTGTAAGAAAAGTATTTCCATTAAATCATTTTTGCACAAATAGTCACTGTTTATATGTATTTTTCAAAGGGAAAGCTTCCATTTCATATACAGATTGCACAGTAGAATCTGCTCACTCAGACCTAATTTGCTTGCTTGGTTTTGTTTGGCATTTTGGGGAGAAGGAGCTGAACAATACTTTGCTCAGCTCTTCTTTGGAAAGAAAACAAGCAAAAACCCCAGGAATATTGAAGTAAATGCTGTTAGAGCTCTGTATAGCCCTGTGGCACAAGAGGGACCAGGCTCTGTAGGGAAGCTGGCCTGGAGCACTTAGTGTTGAGATGTTTTGGGTCCTGGTGCTGAATGTTCCAGGACCTGGCCTCCTGCTGCGCAATACTCTGTGACAAGCTCTGCTCGCTTACACAACCGAGTCTTTCCTTCGGTTGTAAGTATGAGTATTCTGCTTTAGGCTAAACTCCTGTTTTAGTAAATGTATTTCTTACTTACTCCTGTGTTTGATCTGTTTGTGTTTGCCTTGTGTTACTGCTTTATCTTAATTTTAAGTTTTTGTGGAGGTTCTAAGAGAATGGAGTGTAAAAGTGTGGAGTAGCGTTCCTGGGGTAATGATATGAAGTGTGTCTACATTTAAACTTGCCTCTTTAGGATATAACAGAGAAAACTGGATGAAAGACTCGAAACATTTTATTTGTACAGAGTTAAATATTTCCCATGATTTGCATTAAATTAAGAAATCTTTCAAAAGCACTTTTTAAAAGTTAAACTAATGTAGCTAAAGCAGGGAAATCTTTAACTATCTTAAAGGGGGGAAGTTCCTACTTGTTGGGAGACAGAAACTCAGTAGTGTGTCATATGGATTTTTGGTTCTTGAAACAAGAAATTGGCAAACAAGAAATAAAAATAAAAACCCAAACAAATCCCAAAGCTTTGACTATAAATGAATCTTTACCTTGCAGCTTAGAGTGCATCGTGATTTTTATTTTGCTGCTGGGTGTGGTGAAGGAACTGTCATGAATAGCTTCCTCTCTGAAACTGGTCCCAGAAGAACTGTGTCTGAGGCTGTGTAATGAGTGCTTGCTCTGGCTCAGCTTCAGACATGGTTTCCATGGTGGTTGTTTCTTTCTCTGGTTTGCTTTTAGTTCTTAAACTTGCAATATGATTTGCTTAAGAGAACCTTGAACATTTACATACCCGTAAGTTATTTGAGTCACATGGCACATCTCGTGGGAATCGCTCCATAACCCCAGATAAACTGCTTTTAATGGAAACTTAGACTAGCTTGGAGGGTGTGTTTGTTACTAGGGAAACTTTCTCTTAAACTCTGGTAACTTTGCTGTTCTTGTTTTGCTGCAGTTCAAGTTATTCATCGTCTGCTTTGGACTTCGAGACTGAAAACAAAATAGATCCAGTATTTGATTCACCGAGAATGTCACGGCGTAGTTTACGGTTAGCTACTGCAGGATTCAATAAATCCGATGATGCACGAAGTGATAGCCTTCACGACAGCTCCTATGCTGGAAACACGTCCTTCAGAGGACAGGCTTCTAAGTAAGCATTTCTTACTGTCACAACTTAATTCATTGGTTGGAACCTTGAAGCTTCCTGTTTGAATGTGATAGTCAAACATAGGTAACCTACTGGTTTGGTCTTTGTTGTCACTATTTACTGCCATTCTTTGAAAATGCTGCTCTGCATGTGGTTTGTACTGAAGTCTTTGCAAAAGTATAGGTGCTTCAATGTGAGGATTTTCTTTTAAACCTGATTTGAGCTGTCTGGTCATGTCAGCGTTAAAATACCATGGCTTTTTTTTCCATTTAAAATGAGAGATGAAGAGAAACTTGCATCTTTAGTGCTGTGTCTTACTCGTCTTTGCTTTGTTTCCCAGGACGGTGAAGGAGCGCAGAAGTATGAATAAACAATCTAGCAGTGCGAGACACACGCCAAGGAAAAATCTATCCAGCTCTTCCATTTTTAGCCATAGCAGTTTCAATAGCCACGCCAGTGATGCATCCATGATATCCACAGTATTGGATGAGTCTTTGATTCGAGAGCGGACAGAAGTTGATCATTTCTGGGGTAGGTAATCATGGCTGTTGCTCATACCGGACAGGGAATACAGCTGATGGTTTGGTGCATATAAACATGTCCACGTCTTCCTTCTGTTCCTCATACATTTTTCCATCCTGCCCTTGGATGTGTGTGTGCACTTGATCTTTTGCTGTAGATGTCTGCTTGCTAAGATGCCTGCTGGAGAGTCACAGCCCAGTCTGTAAACTTGATTTACTGGTGTGGCAACATCAGGACACACTGCAGGCAGGTCAATATGCCAGGCAAACACATACAATTTCATGATGCAACCTGTAGATTGTATAGATGTAATTATCTTTTATTACTTTCTTCAAAATGTGCATAGGGTACTGTATTTAAAAATGATAAACATGTAACTTGTCTCTGAAAAGCTAAAGGAAAAGCATTTTTTTGTTTGCTTGCTTATATGCAGAAATGTGTTTCAACTTAACATACCTGAATCTGAAAGTTTCAAATTAGTGGCACTTTGAGATTTCCTGAGAGGGTGTTTGTGTGTGGCTGACTGGTTTGGTTTAGCAAGTATATACAAGTGTGCCTTTCTGGAACCTAATTCTGTTAATTGGAGGGGAAAACATGGGAGTTGTCTACATAAAGTGTTGGGTAGGAGAAGAACAACTTATTATACCTCCAGTTCAGGCTGCTTGTCTCTAGTCAGCATGCTTATGGCCTTCCCAGAGTCCTAATGGGAAGAATTGTTTCACTTTTAGTAGAATGTGTTCTAAACTTTAGATTACCTGGCTCTTAACACAGGATCTTAAAATACAGTAGTACCAAAGTAGTTACCAAGCAACAGAAACAGCGTAAGCTTGTAATTAGCTGCTTTAAAGTCACATGGGAGCTAAGAAAAGGTGTAGTTGTCATTCATATTATTTTGCCTGTCACTTCCATGGTAGAATGCTTTTCACCAACTGTTACCCTATGGCATTAATGGCTGAATATACGGATCTGGTCACGTGGTGGATGGCAGAATAGGTTAAATACTAATCATGTGGTATTTCTTTGCAGCCTTAAATTTCTTTTCTTAAAAGAAAATTTAAATTATCTTTGCAGTCTTAAAATTAGTGGGACTTTTAATTTGAGTTCACGTCAGATACCTTAGTTGATTATGGGACTTCCTTATATTTGGAACTAAATCAATTTTTTTCCTCTACAGGCCTTGATGATGAAGGCGACCTTAAAGGTAACTACACTTCCCTTTTCCTTCCGTACACGTTCTGTTCAGTGGTCACTAGCGATGGTGATCGCTGTCAATGCTGTGTGTTTTGCTCCTGGTTTGCTAGGCGGTGATACCACACTGACCCAGGGGAACGGCGATCTGGCAGCTGCAGAAACGCAGACCACCATGATCAATGGCTACACATGCAGTGACTGCAGCATGCTTTCCGAACGGAGGGAGGTTCTCACAGCGTACTCCACTCCTCGTGTGCCAACCTCCAGGATCTACTCCAGGGACAGGAGCCAGAAACATGCATCTAGTAAGTACTTCTGTCTTACCTGGACAGCAGAATGCTCTATGGTTTAGTTGATGCTTTTTCCATATAGTGTTATTTAAGCACCCTTATTACCCTACTAAATCTACCAATAACTAAATTCTAGAGAACAGCTTATATGAAATACCTCTTTCTATATCAGTTGAAACTTTATGGGCTTGTCAGGTTCTGATAGATAATTATCTACACTTTTTTCAATGCTGCTGTAGGAATGAAACAATTTCAAAATGAAAATGCTGTGGTATCTTAACAACCTGTCTTTCCAAACTGATTTGGAAGACAATAGGCTGTTCCAGCCAGCAATGGTTGTAAGAGTCTCCTAATCTGGTATCGGATCTGCATCTGCTCGCGATGGCTTTGGTTAGGGTTTTTGGACAAACTTTTTCTATGCAGTCTGTTGGGGTTTTTTGTTACATAATTTGTACTTTCAAGATTGAGCAGGATTGTCACTTTGCAGAACTTCCATTATCCAGGAAATCTCTGAGAGATGATGCCTTCATACTTCCTGCTTTGTTTTTCTCCTCATTTAACCTTGTGGCTTATAAGAGTGTTTTTAGAAGCTAGACCTCAAGTACTTGAAAAATTGAACTCCGAAGGGGAAAACCGGATTCCAAATAGACTTCCTAGTGACTGCATTCCTAAAGCTCAAAAATAAATGAGTTGGCTGTAAATATAATGTTCTACTTTCCAAGGCAATCTCCGTTCTCAGGATGGTTGTCCTCGGTGTCTTGACTGTGCCTGCCTCTTGCACAGCATCTTGAATTTCTTCATTGGTGGTACTCCTCAGTTACCATGAAGTTGTTTCTTGAGTGGCCTTGATTTATAAAGGAACCAATTTGGGGATTCTGTAGATGTTACTCTTGAGCGAGTGCAGCTTTGTTCTCGTGGCTCTGAAGAAGTGTGTGTCTCCAGCACTTGAGGCAGGTCACTGCAGAAACTTACTCCAATGTACCAACCTAAAGGCACAGGAGATTTTGAGGAGCCCTCAAATCCAAAATCAGAAAGTAGCTTGTCTCTTTGGAGCTGTGACCCACAAAATGAGTATCAACAGCTCACGTCATTGAGAGATCCTGAGTTCTGTAAGCAAGGAATTCATTACTCCTTGAAGTTCTTAATTCTCACTAAGAAAAGGTGTTCTTGCTGAAGTTGTACATTCTGTCTTGAAGGCATTTTCCCTTGGATGTGTAGTTCTTACAAAAAACTCTGCTGTAAGATCCAGTTGATACTCCTGGCTAAACAGTGGTTTCCACACTTCGTCCTCACTATTCCACGAGCAAATGGTCACGAGAACACAGAAGTACATCTTTATGTAGGTGAATAACTCGTATTCACGCTGTTTTTTTCAATAGGAGGAACCTATTTCTACACAAGTAAGATTCTGCGATGGGTCAGACATGCTGCAACATCCTTTACATCACTGTTAGTGCAACTATTTCAAATGGTTTTGCTGAAGCTGGGTTATGAATTTAAAGGTACCTTTTCAGTTGTCTTCCTTGGTCTCCACACAAAGCCAGAGTGTGTGTTGGGTGGCTTTTTTCCTTCTGGCCTTCATCTTTGGCACTATTGTGTTCTTTTTTCTATAGTCTTTTTGTCTGGCTCTCGTCTTTCTCCCTTTTATTATTAAATTATCTCAGTTGTGCTGCCCTTTTCCTACTTCCCTTCTGTTTTGGAAGTATCAGGATTCATGTGTGTGAGATCTGTTACGGTTAAGGTTCACATGTTGATTTTTACTCGGAGGTAGTAGAAGGCGATTTTTAATTTGAGAAACTTAGATTATTTTCTTTTTAAATCTGTTTGGTTTGATAGTGTCAAATCCTACCTTGTGTCTCTAGATTTGGACTCTCTTGTTACCCTTAAGTTCACTGTGTACTTAAAGCTGGGTTAGCTCTGTCTTGCAACACTAAAGCTGTCATCGCTCTGCACTACTCTAAAACACACCTTGTTTTCCCTGAAAATGTTCGATTCTTTGGGTTTTTTTCTCTTCTATGATCCATGCTCTACAAGTGAAGTTAAATTGCCATAGGCAGAAGGTACCTGATCTTTGTGTGTGAGCAAAGCTTTGTTCTCTCCTGTTCTCTCTGCCTCGGTGCCTGATAACTTGCTAACACTCTTCTCTCCAGTCTGTTGAGGTCTCAGGTAAAACCAACCCAAAGATGTAACAGTTGGTCAGTTTGACAGAATGATGGGAGTAGGGACTCAGGATTCAATGAGCTGTCATTTAAGATTTTGTTACTAGCTCTGCTATCTGTAAAGAAGCAGAAAGATTTTATTTTTTTTTTTTTAACTGAAAGGCCCTCTCTTAAAGAAAAAACAATGAGAAGGCTTCTTCCTTGATCACTTTTCAGGTTTCCTGTGGGTAACCTGGATTTAATAGTGAACCAAGGCAGTTTAGCTAAAATCTGCATATGTGATAGCTGAAATGCGTGTGTATGAACGGCTTTGAGCTTGAGCTCCATCCCAGGAATGCTTTTTGGATGTGTTGCAGCTCACTCAGACTACTGTGGGAGCATGAATGTGAAGGAGTTCTACAGAGAAGACAGCCATCTGGGTGTCAGTGAGGAGTCAATATGTAAGTATAATGATGGGGGGTTCTTTTAGCCAACAGCAGGCTGTTATAACAATAATATCAGATGCCCCATGGCTCTGTGGAAGCTACAAAGTAAACGTTTGTTTTGTGACTTGGCTGTCGGGGGGTAGAAGGGTGGTTGCCTGGAGGACTGTTATATTTCCCCAAGCAAGGCTTGTTCCAGTGAAGTTTGCTTTATGGTTTTCAGTTTGCTTAGCAATACCATGCTTAGTGATACCATGTACTAGACTTGTTGGAGTTGTCTTGTAACAATCTTGATTTGATCCTGACTTTGTCCCATTAATCGACTGTTACCACAACCAACAGGTGATGACTGTAAGGGGAAGAAACACCTTGAAACACACACCTCAGACCACATGCAATCCTCATGGGCTAAAAGGGTAGCAAGGACCATTTGGCACACCTTTTCTTATGCAGGTTGACTTGGACCTTTTTTTCTTTTGCTTTTATTTTGCATTGCAATTTCACAATGTTAATCATTCATACTCTTTTGTGTTGTTTTTTTAACCTTCATCTATCAAAGTAGATTAAAGTGTAAAGTGTCTGGAAAATTAATTTACTTAACACCTTTCCTGTTTGACTTCTTGCTCTGATACTGGCTTTTGTACAAGCTTGGCAGAATGCTTACCTAACAGGGTGTAGGGACAGCCAACACCTTGTCCCATAGCAAGAGTTAGTCAGCCTGTTAATTTGTTGAAAAGCTCTGGTAGGAGTTACTGGTATGCAGATTATTTGAATAAAGGGGTTTTAACATTTTATTTTTGTTCTAGTGATAGTCAATTTTTACAGGAATCTTGTATAGGGATAGAATCCTCCCCGTGAGATGAGCATTCCCTAGCTTGAATGGCAGAGGCATCAAGAATCTGTTGAGTGCTCTTTATTCAGCAAAGGAAAATGATTTGAGACACTTCAGTCACCTAAATGCTTTGCAAAATATTGGGTTGGTATATCTATAATCCCTCAGATTAACCCAGACGTGTCTGCTAATCTAAAACTGTAGGATTATTTTCTAAATATGTACTCCATAGTTCCTGTAGAATGAACAGTCCTAGTCTGGTCCATATGAATTGTTGGCTTCAGTGGGCTTTAAGTTACAGCGTTTTGTTTTAGTGTGGTGTTTTTTATGTGGGTGTTGGTTTGGTTTTGTTTTTTTGTTTTGTTTTTTAAGAGACTCAAACCTGCCATACTGAAGATCCTTGGGAACATTCAATTTAGTGAAAATTTACTGCCTGTAACTTTTTGTAGGGAATATTTTCTATTATCAGTATTTCTCAGACATCATTGTGTAACTCTCTTGCTAGGATTTAAGATTTTTAATTGTTCCCTCTTCTACACATGAAGCTAGATAAGGAACTCAATGATGCTTTTAAAGTAGCGATGTGCTTAAAACCTGTTTTTATAGTAGTACTTCCTTTGCTGTTCTCTTATACTTAGCATGGCTTTGTTAGATAAACATGCTACAAAATGTAAACTTCTTGTTGATTTGGGAAAAGCGATACTCTAACTGCATGGATGCTGTTGATCATTATGTTTATATGGGAGAACTCTTTCTAAATTGGTTTTACTTGGCTTTGTATTTATTAGTGGCTTGCTATTTTAAATAGTGAAACACCAAGTTAGTAGATTACTGAAAGGTGTGGTTAAAAACTCTGCACAAAATGTAAGGGGCATAGAATTGAGTCTGCTTTACTGCATGTACCGCCAGAGAACTGCAGCTCACTTGTGTCTGTTACCACATAGTTAATTTGTTATGATCCAGGTTACTTTATGCTTCACGTGTTGCAAACGGTGGGAGCGGCGGGATGGCTGGTGTCTCAGAAGGTGGTGTCCCTACTCTGGCTGGCTGTTCTTTCTCCAGGTTACTATCCTCACCCGTGTGTGCGTGTTGACAAAGCAGGAGCCTGCAGTGTGTGGCTTACACTAATCCCGCTGCGTTTACGCTGTAGCTCTTGTATCTGAAGTGCACGTGCTACTTTATTGACCAAAATATGTTTCATGAGTGTATGTTTCTGTTTGCAGGCATAACGGGAGACTAACCAGGCTATTTCATGAGTGAATGAGTGTGACTAGCTCAGAAAATGGGGTGTCAAGAGTAGTGGGGTGTGGTTGGTTGGGTAGTTGCTTCCTGTCATGGTATTCCTCTTGGCGAAAACTGATGCCGAAACATATCGAGGTCTTCAGTGCATGGTTGTGTGGATTCAAGCATTAATGCTGACTTTCCAGCAAGATAGCATTGTTATAGCAAATAAGTGTTTCATCTTTTTGCATGACTGTTTCTGTAGAGTAGCTGATGTTATAACTCTGTCAGACTTGTGGTATCTAGATGTTAATAAGCTGCATGTTGCCTGTACTCGTTCGTTTCTCTGCTGGGCCAAGTGTATCCTTGCCCACAGCTGCATGTCCCTCTGCTTGGTCTCGTTGAGCGTGTGCTGCAGTAATGACATCTCACACCACACTTTTTGTCTTCTAGGGAGGGCGGCTTCTGGCATGTTCAGGTTGCTTAGAGCTGGGTGGTATCAACTTGTTACTCTGATGTCTTTGCTTAAGGTGTTCCTTCTCAGAAGGTGTGTACCCTTTGAAAAAAAGTTTTGTAAGCAAATTATTTACCTAGTTATATAATATAAAACAATAAAATATGGTAAATGTATTGTTTCTTGTAAACTTTCATCTCTCTCGTTCTCTAGATGCCTGCCAAAGATCTACAAGCTATTACTGTTTCTTATCCCACTCCTGTTTCTACTAGGTATGTGAATCACTTTGTTATAGTACAAATGTGTGCTTACTACAGATGTTCCAAACTAGTGGTTTTAGTTGAATGAAGAAGATGCAGAAGCAGAAAAGAGCAAGTTTGTGAACAGGGTAGTAATGCAAAGTACTGACAAATCAGTGAGCTTTCCTCTTGCCTTGGAAGGAACAGCCTTGATTTAATTTCAGCCAGT
>JAOXNH010000067.1:1778879-1821345 GCA_028566575.1 Bartramia longicauda
GCGATGGGAACAGCTTCAGGCTCTGATTTTGTGGCTGCTCCAGGGCTGCTGATATTTTATGGGGAGCCCCAAACATCGGGGGAAGGAAAGAAAGAGATGAAGATAAGGCTGTGGGATGCAAACCCACCCGTGTCTGCTCTCTGCATGGACACCAGAACGTGTCAATAAGACCCACGGGCAGCACAGTGACTGTCACTGCTCTTCATGGCAGCCCCCAACGTTGGGACCCCCTCACTGCCCTGGTCTCCACGTCCTGCTGTCCTGCTGCAAACCACCACCCCAAACGCATGAGCCCTCTCCTTCACGCCTCCCTTCAGAGACAGCAGGGTATCCGAGGGGATTTCTCTCTACACAAACATGCACTTTTGCATTTCATAAAGTAGAAGGTGGGCAGAGAAACAGCCAGTTCCTCTGTTCTCCTACAATCCAGTTTGCTCCCCTTTTGCACCTTTCACTGCTCCATTCATCCCATCTCCACCCCCGGGCACTGAGGACCCTGCCTTAAAAAATGCCTCTGTCCCTGCGGAGTCACAAGCAGAGGAACAGCAATTCCTTCCACTTGCACCTCATTATTTAGAAGACACGGAGTTTCCAGCCTTTGCACTTTGAAGGACACGACAAACACACCAAAACCTGGTCGTGCATCCTGTACCCCCACCTCTTCCACACCCCCTCAGCAATTCCCAGCTCAGCCAGAGCCACAGGCTGGCCCTGAGCAGCATCAGCCCCCAGGACCTCAAACCCAACCCTCCTTCTTACCGCTGGGCTCTCACCTTGCCATCTTCGTGATAGACAAAGATGTTCCTTGTGCTATTGTCCTTCAAGTAAGTGATCTGCAGCCCGTGTGGGTTCCCGATTTTTGCAGGCTGGAAAGTCGCGTTTAGATGTTCGATCTTCATAATTGCTTTGGGTTCTTTTGCCTGGAAAGCACAGCTGAGTGAGCAAACACCTGAGAATTGGCTTTTCAAACCGGAAAGCAGTTCACTTGGTCAGAAAAAACCCTCCTGATTGAGGCCATTAGCTAAGAAATAACCTGACTGCCAGCCCACAGCACTGCCTGGGGATGAGCTGTCAGAGACTCTGCCTGGGCGTCAGGGAGTGCTTTCTGCCAGCCTGGGAGGATGCTCTGCCCTGCAAAACTCAGCAGAGTTCAAGGGGAGAACGGTTTCAGCCCAGAAGCAGGATGGACGGGCCAAGCCTCATGAGAGGATGTTGTGCCTCTTCACCATGTCTCCTGTCTCAGCCTCTGACCAACCATCTCCCGACCCCCAGATCTCCTCCAGCCTCTTTATCTAACGATAAGGGACCAGCTTTCACACCAGGATGAGCACTATCGAAGAAGAAAGAAATCCATTCAGCCAGACAAAAAAACCAACGAGCAGACTGCTAACTACCAGGCCAGGATGCTTTCTGCATCTCAAGCACCTACAGCCAGTTTACCCTTGCCCAAGAAGGATCATCCCCCTTTGCAGCTTCAGACCCGGGTGCTAGGCTGGCAGGGGGCACCATGCCCACGTCCCACCAGTCCCATCGTCTCCCATAAGCCATTGGCTTCTGACTCTGCTCCTCCCCTTGCCCTCCAAACTGAGAACTTCCTTTTCAGAGGAATAAATATCTACCTTCCAGCCCACCTCTCGGGTGGGTTAGTGCAAGGGGCAGACAGGATTGGGCCCTCCCAGGCACCAATCCCACCTGCACCCTCTCTGGCAGGTCACTTGAACTTTGTAGCGTGGTTCGTGCTCCTACAAAACATCTCTAGAAGTTTACCACCCCTTCAGGACTGCACCGAAGGGGAAAGTGTGAACAAAACATCCCAAAAAATAAAGAAAAGCTCTTGGTAACTGCAGTTTCGGGGCAGAGCCAGGGGCCAGCAGAAGGTCATGCGGTGGTGACATGGTCACCAGCACCACGTGGAAGTCCCTGAGCTGGTGGAGATACTAGTGCTGCTTTGGGAACTTGGGGACTTGCCGTGGACATGCAGCCGTCACGGCTGACCACGGCGGGGAAACCCCAGCGAAGAGGACACGTCTAGACAGCGCCGTTCCCATCATGGCTATGGTCAACAACGAAACAAAGCAGCTTTAAACTACTGGAGCAGTCACCAGCAACTGAATGGGGGCTGCTGGGGCTTTCACTTCTCCCTTGGTAATGACTGGCTCTCTCCTGTCCACGAGATGCAATTGCACCACACCACACACCACACCACGCTGAAGGAGAAGACGGTGCTATCAACGCCGGGCACTGGGCGTGGAGAAGCGTGGATGGATGTCCCCCTCCTCTGCATGGTGTGGCTCATCATGACACCACGATTGCATCAACCGCTTCAGAAAAACTGGCTGGTGGGGTGGTCTGGGCTGCTCTCGGCTGTGATGTTCTGGGGAGGCTCAAAGGGCAGAGAAAACACCTTGGCTTCCTCCATGACATGGTGCAGAACAGTAGAGCGTCCATCCACTCATCCCAACAATTTTCCCAATGCATCCCACTCATCCCAAATGCAATTTTCATGGTAATCTCCATTTCTCACTTAAAATAAATGAAATGTGCCCTGGGGGGAAAAGACAAATGCTTTCACCCTGCTTGATGCTGGGACAGAAAACCAGGGAGCTCTTCCTCTGGATTGCTTCCCGTGCCACGCAGAGGAGCTTTCAGACCCCAGTGACCACAGCGAGGTGGTGATACCTTCATCACAAGCTTGCCATAAATAGGAAACCCCCACCAGCTGGATGATGCAGAGCCAGAGCTGAGAAAAACTCCTTCGTTGGTGGTTTAGGAAAAGCCTGATTGATTAATTTAAAGGGCAACAGAGCAGGAACGTGTGAAATGGCCAGTGAGGGTGTCTCACCATGGCTGGGGTGGTGGTGGACCAAGAGCAAACCCCACTGAAGAGAGCAGTGAGCTGTACCCTTGTCCTGGAGCCACTGGGGGCTCAGTGCTTACGAAAATGGTATAAATAAAATACTGGATGAGGAATTACTTGTTCAAAGAGGCTCCTGCAGTTGCGATCCCCCGTCCGCATACAGCAGCCCCGGGTACTCACATCATTTTTGTTGAAGTACTTCAGGGCACCTTCCCTCTCCGATAACACGAATTTTCGGCTTAAGAACTGCCCGTTGTCGCGTCCTCTCTTCCACAGAAATCCTTCTCGGTACCCTGCAGCAGAGAGCAATTACTGAGAACCAGGGATAAAACGCTGTATTTAAAACCAGAGATAGGGTAAAAGACACTGTGTTTTGAAAACAGAGCCAGTGGTACAAACCTCCCACTGAAAGAGTGTTCCCTTTCTCTCCTGGTTTCACACTTGTTAGATTTTTGTTATTGGCTCTGAGGAACTAGAATTTTAAATGTTAAAAGTTACATGTTTTATAACAACTTTCAGCTAAGTAACTAAACTTATTTTTAATATGTGAAGTGGCTCTGGAATCAGCAGGGAGCCTCTCCTTGGCCTGTCTGATGTGAACCAGTGGTGTGTGGAAATGCCTCATTCAGCCCACTTTTCACTTGTCCCTCCTGGTACAGGATTGACTTAAACCACAGACGGGTGGAAAGATGCAGGAAAATCCCTCAGCTGGCTCCTCACCACTGACTCTGTAGGTACAAGTGAAGTAAAACTTTTCCATGCCATAAAAACCCTAATGGAAGAAAAAAATAAATGCACACAGACACAGATTCAATGACCAGAAAAGAGAGGGAGAGGAGAGGAAAGGAAGAGGGAGAGGGATGTTGACCTAAAGATGCTGACCGAAGGGAAAGTGCCCATCTAGCTAAACACACCTTTGCCAATAGTCAAAATACCCGGTTCTTCTGTCTGGGCTCACAAAACCAAGTCAAATACTTTCTCCAGATCCTCAAAGAGCCCTTCCCGATGGCAAAGCCACCGATGTCTGCCACAGAGGAGCGCGACGGTACAGCCCGTGCTGTGGCTAATGCTGAACTTTTCCCACGGGGAGCATCACAAACCCCGCGGCTGCATCCCATGCTGGCACGTGGGACCTTGGATGGGCTGATGACGTGGTGCAGATGGAAGGAGTGGAAATATTTAAAGCTGTTGGCAGCCTTTCCTTTGTTTCTTTATTCTATATGGTCCCTCCAGTGCAGGACAAGGGCTCTGCCCCACATGGAGCATTGGCACCACGTGCCCGGTAACCCAGAGGACTGATACCAGAGGTATCAAGGGAATTACGGGTCTAAAGCTCTTCCTCTGGTCCATCCACCCACCCACTCACCCATCCAACCTGGAAGAGACTCCCCCAAAGCCACAAGCAGAACTGGCTCATTCAGTCCATCAATTTGATCCTATCCCAGCCCAAGCTGTGGGTTTGTTACACGCTTTTTCTAACAAAAAAAATCCATAGCTAATCTATTGGAGGGCAGTTGCAGTGTCAGAAAGAGAAGAACCCAGGGGGAACAGGATTATCCAGAGTCTGAGCAAGGGGGAGCAGCCCAGAAAGCCTCCGACACCCAGCCAGGGGCAGCCACATCCCACGGCAGAGCGGGAAGGGCTGGGGGCTGATGCGCTTGCATCACCGCCGTGGTGGGGATGAATTGCCTGATTCGGAGTGAGATGCTGCTACCTGCCAGGCTGGTGTCAGCAAAAACACCACAAAACCCACAGCGGGCTGAACACGGCGGAGCTGAGCAGGAATAATAGCTCCCTGAGAGCAGACAGACAGGCCGTAGGTGATGCGCGGCTGATACGACTATGAGATGCAGGATTTGCTTCAGGGGAGGCAGAGATGCTGCCGGGGCTCTGACGGCTGGCGTGTGATGAGTTATCCCTTGAATAGCAGAGCGTCGAGCAGCTTGCTCTGGAAGTGTGGGCTTCAGAAACCAGGGACAGGCAGTTTCTGTTCCTGAAGGGGGCTGGTTTTTAACGCCAAGCCAGTCGGAGCAGTGGAGTCCTTCAAAAGCCATCTCTGTTCACCCCACTAAATGGCAGAGGTGGTTCCTCTCCACCACCTCCCCATGCCTGTCGTTTGGGGAACACCGACTTCTCCTAGGGGGTGGACAGAGCTGGGTTTGGAGGAAAGGGCATCGGCGTCAGATCGATGGTTTTTAACACTTCAGGGATGAAGAATAAAAATTACTCCACATTTCCCCAAAGAGGATCTCAGACAATTGAAATTCTGCAAAACCTACCTAGTGCTCACCCCTGGCAGCTGGGCATCCTAATGGCTATACGCTAAGAGAGGGAAGCCCAGAGAGATTTGTGAGCTGCCCAGGACGAGGCTGTGAGCCAATGTCAAAGTCAGGCTGGAAACCCAGCTTTCCCTGCCCTCCTGCATAAAGACATTCCATCATTTTCATCCTCTCTTTCCAACCTTTTCTGGCAAAACACAGTATCCAAATTCCACTCCAAGGAAGACTTAAAAAAGCCCAACCCAACACTAGGTGTTATCCCTTCCCATAGTTCACACACCGGCTCTTCCCAGACCAACCGCCTCTGCAAATGAGCACCTGGCTGCTCTGATGAAGCCAGCACCTAATTCCACTGTACTTTGTTACAGATTTTCATAAATCCTCTGTTTGTTTCTATTCTTTCTTTCTTTATTCCTTCCTCCAGGGCTGCATCCTTGGGAGCTGCTCCTCTGCTCTGCCCAAACCTGCACCCCTGTCAGCACCGATCAGAGCAAACCACCATCAACCGGACTTGAACCCAACATGAACTCGTCCAGGTTCCCCAGGCAAACAGTGTGTCAGGGAGACGTGTCCTCAGCATCCTGATCTAAAGGATTATGAAAACAGCTAGAGAAGGTGTTGGGAAACAGAACAGCAGGAGGCTGATCACACTGGAGGGGAGCCGGAGAACCGAAACATCTCTTCCTCATCTCTGTGGGCTGCACTGCCTTAGCAACAGCTCCATACTTTGAGATATCTGGCCAAATTCAGACCTTTGCCAGGGCTGTTCTGCTTACGTTGAAGCAAGACAACCACTGGCCCTACAACACTTGTTGATTGCTGGTGTTGGACCATGCAGCATCGTGTCACCAGCACGTCCCGAGGTGCAGAACGAGGGTTGTGGATGCCTGTCATCATCCACCTGATCACCAGCACCCAACTGTGATCACCGGCACCCAACCGTGACTGCAGAGAGGACTACCTGCTGAAGACCGGCTGGAGAGCACCTACAGGCACCCTTTAGAAATATCACTCTGGCGTTGCTAACACCACTGCTGGTCATCAAGTTTTCTGCCTCCCTTCAGTCTCCTGCCAAGAAGAAAAATCCATCACTTGTTCTCGTGGACAGCTCTGGCACAAACCTGCGGCACTTGCAGAAAACCCCACCAAGCAGTTGTGACAAAGTCGGCCAACAAACAGCACGTAACATAACCTGAAATCACACAGCCAGAATGGGTATTTTTGACCTGTTACGTAGTTCCCAAGGTGAAATGAGGAACTGTCACTTCCACACTCACTTCATCGCCACCGCTAGAACTCTGACAAAGAAAACCAGGTCGTCACGGTGGTTGACTGAGAAGAAGACATTGCGTGGCCTCGTGTCAGCTCCGTTGAGCTGGTGGCTGGAGCTCCTCCAAGCTGGGCATCTCAGACTGGCAGGACCCGTTGGGTGCTCTGGTCCAGCCCAGCTTCCTCCCTGTCCCAGAGGCCACAGAGGAAGCAAGGGAGAGGGTTTTCTATTGAGGCAATCTGACGTAGGCACCCTCTTCCCATCCAACTTCCACCAGCAATTTGTTCAAGTTCCTCCTTTTGTAAGAAGAGGGATATTGCTACTTCCCCACCTCAGAGAGCTGTTATGGTGCTTAGTTAATGATGGGGTTTTTGGTATCTGAGAATGTGGATTATAGGAAGTACCCAAAATTACTCTTTCTGTTTCAGCCTTTGCTCTCAGACAAGAAAAAAACCCTCCTGTAAGGAGGGCAATCAGATCCACTGGCTTAAAAAAAACCAACCCAAAACCAACTTGCATGGACTTGGCTTTCCTCCATCCTAAGTAAAGCATCATAAACTTGGAATTAAACTGTATCTGCTCTTCAGTTTCTTTGGTGCTTTATTTTGCAATTTCACCTGGAAACAGAGGCATCAGAACTGCTCGTTTCCATGACATTTCTAGGGGGTGTGCTAAAACCAGGTCTGGTCCAAGGCTTTTGGGAGAAACACGTTAGTATATCCAAAATCCAGTTTTAGTATATCCAAAATCCAGTTTTAGTATATCCCAAAATGGAGCACAGCAGCGGAGCCAGTACTGTACCCGAGCCCAAAGGCATCACTGTGCTGTTTCTTGTCTCGCTGCAAGAAGACAAAGCTTGGGAGGCTGAAATAGGAGAAAACATTGACTTGTGTGTGTCATCCAAGAGCAACCACATTTTCTTGGGAGTTCGGGCAGGGCATCTCCACCAGCAGAAGTAGATTCTCTTTCCTCTAAGCAGTCAAAGTGCTCTGACCCTGATTCAGAGCCTGGGAGAAGATTTAACTACAACTACATCGCTTTGCCGCTAAAATTGCAGGGTCTGTATCACCACTCCTCCGTGTGTCAGAAGCCGGGTTGTCTGCTCTATTAACATTGTAAGACGTTAATTAAACCAGAACGGCAGAGAGATACTTAACTGGAGATGGCGTGCCCGCTTCTTCTGTGAGGTTAAGGAATTGCATAATTATTTGGAGCAGATGAATGGCAAATCCCTGACACCTCACATCCCCACTGACACCAGTGCCACAGCTTCCCTCTAAAACAAGGGGTCTGGAGGATGCTACTCCTGAATTATTTCTCCTGCAATAAGCCACACCGTCCACAGTCAGAGGGCTGGGCAGGGAAGGCGGCATGTCCTAAGGCTTCCCTATGGACTGGACTTGGAATAGTGTTGCAAACAGAACCCTACACCTCTCCTTTGGCTGTGTCAGTGTAAAGTGCTCGGTTTGATTGCTGTAGGTTGTAATATTTCTTCCTGCAGCATTCGGCCTCCACCAAAGCCAGACATTTCAATGACTTCCATTTGAATTTTCTAAGCATTTGCATTCCAATAAAAAAAAAAATCATAAAAAAAGGAATACTAAATTTTCCCACGGAGTGGAAACACCACCTTTTGTCCAAAGACAAACTCATCCTCCCCATATGTAAGGTAGTCCCCCTGCAAGCAGTGTCAAGGTTGGTCAAACAACTTAGACCTCACAAGTCCAGGCTGCAACCGCTCCCCTGCTCAGCACCAGCAGCTTGCTTTTGGTTTTCCCCCGCTGTTTGCAGCTGTGCTGAGGAGCTTATAACTTCCCTGAAAATAATTCTGCAGTCATCTCCGGATAAAAACCCTTCCTGCCAGTTATGTGTTCAGCAGAGCAGATACAGGGACGTTGGAGATGCCAGCACCCACGCGTGC
Source organism: Bartramia longicauda (assembly GCA_028566575.1). Lineage (NCBI taxonomy): Eukaryota > Metazoa > Chordata > Aves > Charadriiformes > Scolopacidae > Bartramia > Bartramia longicauda. The sequence continues at coordinate 1,787,207 of JAOXNH010000067.1, forward strand.
AGGAGGTGGAAGGGACCATGGAGGCTCACTGAGGAGGTGGGTGTCCTTTCCCCCAGGGTGTTCTCCTCCACAGACCAGGTGAGGAGCCACCAAGAGCAGCTACTGCTCAGTGCTTTGGAAAGGAAAGCCTAGTGATCCTGCAAAGCAGCCTCTTGGCTCCTAGAAGGACACTCGGGAGGGAAGCTCTTGGTGCACCTTGTGTGAGGATGGGACCCTGCCATGTCACACTCTCTCACAGCTCATCTCCCTTAAGAGAACTCTTTATCCCCCTCTAAAACAACGCATCCTCACCACCCCTCACCCAGCCCAAGACCTCCCATGTGCCCCCACACCAACCATTTTCTCATGCACACACGTTTTAGTGGCATTAGTTTAGAATTTCCCAGCTCTTAATCAATCACTCCTCTCCTAATGAGCACTTAGCATGCAAATTACCTTTCCTAAAGGCCATTTTGCAGAGCAGGGTTTCCTGTTGCCATGCAGTCTGCCTCTGCTGCCTTCCAGGAGCTCATAAAACAATTATTGTCCTGCTGCATTGTAGCGCCTGGGCTATGGATGCAAGCAGCTGATTAGATTGATTGCTTCCACAATACCCAATTAACCCACTCACTCTGCAAATGATTGACTTAATCAAAGGCAATTAGCGCCTGAATGGCTACATCAGACAGAAAGCCAGGATTTAGTAGATGATTGAGATAACACCTTACAGACATCTCCTTGGCCTTCTAAGGGAAAACATCATCATTAATGCTCAGCTCTTGGAGCTGGAAGTACCTGAAACCTTAGGTGGGTGGTTTTAGGTGGCACAGAGGTAGGAACATGTATTTCCCTTTACTGATACAGGAAACAACGCCACGCGCTACTCCTAAGGGGAACTTGGAAAGCATCGATGTTCCCCTTTTCCCCCCTCTTCCTGCTCGTGTGGGACTGGGACCACGGACCAGCGGAACAGACCCCAATGACCAGCTGTCACAAAGCGGTAGCTTTCGGCCCTGACAGCTCTCGACAGTCAGTTCCTGACTGATGGGTGCACAAGGTTGTCTCCCATTGCCAATCCTCCGAGCAAATCAAATGTGTTTTACAAAGCCATCTGCAGTACTGACCTCTTGCCCACAGTACTGACCATCTTCTCCCACAACGTAGAAAAGCTGCCCCAAAGGACCAGATTTGGAAGCAGAACCATGGGTGACCTCAGGGATAAATCACCCCAAACCAGCACAGCCAAGACAAAACCTCACCGTGGGAAGATCAAGGAGAGCAACCCATGCCCCCTAAAACAGAGGACAGAGACCATTTTGGATCACGTGTAGGACAACTTCAAGGTCAAAGCCAAGCGTGGAAAACAAACTTTCCAGATCACTACAAAAATAGGTTGTCACCTTGCTCCTTCTTGAGCAACAAAGCCCTTGAAATGGAAAAAGTCGTTTGTTCAGCTACCCAGCTGCTGGGATCAATATGTGGAATGGAGCCAAACACATCGTCTCTGTGGGAAAAACACAGGGCTGAGCTTAAGAACGCATCAAGATCCTGGTGTTGATGGAAAGCAGAGGAGGTCTGTCCCCATCCATAGGCATGTGGTATTTAAAGGCAAGGTCGGTCCCTGGGTTTCCAGTCCCTTTTAATGTCATCGTGAATACACTTGCACTGCTGGCTCACAGCCGAAAATCCAAATTGCTTCTAAGCAAAGCCCCAATAATAAAGCTGAAATCCATTAAGCCTGTGATGTTTGCCACTATTTAAATCTGATTAAAATCGTACATGACACCACTAAGCCCAACAGCCAGAAAACACTCCCGTCAGGTCTGATGTTTCCCCGTGTAATCCAGACCCCCCCCTTCTTTCACCAGGTTGTCAGCTAAAAGGAGCCGTAATAAGAGATCATGCACCTAATCCAGCTTCCTAAGCTGTTTTTAACTGGTTTCTTTAATCACATGTTTTGATTCCCTACGGAGTAGCTCTCAGGTGACAAAGCCATTAATACAGTCATTCATCCTCCCAGAAGGTATCTCGGATGGGATCGCCTTGTCCCTTGTGCAGACTGAGAGCGGCAGCAAGGAGACAGGGGAGGTGCCTGAGAGGTGGGAAACCCAGGCAGCAGGAGGTGACAGCCTCTGGAGAAAGTGACTGCAAGGCAAAGGACACTCGCCAGAGAAAAAACTCTTTTAAAAAGAGTGATTCTTGGTCTCCCAGTGAGCACTCACTCGCCTCCCCTGAAAACACTGCCTGGGAACGAATACCAGGAGAAAATACCAAAACATGAAATTCCCAAGTCCTCACCTGGCCGCTGGAGGCATGTCAGGTTTGGTGTCCACCGCAGAGAACACAGCCACATCCTCCCTTTTATCACTTTATCTTATAATTGACCGTTGATACAGTACAACTTCCATGGCAACTTAATTATTGAGCAAGTGTTTACATATTAAAGATAAGAGAATAGTTGGCTGCTGCAGCGAGATTCGATTGCATCTGCTGGGAGACGTTAAAACCCTCTGCTACAGAAAATGGCTTTACTGGAAGTCTTGCGCTTGCCTTACTGAGAATTGAATGTGGAATCTAATTTTACTTGGAAATCAAATGCTTCCTCTTCGGCTGGCATGCCCATACGCCCACCTGGGAGCCGCTGGCTGCTCAGAGAGAAAAAAAATCCAGTTACAGGTAAATAACCTTCAGGTTTTGATCTTTTGCAGCCAGCCTTTCATTAGAAAGAGGCAGATGAAAGCTGAGAGGTTCCCAGTGCGATGCTCATCCCATTTACCAGCACTGAACGCAGCTGAAGCCTGATCTAGCTGGAAAGCTGGGCAAGAAAACATTTAAGGACAGGCATGTGGTCCTAAGTCACAATAATATCTGTGCAGCAGAGCGCTTCTGAAGCTGGAATTTGAGAGCCAATCCACTCCCAGATCAGAAACCAGGATCCTCCTTGGGCAAAACACCCCAAAACGTCCTCCCTGCAGCTGTTGCACAAAAGCTGTGTGGGGAGATCATAGGATCACAGAATGGTTTGGGTTGGAAGGGACCTTAAAGATCATCCAGTCCCACCTACTGCCTCACATGCAACCACAATGACTTTTATACAGAAAGCAAAGAGGTGAGATCCCCAAAGGACTTGAGGCTGAGGAGCCTTTACACCCTCGGCAGGCACCACAGGTGGGCAACACCAACCTACAGGCTCCAGCTCAGAACAACTGCAAAGCACCAGGAACTACCTAAAGGCCTGGATTTCATACAGGCATCCTGCAGAGCCTCAAACCACAGCTCTGGGATCAGGCTACAATAGCCTCCTTGAATCCTTTCAGATGGGTTTCCTACCCACATCAATAAATAAAACCTCAGCTTCTCACACAGATCAACCCAACCAAGGAGGAGGTGAACTTAATCCCCCAGCAGAGCTTTATAGAAGGCAGCAGAGAAGCTCACCACCAACTTCAGAGGGGTTTAAGACCCTCTTTCCGGGGCATCCCGGAATAAAGCATTCCCCCCACGTAGGCAGCGTTGCCGTACAGCCATAAATCACGGGAACCCGGCCTCGCAGGCACATAACATTCCTCTTTGTTTGCTTTGAGGAGAAATCCACGCGGCTTCGAGCACATCTGCTGCAGCGCTAACGGCTCCTGATCCTCTATTATTGAGTGTTCCACACATTTACAGTCCAGGCTATTGCTTTACGCAGGGAAAGGAGACGTTTTTAATTTAGGACTTCACTGGTTCCTTTCCTGGCTGCTGGTTTTACAGCTGGCTCAGAAATCAGCTGGCTTTCTAGATAGTTTTTCTAAAACTATCACACACACACACACACCCATCCCCTGGCGCAGTGCGACCCCACTTCATGAGCTCCTGGAATTGTATAAATCAAGGCTAAATTCCATCCCAATAAATCATTGGCCAAAAAACCCCCGTCGACTTTGCCGCGCTGAAATTTCTTCTTCCAGCCTCTGCAATGCCTGAAAGTTTGAAATTCGCTCCCCGCTGAGCAGCCTCCGTGTCTTTGGGGTATTTTGGGGTATTTTGGGGATATGCTGTTTGTTACTGACGTGCCACAAAACCGCTTCCCTCAAGGGCTGCCTTGGTTTTGGAAACAGAGCCGGCTCCCGGAGGCAGCTGCTGTGGCTGTGTCTGCACCTCAACCACAGCAGTATTTTAAAAACCAGTCCTATCCCACCACTCGGGGAGACACCCCCCGGCCGGTTTCACTCTCAGCATCCAAGAGGTGTGGATGATGCTGCAGACTTCTCTGCTGCATCGGAGATGTCCGGGTGAAAACTCGGGGGAGGTCACTGCAGGGGGGCAATGCAGGTGGGGACGGGCTGGTGTCGGTCAGAAAGAGCCCCCCAGAAAGAGCAAACCCCACGCTTGGTGGTTGGGGTTGGTCTAAGGCTCAACGACATCCTCGGCAAACTCCAGAAAAAGACATGACCTCACTCTGGAAAAACATTCTTTATCTGATGAGAGACAGAAACCGCCTGGCCCCGCTCAGGTCTCCAACGTAAAATGGATCTTTCTTTAATAGAAATTTAATTAAGCTAGGACGAGTTACAATGAAATCAGCCTTCTCCCTGTACTTCGTTATCGTGCTGCTTCCTACTCTCTGCCTCCTCATTAGCAGAAGATGCACCAGCCCTTTGGTCCTGTGTCCCTACCCAGGGAACACAAACGTGCACAGGATAAAAACACCGGGAGATTGGGACACTGGGAACTGCCATCAGAAATAGAAAGGGATGGTCCTCTATTCTTTCCCTAAATGTTTGTCAAAACCACGGAGAACCAGCCTGATGCTTCTCCTTAGCTCTCTCCAATTAGTAGAGATCCATTTATTGACTCTAAAATCCCAAGGTTACAGGAACAGGCAGCCTGAGCAATATCAAAATACACTACTTGAAGTTGGTCAGCCTCAAATAGGGAAAGCTCAAGGACAGGAGCGACTCAAGCTAATTATAATCGAGGTGTCTCATACACTTATTAATCCTTCAGCCTACAATCAGCGGTGGGACTGACCCTCCCAGCGGCACCAACAGCTCAGGGCATCTCCAGGGACCATCCGGAGCATCCCAGCACATCCCCAAAAACAGGCAGCGCGTTCAGCCACCGAGGGCAGCCCGGGGCAGGAGGGGCTGAGACCATCTCACCCGTGAGAAACTGTGGGAGTTCAGTAAACACGACTGACCTCACGCCGACCACAAACCAAACGCCTTTGATTGGAGTTGGCAAATGCAAATATTTCTGTTCAGGATGACGCAAAATGAAACAATGTTTCTTAGGTGTGCTTTTTTGAGAGGGGGTAAAAAAAAACCCTAACCAAACACTCTGCACAAAGTGCTTAGATAGAGATGAAAAAGACTAACCCCAAATTATTTGGAATTTCCCAGGCCAGCCCTTTCCCCTCCCGGCAGGGCTCGCTCCCCTGCCACGCTGCTTCCCCCGCACCCAGCATCGCTGCTTTAATTGGCACCACAAGAGCTGCTGCTCTTTGGCTAATTACAGATGCTTGGATCAGAGCTGGGCTGAAGGCAGCTTGACAGAACCAGCTGTTAAAACTACAGCTGGATCCTGACCTAGCCGTGAACATCCCGCTTTAGCTGGCAGTGGTGCCACCCCCCTCCCCAGAGCTGGCTGCCCAGCTGGGCTTCCTCCTCCTCCTCCTCCTCCACCTCCAGCTCGGACCCACAGGTCCTCACCTGCAATTTTTAGCTGCCTAAATGCTTTTCTGCTCTAGAGAAACTGAAGACATCAGCATATTTCTTCTTGCTAGATGTTCTTCTTCCTCCAGCAGCTATCCGTAAGATCCATCACCCCCCATCACTTCGTCAGCACAACGTTCATGGATTTCCTGGAGAGCCCAACAGCGGCTGCTGGCCTCTCGCCACGGCTCAGACAGGTAGGGAAAAAAATAAAAAAGCACCAAAGTTTTCTCTGAAAGGAAAGGTTTTGCATTTGGAGCCTTTTCCTTCATCTTCTGGTGGTCACTTTGTGTGGTGTCTCTGTAGCAAGGCTGGGAAATGGCCCAGCATCTCCCTTTGGTTTTAAGGGAGCCTCAGGAGGTGGTGTCACTCTTTGGGGGGGTTGCACCAAGTCTGAATTGGCTCTGAAAGGCTCTGAAAGGCTGCTCTGCTTCCTGGCCATACAATGCCTGCCCTGTCAAAACGTCAGCGCATCCCAGCACGGGAACGGTGCCACATGCAGGTCCCTGTCACTGTCCCTGTTCCCTGTCAGGAGAAAACATCATACCAAGGCAAACACACCCTGATCTCCTCTTGCGTCCTCCTCTCCAGTTCCCTTTGTTAAACAGCTCTTTGATGTGCCTTGTCTTTATGCAGTAAGGTCTGTGTTTGAGGTTTAAATCGTTTTGTCTTGCAAAGTTAAAGGAGGGAGCAAAGGCTGAGCGGGACCCAGCACCAGCAGCCCCAGGAGGACCCGTTTTCTCCACCACCTTGGCTGGACCCATGGCTGATGCCGCAGCAGATGGTGTGAGTCCGGCTGGGGTTTATGTCCTCTCAAGAAACCAGCAGCAGGTATTTTTTTCAAATGGATCCCTTTCCTTCCATGGCAATTTGGCTCAATATTTATTCACCCTGGAGACGGGCTGTTGTGTGTTTCCACTCCGCTCCGGACGAGGCTGCAGGGAGCAGGAGAGGTGACCTGCACAGCATCACCCCCCGTCTGCCTCCCGCGGCAGCAGGGTCAGGACACGCCGGGGCAGAAATAGTCGTTTGTTTTAAAGCAATGACTGCATTTCCCTCAAACCTCCAAGGAGAGGATGGGGAAAGGTTTCTTGGAGCAAATCCGGGCAGGGAGTTGTGTAACATTAAATGCAGGATTACACTGGAAAGACAGGAGGAATAGGAGGTTGAGCATCAGCAAACACTGTCCTGGCTGCTTCAGCTGAACATGCTTTTCCGAAGGGTTTCCTCCTTCCTCCATTTCAGTTTTTTCCAGAGCCTTTCATCCTCCTCATTAGAGAATATTTTAGGAAAAAAAAAGAGAACCCATAGTCCTTCTTTTCTGCACCCAAAATCCACGACACAGTGACCAGCACATGGGTGCGGATGCCAGCCCCCGCTGGGGCATCGTACCCTGCCCAACTCCCGGGGCTACAGACACCACCCCAATGCAAGCCATGGGGCTGTGCCAGTGAGGACGGAGCCACGGGGGCTCAAACCCACCCAGGGAGAGCCCAGGAGCACCATCCCCACGGTAGGTGAGATATCTAACAGCTCTCCCTGGCCACTGGCGAGCCCATCCAGGGGTGCAGGGAGACAGTGCCAGTGGAGCCGTGCCCGCCCAGCCTGGCTCCCAGCGTGACTCACGTCCCGGACAGCAGCTGATGTCAGTGCCTGTGGAACAGAAGCTCTCTCTGTGGCCCCGGCAGCAGGAGAAGGAGGTTTCTGTGCCCAGCAAGGTTGTTCGCTGGAGGGATGCTTGTGCTTTAACCCCCTCCTGACAACAGCCTCCAGTAACCTCGACACTGGACTGGGAGAACTGCTGGGTTTGCAGTTTCCATCTGGATGCTCATGTACCCAGCTCTCTGCTAAATGCTCTTTGATTATAACCTCTCCAGATAAATGCTCTTCAACCACAACCTCCCCGGACCAGGGCTGCTCCACCAGTGCATCTGTACAGCACTCAGCGCTCTGGATGCCGTCTGTGCATAATGGTCTCATGCAGCCTTGAAATGCAAAAATGCTCTTACACACCCTTGAAATGCAAACAGCGATGCAGTTTGCATCCTTTTTGGAGATGTCACTTAGCCTGCCCTCCTGCATCCCTCCCTGCCATGCTCCCCGCTGCTCCAACCACCACGGGGGATGCACCGGCAGAGCTCGCACGGCACCAAGCTCTCAGCCGGCTGCAAAACTCAGCCAAGAAGGTAAATTCCCCGGTACGGGCTGTGGTTCCAAATCATTTTATACTCTGGGACACTGACACAGGGCAGGGGTTCACGCCATAAAGGTGCAGCATCCCCGTGCCCTGGGCTTCTCATCGCCAGCTCCCCATGGGCACAAACACAAACTGCGAGGGGGTGTTGGTGCCAAGGGGAGGAATCACTCGTGGTTTTGGGCTGGGGAGGGTGAAAACGCAGCCAGACTTTGGGACCGAGCAGCCCGGGTCTGACAGAGAAGAGAGGGATTGAGCGCGGGGACTGGTAACACAATTTTGCTGAAATCCAGTCAGAGTCGAAGCTGCTGCTTTGGTTCAGCCAAATACCGGAACCGGCTGCTGGGAATTTACTGGAAACGGTGATTTAACAGAAGGCACCAGTGATGCAATCCCAGTGTGCACCCCGAGAACCAGCACACGCTGCAGGGAACTGGTGCCGTGACTTCCTACCACAAAACATCTCCTCCCTCACGCCCAAATCTCTGCTTCGCCAAAGTCCACACCAATTTTCAACCAAACACCAGGCTACCTGGATTTTTTGCTGCTTTTTAGCTGCACTGCTGTTAGTTTTTTTATTCCCATCTCTAGGTCTATGAGGGATCTGCTGCCAGGGATGGGAAAGAGGAGCTGAGCCGGCGGTACCAAACAGGGAGGGATGCTCCACAGATCTTGTGCCAGCTGCATCTTCCCGACATCGCGGAAACAAGCCCTTCCCATCAAAGAGGGACCGCAGCAGAAAATGCCAGAGCTTCTCTCAAAGCCCAGCTCTAATACTTGAGCCTTTCAAGCATCAGAAGAGAATTTAATCCATTTTACAACTAGCATCAGATAACAGTGACATTAAAAAGCAGTCGGAGCAAAGCAGCAACTCCTCTTTGAGGCTAGTGAGTAGAAATAAATTAACTCATTTCTTTATATTGGAAATTCCTCTCCACAGACTGAGATCAAGGCCTGCTAAAGCTTTTGACAGCTCTGTTTGCCCATCAGCCACGTGCGCGTTGAGGTTAAATAGAGATTTACACCCAGAGAAACTCCTGAAAACACTCCGACCTCTGGCTCGAGATCACCGATGCAGCCAGCGTTTTCAGAAGTTCAACTCAAAAAATGTCAGAAGAGTCAGTTATAATTAGGCTTTTTCTGAATTTCTATATATGGTGTAAATCAAGAGGCGAGTCCCTGGCATTATGGGAAACGTGCCAGGAAAAGGACAGAATGAGGGGGAAATAAACTCTTTATTCCTATGGCACTGTGCGCTTTACAGACACGTAACGCGGGCTGGGCTTTAAAGGGGACTTACAATTTTGCAACATTACGTGGCTCTAAAACTCTTACTCCTGTATTCAGAGTAACCTGGCGTTTGTAAAGCGACACCTCAGATCTCACTGCTGTCACCAGAGATGTCTCCACGGCCATCACCAGGTTTTGGGGGAAGGCTTTGGGTACATTAACACAAACCACTGCAGCTGCTCTGCAGAGATTTCTCCACGGCTTAAAACACCCATCAGGTGGCAGAGATTACAAACCGATTTTCCTTACCAAAAGTGCTTATGGCCTAATTACAAACCACCCCGAGCTGCCGCTGCAAAGCCAGTGACATCACTCAGCAGATCTGCCCCGGGACAGAGCCATCCTGGGAACTGCCCCCGGGTTTGTGCCTCAGCCCCTGGGACAAAGGGCAGGCGGAGCGACAGCGGCTCCGCTCAGCCCCGCGTTGGCACCAAAGGGTATTTTTATCACGAGGAGATGTTGTAATCCCACAGGGGACTGGGGGAGGGGAGAGGAGGTGGAAGGAAAAAAAAAAATCAAAAATAGATGCTAAAGTATTTATATACCTTCTCAGGTCATATAGGAGAGGCAGCGCGTTGCCTCGCACTGGGGCCAGGTACAGCCGCCCCGGCCGGCACGGCGTGAAAATGGTGGTAGATTATTTCAGACACACACCAAACCCCACACACCAAACCCAGACCAGCCAAGCCCCCCAAGAAGGCATTGGGGTGCTCCTGCAGACTCTGCTGCACCCCGCGCCCATCCAGCCTCTGCTGTGCCACTCACCTTGTTCTGCTCCACCATGGCACGTACCCGTCAAAGCCTGGCGAGATGTTGCTGATAATAAGCCTAGAAACGGCTGCTTTTATCACAGGCTCTCTCTTATTCCCAAGGAACCCATGCTTACACCAGCACCGTCCATCCATCTCTCCCTCTGGCTTTCCAGCATCTTGGACAGTTTCAGCCAGATGTAGCTCCCTGGAGTTGCTAAACGCTCCAATCTTTCTTGCTGATAAAGCAAGGGGATAATGTAGAGGCATAGAAGTCAGCCTCATCCCTGCAGAACCACCCCTGTAGTGGGGGCGCTGCCTGTTTTTTCTCCAAGGGGCTGGAATCTGCCTGCTCTGACCTCACACCCACCCGCGCTGCCATCCCACTCTGCGTCTGTATGTGCTCACCGTGACCACCCGCAGACCTTCACCTGGGAAAAGCCAGGAGAACTCCCTGGGAGCCAGTGGAAATAGAAACAGGAATATCTGCCAAGGATGTGGGTTGCATTTGGGGGAAAAAAAAATGGTGATGAAGTAAATCTTCACGCTGGTGTGTATGAAAGAAGCTGAGAGGGCAGCTGGCTACCATCCTGACCACAGGCAGTAGCTGGCCCAAATCACCCCCAGTGCTAAAAGCAGCTCTTGATTTAGATAACGCCTCTGCAAGAATAGAGTTTCGATTCGATTGTTTGATTTAATGGGCTGTTCTCATCAGCAGGATGCTACAGGAAGCACCTACAGCACTTCTCCCCCTTTGCAAGGAGGTGGTTTCACACAACAGCTTTGTATTGCCCTTATTAAGGGGCTCCCACAGCAGCATTTCATCAGATGTTGCCAGGGTTTGTGTGAGGAAGGGCATTTCACCACCCACAGCGTGATGCTCCGACCAGGGAGTAGGTCCAGCAGGAGGGAGCAGTCACCCACATCCAGGACTTCAGGCAGCATGAACCAGCACAAGCATCAACGGAGCAAATTCACACCAGCTGAGGCAGAAATAGGGCAGGAAAAAACCAAAAACCCACCCTTGCCTTTCTTGCACCTCTCATGGAAGCCCAAATCCCAGGACAACCTGCTGCCGTGATCTCAATACCACCGAGACCCTGCTGCTGTCTCTCCCTTTAAGCCTTTTCACCAGCAACAATTTCTGTTTCGCTTCAACGCCCCTTCCCCTCCAGGGAGCTGCAGCCGAGCCCGAGAAGGCTGTTCTGGAGGGCAGTGATTTATTGGCACAGGCAAGGATGTGCATGGGAAAGGATGCTGGAGAAAACCTCTCTCCTTCGCCACTGTCCCCCCAGCAGGCTGCAGCACGGAAACCTTGCTGAGTGCTCGGACGATGCCCCGTTCCCCTGAGCTCCTCCGGCAGGGTCGGGGGGTGCGACCCCGCACCAGGCACAGCAGGCTCTGCCAGCCCCAAAGCACAGTGTTTAACCAGATTCTTTCAGGCTGCTCCAAAGAGCTGTAATACCAAATATATCCAGTGAAAGTCCTAGTTTTCCTAAGGCAGAGAGCCACCATCCCCAAGGACAGCCATGGGAGATGTCCTCCCATTTTTTCCCAAGACCAACCCTCCCAACATCTCAGCTCTGCCCTCTCCCCTTCCCAGACCCCCAGGCTCTGCTAACAACTGGGATGAGGGAGTGTTACTGGCCAGAGAAGAGGGGGTGTTTTTCTGAGAGGCTAAAGAAATAAGTTGATGTCTCGGAAGCTCTCAACATACCACAATTCAAAGATAAAACAATCAGACCGGACACTTCTCATGTCAGCAACGTCACCTTCTGACATTCTCTATGCGTTTTTTTTTCCCTCACCCACAAAGGAAAAGTGAGCAAATAGTAAGCTTGTTAATTCTCTAATTGCATTTTGAAGCTGTGAATTCACTGAACTTGGCCATTTCCTGCAGAAGTTTCTGATGAAAAAGGACAAAAAGCATTTTGCAGGGAAATTCCTGATCACCTTCCCTTTGCCGCAGCTCGGATCAGCTGCTACTCCAGGGTCTCCCACCTCCCTCCTTCCCCCTGCTCCCTCATCCTCTCTCTTTGCCAACAGCCACAGCTCAGAAGACACTGCCTGTCCCCAGACACCCACCATGGGACCAAACCTCTTCTCCCCCATCAGGCACAGCAAAGAGGATGGGGACAATTCACAAATGGCTTCACACCTCCTTCTCCATGAGCATCCCCTCAAAGACCACCCCCAGCAGCATCTCAGCAAACGACCCCAGGAGATCTCAAGCTTTTCTTTCTTCGCTCTGGCTGCCTGGCAGACTCCCCCCTGTGCTACGGGCTGGCTGATGGGCAATAAAACCCCTGCCCTTTCAGGCTGCCGGGAGGTTTGTTCTCCAGGTGCTGCTCAGCCCTGTAATTCCTCCTTGGAGAGAGGAGCTTTGTTTTTTCACAGCCTCCGAAGCACACATGGTGGAGCCGGTGTTGCTCTGACACTCGTAGCTCCCCACGAACTGGCTGAAACGGGGTGAGAGACAGCAGAGGATGAGGTCTGGCAGCTACAATAATTGGGTTTTAACTGCAACGCTGCTCACCGCTTCGTCTGATCAGGCCCAAAATAAACTGCATTACATCAGTGCGGGTCAGACTGAACTAATAAGGGTGTCGTTCTCACACCGAGAGGGAGCGTATTTATGTCCCATGTGTTTTCTCCAGTGCTTTGCAGCCAGAGCTCCTTCCAACTGTGCAAGCACAGGGGAAAATTAATTCAGACTGCTGCCCAAATTATGCAAGAGCCACATGGAACAGAAAGCGCGTATTAACAGATTTTACTATTTTAGGGTATTCTTTCATGTCTCAGAATTTATTTTGCCGTCATATTTGCAGACAAATACAAAATAACATATAAGTAATCTTTAGGGTGTTGACAGAAGGGAGTACAAGCAAATAAACACCTTCAGACAAATGCTACTCTTTGTCACTACCTGGGTAAACCTGCCCTGACCTCAGTGATGACAACAAGACCTAGTCCATAGTGCTATAAATACAGGACTACAAGCCAACAGAGGCTAAAGCCCCGATCGTCTTTGACTTTGCTAATTACCCAAAATCTTGCCTGTATCTTCCGGATTTCTCAGTTGCTCCAAAGAAAGCTCTCAGGCCACCTAAGAAGGCAGTAGCACCGTATTATCTTACTCTGCAGTTCAACAGGTCATCACACCCAGCTCTGTAACTACCAATCAAATAATCAAAGGCTCCTCCGACTTCCATCCCAAAAGATAGGATTTAAATCTTCAGCTGCTGTAAATCTGAGTTCCTCCACTGTTTTTATGGGCCCTGTGACAATTTACATCAGCTGAGGAGCTCCAACCTCCCACGACTAAAGCATGAAAGCAGTGATGCTCCTTGGCATTTATTATCCTCCCCCCTTGCAAACGATGCATTCCCATCCCGAATGCCTTTGGGAACCAAAGGGTCTCGCCATGAAAGATGCACAACAGCATCTGCCGTGGGTGAGGGGAACCCATCGTTCCCTGATCCCACTGCAAGGGCATCGTACCGGCACGCAGAGCTGGCAGCAGTGATTTTATCAGCTGTACCCTCCTGTGAACCCTCTCTCTCCTGCTCCTGACTGCTCTTCCACCATCCCATAAATTAACAGCAATAGGATTTACCAGCCTATTTATAGGAAGCGCAAGGCGGCAGCGTTCACAGCCAAGTTGTGGGAAGCTGTGCTTGACGACGATGCTGTTTGTGCCCAGTTTACCCCTGGAAAGCACCTACACCCTGCTCTAAGAGCACATAAATCATTGCTGCGCTGTCTCGGGTGATGCCTTCAAGGGTGGCAACTCCTTTTGTTGCTGGAGATCCCATCATCCCTCCCCGACTGCACCAGCCACCTCCATCCCATGGACAGGTGCCTTCATGGTCCTAACAGCAACGTTAAGCCATTTTTCCTGACAAGCATTAAGAGATTAAACACCTGCTTGTGAAGAGCTCTCCCACCTCATTCCCTGATGTTTAAAGCAAAGACCCCAAGACGTGTTATCCCTGCCTACTGCCCCTCCCAGGCTGGGCTTCAGCTTGTCCCAGGGCATCAACTCCTCCTGGCACCCTGGAGGTAAGGAGATGGATCCATCAGGAGTCAAAGCCAAGTTCAAGGAGCAAATAATCCCCTTTTGCCCTCTCTTGGCCACAGGCATGTCCCTTTCTCTCCTCTGTGGCCTGAGATACGTTAGAGCAGCTGCACCTCGACCAGTTTATAATATTACGGTGCTCCAACCCTTTTGCTTCCTTTGCATCTCCCTTGGTTAAAAGAAATCCGTTTGATTAAGAGGAATCAAAAGCATCCAAATGAACGGACTTTCAGCAGGACTTTTGGGAAGCACTGCCATCAGTTCATTTTGGGAAGCATTGCCTATCAGCAGCGGGGGGGGAAATGTGTGAGCTTTTTAAAATTGACCAAAATCTCTTTTAAAATTATCAAACCTTTCAATTGCCTTGAGATCCAGATCCAGCCTTCGACAGCAATTACCCCCATCCTCCATTTCTAGGAGAATTCAGCACCCGAGCCCCATTAAACTCCATTAAAAGGGATAATTAGTTGGAGACTGACAGTAATTTAGCCAGTTCATTTATCAGAAAGGATAAAGCGAAGCCGGAACACGTTATTGTAAGGGTCTTAAAACTGGTATTATTCTGTGCTGTTGTGCAACAAACGTCTCGCTCGTGGAAGGGACATGGACCACGGTGTTAATTGGGATTGCTGGGGTGTAAATAATGTTTTGCTTCATAAAGTCGGGCTGGGGCAAACAAATTACTAAGCTCTCCCACTACAGCCGAATTAAGAGCTCAAATGTATAAAAGGGTGTATCTAAGAATCGATAGTGGATCACCGGAGCATTTAATCACTCTTTTACTAATCTGCCTGCACTATCTGAACTCAAACTGACTCCTAGCACTAAAATCAATGGCACTGATATACTCATTAACGACGGCGCTTTCGGAGGGATGAAACCATCAGAGGTTGAAAAACTAACAGGGGGGAGGCAGAGGGGCCGAGAGCTGTGAACAGCACATGGGCTCCTGCTCCAGGGCTTCCCGGGGCAGCAAGAAACTCTCTGACACTTCCCTTACAGGAATTTCCACTGCCATCTCCTGCCAAGGGGACACGGCTGTGACAGCACATCCCAAGAGGGGACGCCTGAAGCAGGGAGTGAACCAAGGCCCATGGACCTACAGCCACAGCTCCTCTATGGGTCAAGGCTCGAGAGCTGGATTCAACCCACAGAGCTGCCCACACCATGGGTTTCCTCATGTGCAAAGCGTCTTTTTTTCCCTCCAATTCTGGTTCTGCTCCCTCGCATCGCTCTGTGTCTCCCGAGGCAGACACCACCGGTTCGGGGGCTCTGCAAGACCTTTTTGGGGAGCTCTTGCCTTTACATCCCCCACTGCCTCATATTCATACTCTCCCCCAGCAGCTGAAGAGTTTGCCGTGTCCTCCTGCCAGGTTTCCCCACACGACTACCTCAGCCCTGACCTGCATCCCTCACACTCCTGTCCCGAGACTCATTTCTCCCAAGCCTGTCAGTTCGGCTGCGATAGCTTCTGCTTGGCATCTACCGGCTCCAGACAGCCTCTCCCCAAAGGATTTTCTGAAAGACGTTGGATTTCTGACCAGGGTTTTGTCAGGCTGCCTGGAAAAGGATGTTGCTCAAACCGACTCAAAGACAGCATTTTCTTATTATTTTTTTTTTAAATGCAATTATTGAACAAATATCAGAATGCAAAATTGCCCCTGGGATTGGAAAATGGAATTAAATCTTCCAACAAACAGGAGAAAATGGGTAGCAACGTCTCTGTTAGCAACAAAATGTTTCATGCTTAGAAACTGGTAATCTCACACCCTCCGGGGAATTCAGGATGGTGAGAAGAAACGCTCGAAGGCAGCATCGGAAAGAAAAAGAGAGATTCAAGTGGGACACAAGCTGGATGTGGGATGGGCAGGAGAGCATCCCTGTGCTGGTCCCGCCTCGGTGCCTTCACAGGCAGCTCGGGAGGTGGAAAGCAATGGCCCAGATCCTCTGGAGTTCCCAGCCACGCTGAGCCCAGCATCACCAGGCACAGGAGGTCCACCCCATGCAGGGTGGCCACTCCAAGCTGCTGGTGTGGCCACCCCACGCCGCTGGTGTGGCCACTAAGCTGTATCAACACCGACAATCAGGGCAGAGCCAGGATACGTGGTGGGGCTGAGCTGCTTCTGCAAGGACCAAGCTCCAGCCTGTCTTGGAGGGCTTACAGAAGGTGTGGTTCAGACCAGCTCTTCAACAGCACTGGCTGACACCAGCTGGGCAAACTGGTGGCCCAGCACCATGCACAACACAATGATGAAACACCCTCGTTTCACCTTAGCAATACAAGAACTGTCCCAACGCACGTAGAAATGTCTCTGTTAGAGGTCAAGGTCTTGCATGGTTTGGTGGTGGATTTGGTACGTGAGGTTAATGGTTGGACTGCATGATCTTAAGGGTCTTTTCCAACCTAAATGCTGCTTTTCTACAGGACACAGGATTTTCCCTGGGCTTCCTTGTCAAGCCATGACCTAGGAAACAACCAACTCCCAGCAGAATATCCCAAAAGCTGAAAACAGCATCATCAACCGAATTACATCACGGAGCCCAGAAGAAGGAGCACTCTTTGGCAGAGGGTGAAGTACGAGCGTCCAACCACACCTGGGGGCAGTTATGGTCCAGCAGAAGGGAAAAGTTGGCACTGGAAGCTTGGTGTGTTTGTTGTAACACCAGCCTGAGGAGGTTCCACCCTCAGGAGGAACCACTGGCCAAAGCTCCCCTTTGATTCTTCTGGAGAGTAAATTCAACAAATGACATCCCGCTTGCACACGCCATTTGCACGGCTCCTGTGCTGGATTTTAATGATGGTACAATGCTCCAAGACAATATCCAACCCCAAAGCACACGTACACAACTGACAAGACGCCCACAGCCTGCACACCCTTCTCCTCCTCCTCCCGAGAGCACTGTCCATTTTAAATGGCTTACCCCGTTCGCCTCTATTCCGCGTTTAATGGCTTTTGAACTTCAAAGAGAGGGGAGAAAACCCTCCTGCCTCACCAGGCAGTTCAATATTATGCAGCCACATCACGGAAGAACACCTACAAAATACACTGCTAAAATAAACTCCCATTTGAACTCTTCCCATGATACTTTGCCGAGGGCTCAGAACACCCTGCCTTTCTCCCCGCACAGCGCTGAAGCACCCACTTCACTTTAACCACATAAACACTCTTCCTGGAGTCAAAAGGACTCATCATGTGCTTAAAACTATGCATTTGCCTGGAGTACCTAGTTGAATCTGAGCTTTTATAACTAGAAGTTGCATGGCATTAATTGGAAACATTCCTAGGTGAACATCATACACACATTGGCAGGTGGATTCCAAAATTATCTAAGAAATGAAACTTTTTATTGTTAATAGAATGTGTCCGACTGCAGCAAACCACTTTGAAAGTCTAAAATAAGAATGTGCACAATGTACTAAATATGGATGTGGAGACACACTGTGTGTATGCCTCGTGTGTACAAACCAGCAGAGCACAAATGCTCCAAACATAAATTGAGAATACATAAGATAAGATTTTAATTGTGGTTTTAATAACAGCAAACTGCTGGAGCTACTTGCTTATTATTAGTCTTGAAAAGCAGCATGAAAATAATATTTTAACCTTTCATCTGTAACATGGTCTGTGCTAATAAAATTATCCCAGAGTCACCCAAGCACAGAGCTGGTGTCAACTACTTAATGTGCAGAATAAATTAAATGCCACTTACATATAGCAAAGAAATGGCCACTCATTTCATGCTGCTCCTTACGCTGGTGCAGCCACACAATGAACACAGTTGAGCCTCCTGTCTCCTCTTCAAATCCTGCCCTTCTGCAGGAAACTCCTCTGACCCACTGCTCCCCTAAACCACCCCTTTGCAAGGCCACTGTCCCCTGCCCGTCGCGCTGGGAGCACAGAAACCAGCCCTGTCACACGCCCGGGGTCTCTAACACTCTGCACTTATTGTACTACACAGAGACCAGCTCCCACTGATGACACCCGAAGTATTGTGGAAAGACAGTAAACAGGGATTTGGGAAGAGTGGGAGACCCTACACACTTATCTACCATTAACCAAGCCATGCTGAGAGTCCTCCTTCACCTTTCCAAAGCAAAAGTCACCTTGATGAGACAAACCCCCCCATCTCCATCATCTCCATTCCATGGTGCCCACCACCAGAAATGAACTCACTGGTGCTTTATCTGACCTGCTGTTGGCCAACAGCCCGTGGAACTCAACAGAAAGACTCTTGGTAACTGGCTTATTTCCATCAGGTACTAAAATTCCCAAAGAGAGGGGAGAAAACCCTCTCATTTCACCATGCAGTTAAACACTATGCAGCCACGTTACTGAAGAACACCTACAAAATATGCTGCCAAAATAACTCCCCTTTGAACTCTTCCAACGACATTTCTCCGAGAGCTCAGAACACACTGCCCTTCTCCTCACCATCAGGTGGGATTTATTTCCATCAGGTATTAAAATTCCCAATATTCCCCAATCAAATACAGTGAATGCCAGGAGGGATCTTTCCCAAAAGACCACGCTTTCTCCTCCTACCTAGCGACATACGAGCAATAATCAATATAAAGAACATATAAACAGAGACCAAAAAACAGAAGGTGCCAGACATCCAGAAACTTATCTGCCCAAAAGTGTCTTTCGCTACCTGCGGAATAAGGCTCCTGCTTCTCGCTGTGAATGAACTCTTTTCGTTCGTATTTGGCTCTGATCCACTGTTCCCGCAGCAGTCTGGAAAAAAAAAAAATACAGAGAAAAGGAAACATGGTCCAAGGTACTCTAAGGAAGAATCCAGAATCATTAATTCTTCAATAAAAATACAAATGTGATTTAAAAGTCTTCCAAGAGTTGCATTGTACAGTCTGGAGTCAAGGGTTTCTTCTGTTTACTGTTGGACAACAATAAATCATTTCGTTGCACACCTAATTTTATCAGAAACTTATTTGATAAAATTTACAGATTTGGCATAATAACCCTGTCCCAGCCACCCCATCAGCCCCTCTACAAAATTCCCTCAGTATATGAATGATTTTAAACCGAATTTCCCCAGATTACATTCTTCAGTAACTGGGATCAGTAAATGAAAAAAAACCCAAACAACTGCATTCAAAAGAAAAATCTTTGCCCTGAATCTATCGACGTGGAAGCAGAAATTGGCTGTGCCTTGTGAGATCCATGTACATGACAGTCTTTTGGCCATCAAAGCTGCAGAGATACCATCTCCTTGTCACACACAGACAGCTATTCAATCAAACTGGACACTTTAAGGTTAAAGTGACACTTGTGACAAGGGGAAGCCCAGCCCAAGGATGGGTGACACTTGTGACACAGTCAACATGGAGCAGGGTGTTACACACCTCCCAAACTAGGACCAAGAGGAATTCAAGTGAGAGGTGACCTCTTCAAAATGAGAGGGATGTGGGACAGTCATTTCCAAAGCCCCACTCAACCTCCTGGAAGGTGCAAAAAGTGAAAAAGCCTCAAAAAGACAAGGAGAAGGTGGCTAGGTGAGGACATGAATGGGACCCAAACACCGGAGGGTGGTGAGAACCCAGGTGGCAGAGCTCTCCCAAACTCACAGCCTCTACGGCTAAGTCTAAGAAAGAAATCCATGATACGTGGCGGGAAACACACCTAGTGTGAGCTTTATTTACTATTTACATCTTGTGTTGAAAATTATACCAATGATTTATACACTGAGACCTTAACTTCCAAAAAGGAAAAAAATACCCCAAAGATTATAAATGCTTTTTTTTTTTTTTCAGTTTTATTTTAGCATAAGTGCAGGAACTAATGAAGTAGTTTAGATCTAGAATATGCTAGGAATTTCTTCAAACCATTTTTAGCTGCACTTAGTTCTTAACTGCCCTAGAACCTGAAATAGCCCAAGCAGGCAGAAATCACGGCACGTGTCATCCCCGCTCCGCAGCGACCGTTTCGGAGTGTCCTACACTGATGACAGTAAAAGATCCCCCACCATCGGGTGTGCTCTGAGAAACCCGTCACCCTTCAACACATCAACCTCTCCGCCAAGGAAAGTTGTTGCTATGCTTAATTACCTTTTCTCTTTCTGCTGACTGTGTAGATTTAACGCTATCTTTTCAGCAGACACATTCCAAAAACGCTCAAAGACGACAAGCGCACTAATACGGCTTATGAAAATCCACCTGCAGGTACAGCAAACACATTCATCCCATCTGCAAGAAGCTATTCAGTGAGAATTGTGGTTGTAATCGGTTTCCTGGCAGCAAAGGAGGAAATAATTACATATATTTTGTTCCACCCATTGTTTCATCCCCTTGGTTGGGCACCAGCCTTCTCCCACAAGGCTGAGGGAGCACCACAGCTTCCCTGCACCCAAAACTCAACTGTGAGCTTCTGCTGTCACAGAAGTAAGGCAAACTCTGCCTTTCCCCCTTCTGTTCCTGTTTCCATGACTGATCTGTAGTTGTTACACACACATCTGCAACTCTGACTCCGAACTCTGAAGAAGAACACCCATCTCCCTCCTGCTGTCAGCCGGCGCTGGGCTCCGCTGTGGGTACAGCCCATCCTCAGTGCATCTCAGGTTCCGATGCATTTTGTACAAGGGGGCTCTTCTGGGTTGAGCAGGATGCTCTGTCTGGATCCGACATCCACAGCACGGTAGCCCGCAAATGTAGAAGACCGATGACCCAAAAGGTGGTACTCAATTGCCTTGTTTCAACAAAGCTACCAAAATTTAATCACAAAATCAACACAAATACTTAAATCAGTTACTCTGCTTGCCATTTTCCCAGCCCGGCTGCTGCAGACAGCTTGTTACCACCGTAGCCAAACTTGGACCTTTCCAACGAGACGATCAGGGACTGAACTAGAAGGAAGAAAGCTCACACCACCCTGGGCTCCAGCTGATGTGGGTGGATTCAGCAGGAGCTGCAGCTGTTCCGAGTCTCCCAAGTCAGCCTTCCAGTGCCGATGTTTAAATACAGTACAGATAAAGGTTCACGTGCAGCAGCAGGAAAACCCTCTTGCTGCAATAGTGCAAATACCACAAGAGACACACTCTGCTGGTCTCAGCCTTTGGGAACACCGCTCCGCAGTGATTTATTTCCCACGACGCTGTCAGCAGCGGTGGATCCGTATCTCCACAGCTTTCATGTGAGAGGCACCTCACCCAAAGGGGTGTCCCTGAGGAGCTGCAAACTGCTCTCGATAACCTCTCCCAGCATTTGGGACAGACCACGAGTCGCTCCGATGACAGGACACCAGCCGTGCCACCTTCCCAGCTCACAGGTTTTTCCCCTTTCCTCATTCATCACAAACCCAGGCTCTTTCAGCAATAATTTTCCCAAAAACCAAGATACACCAAGAGCAGCCCATGGTTCGGGACAACTCAGTGCAAGGCCAGTAGCTGCAGCTTCTGCTCTGGGGGTTATTTATAGAAAGCAGAACAACTCCAGGAAAAGAAACTGAAACAAAAACCCAAGGAGGACATCGAGGAGTCCAGCATCTCCCTTCAGCGCAGCAGAGGAGTTGAGCAGAAGTTGACCACACTCACTCTCACGGACTGGAGGCAACCCAGCTGTGAGCCATCCAGCTTTTTAAGCTGCTTTTGAGTCTGGTGTTGAACCCTAGTTTCGCTGGCACAGCCTGGTCAAATTTAAACAGGAACAGGAATTTGTACTGGTATCTATGGGACCTCAGAGCAAGCAGAGGGCAGGGACCATCCAGAGGTCCCTCAAGCCACACAGTTTTCTCCACCATTTTCAGTGGGCTTCAGACCCAATCTCCATTTCAAGCGTGCCTTCAGGGGCATTTTAAACATCTGTTGCTGGGTTTTAGTTGAAACATATTTTTCCTGAGGTGCATATGTATGCAAATAACCCAGGGTGGACATCACATGCTGAATACAGGACCCTCCATCCAACCCCCCCGCTTTGATCTCGACAGGAGTTGTGTGAACAGAGAGGACTGTAGCAACAGCCTCATGGTGTTTTATTGCATTTCTGGTGAGGGGATAATGTAGCAAATATATTTTTCTAACAAAAATGAACGGCATAAGCGCATCATTCCTGAAGTGCGGAGATGCACAGCTTTCGGGATCAACTCCAAAAGCTTTAACAGCCCACCTAAAGTCTGGCAGGCTGCTGGTTACAGGGAATGTGTCATTTTTTGGCAATTAGAACAGAAAGGTCTTTGTAATTATCAAGACAAAAACCTGGGAACAAAAAAAATAATTAAAAAAAACCCAACAAAAAATAATCCAACCCACCAGAACCCAAAACCCTATGGAAAAAAACACATTTCCAACAGAATAAGGGAAAATTCGCCCCCCGAATGGAACAGGACTGGGCTGCACTGGGGAGGCGGCAGGTCCAGAGGCTGACAGAGTCAACACCACGAGCTCCAAATCTCATTTTAGGACTTGTTTGCTTGCCTGGCCACCCGCAGGAGAACAAGTGCTCTCTGTCAAAGGGCCAGCAAGGGAGGCTTCAGAAGAAGCCAGAGGAGCCCTTTTATCTCGGTCCCACATACTCACAGCAAAAAACCAAACACCACGGGAAAAGCTATTCAAGCAGTTTAATATCAGGCTGTGGCTGCGTGGCTTCGCTGTGCTCCATGGAGGAGTGCTGGGCAACCAAATTTACTGTCTCCAATTTTCTGTTGGAGCTGGGCCGGCTTTCCTCGGCTTTGTGGAGACGTAGGACAGACAAGAAGCCCCAGCCAGAGGTGAAAGTGGCCCAAAAGAGATCAAACACCATCCGCTACCACCCCCTGGTTGCATCTTCGTGAGCCACCATCACGTCCAACACAGACAAAAGAAATGAACGTTATCCAGGAACGCCATTTCCAAACCCCCAAATTTGCAGCTTCTGGAATTTGTCAGAGTTTTTTCCAGCAAAAACCAATCTGCTTTCCGCAGGCGGCTCTGTGGACGCTGCTATGCCAAGTTTCTGTCAAACAACTGTTTTAATGAAATTTTAAGTCCGAGTCCAAATTTTTGCTCAGGCAGCAAGGAGGGACACTGCAGCAGAGACCAAAAGCCTGTGGAGCTTCACACCCTGCCTCCGCATCCTTCCCTATCCGGTAAGTCCTCGCTGTGAGGACTCTGAAATGGCTTCGTGGAGGCATGAGACAGCTGGGGGGCTTCTTCCAGGCGCTCTGTGCATCGCCCCAGCCTGCAGAGCCCCAGGGGTGATGAGTTGTCCACCCCTCCAGAAGGTTGCTGCTGGCCACTGCTCTTCAAGGGCAGCAAAAAGACAGGGTTTTTGGCTATCAAGGCATGAGAATCTTGCCTTATGGATGTGAAGAAGCGAAAGCTGAATTTGAGTATGCAAAAGCCTAACACGCTCAATTAAAATGCTAACTGGTTCCTGTTCTGTTTGCCTGTTTGACATGCACGGCCCACTGCAGCACAATGCTATTTTTCAGAATGGTTAAACACAGATTAAAAACATGCAGGAAACAGCCTGTGTCGGCACTACCTTAACCTTGTAGCAATTTCCTCTGGAAATTAAAGGAATCAATACGAATTAATAGGCTTATGAGCTAACAACAAAGAGGACAGGGATGACAAGCGTGGCCGGTTGGGGCTGAAGGAGCAGACGGATCTCCAGCACTCGGCTGACGGCAGAGCGATGCTCAGGCAGAAACTTCCCGAAGGCGAGTGCCCAGTTTGAGCCATCACAGGAGGCTCCACCAGCTGGGAACAGATGAGCAGCCACTCCGAGAGGCCACGCTGCAGTTCCTCCAGCTTTACACCCAAAACAGCCAGCACTTTTGAAAGCCATGGACGTAAAATCTGAAGACCTTTATTAATAAGTAGGAGCCTGAGCAAAATGCTCAACTTTACCCCTCTGGACTTTAAGCTTTAAAGAAGTCTGTCTGCAAAGCACCAGCAAAAGGAGGTAACAGAGCAAGAAGAGACCAGGTGAGAAGACCCATCCCTGGAGGGGTTCAAGGCCAGGTTGGATGGGGCTTTTGGTCTGTTGGGAGGTGGTGCCCAGGGCAGGGGGTTGGAACTCGATGATCTTTAAGATCCTTTCCAACCCAAACCATTCTATGGTAAGTCTGCATCCTTGACCATCATTATGCCCCATGCACAGGAGGGGAAGGGACCAGGCTGACCTTTGGACACTGCACTGAGGTGATGGGCTTGGTGGTTCCTCTACCAAATGAACCCAACTTTCAACGATGAAGTAAGAAATAAAAAAATCCAGGGATTTACTAGGCAATTTTCTCTCTGCACATTTCAGTCGTACCATAATGCAATAAGCCACGTCTGCACATAACTGTTCTTTTTCAGATGACTACATAGATGACTCCTGAAGATGTGAGCCTCCCTCGGACACATCCCTCTCTCTGAGCGATGTCTCATTGCGTTCCAGATAACACAACCACCCAGTGCAACTCACGCCATTTCATTCTGCCCCATTTTTCCTACCAGGGAACTCAAAAGTGCTGGCAGTCAGCGTGTTGAAGCGTTCTGCATAAGGAGCAGATGCAGCTCCCACTTATCCAAGCATGGTGAGGGGAGCGGAGCGATGCACTGCCGCTCACACGCAGTTCCACAGAACGATGCTCTGTGCTCCTGAATCAAGCAAAAAGGCGGCAGAAAATGACGTTAAGTATCGGGCAGGGACATGAATGTGCTTCCAGTACTGCAGAAGCCCAGTAAGAGCTTGTCTCCATCTTCTTCTACCAGTTTCCAGCCAGACAAAGCCTTTTTCCTTTGCTTTTCCCCAAAAGCAATGCTAGCCCTGTTGATCACTCAAAACTCAGCCGTGTCCTTGCAGTGTATCTGCCCCGGACAGGGCTGTTTCACAGCTCTCCATCTGCTGCCGTGGTGCTCAAAGCTGGGCTGTGACCGCTCGTGACCATCCCAAGGAGGGTTTTCGTGCTTTAAGTTCTTCACCCAAGGCTCCTTGGGCCAACGCTGTGGTGATGTGGGAACATCCCAGAGCCTGGGATTCCCTGCAGCCTCAGGGACCACCCAGTGGTGCAGGAGTTGGCTGCTCTGCCCCGTGCTCCTGATGCATGGGCCAAGCTGCTGGCAGGGAGAAGATGAGAGGAGAGGATAGGACAGAAGGGGAATTTTTCTTTGGTTGTGTGGGGTTTTTTTTTGCATAAGCACAGCTGGTAAACTTTCCCTGGGCAATTCCAGAGCACTCCTCCAACTTCTCTAACTTTTGCCAAGTGTCTGACAGAGCCAGGAAGCCACAACAGGGGTTTCTGGAGGATGCAGGTGCCGCAGCCAAACACCGCGTATTTCCCAAGGAGACAAACACAACATCCCAGGCAGGAAGGAACAAGGAGAAGCCGGTGCTGCAGCACTTCTTCCCTCTTGCTCAGAATGATGCAAGTCTTCAAGCAAGCACAGCAGAGGGATTCCAGAAGGAGCATTATAAAATTAAGAAGTGTCAAATGAACCAACAGCCTGTCGTTACTGCGGCTCGTGCGTTAGCATCCTGCTGTGCCGAGTCTGGGCTCCCACAAAGCCTGCCCAGATCCAGCCACCGGCCAGCACGGGCTGCCCGGTGCTGGGAGCTGGGAACAACTCAGGCAATTGCAATGACCGTTCTGCAAGGAGGCAGGGAGAAAGCTAAATATATCCCCCTTTTAAAAGCAGCGCTCCCCTGCCCTCGTTTAGCATGTATTTGTTGAAAGGCACAGAGAGCCTCTAACTAGAGGGAGAAAAAAGGCAACCTGGCACAGCATCCTCCAAACATTCCCAAATATACAACATACCCACAGCTGCCTGTACCACGGTGTTGGAAGGAGATCTGTCACTGCAAGAGGTCACATCTGCCCCAGCACACCCTGCTGTCACCCTACATGAGCAGAGCCCCAGCCTCAGTTCAAGAAACCAGGGCATTTGGGCTGAAAACTGCCCCGGTGCAAAACAGGCAAGAAAACAAGACCCAGAGCCTCAGACGCTGCTTTCACACCACTGCAACGTCACCAAACCCCAGCTCCGTGTTCAGCCAGTGACACCCAGTCAAACACTGGGAGGGATCTCAGGGATCAGTACCCACCAGTTCACTAATACTGAAGTCCTGGTTCAGGAAATCATGCCCTCCGGACCCTCTGTGAAGACCAGTTTTACAAAGATACAATCTCCCCTGGGTATTCCGCAGGGCTGGACCCTAAAAACCAATTTTGGGTCATTTTCTTGCTCCCTGGATGGCACAGCATGTTCTGGCTGCTCAACCCCCTCAGTCTACAGAGTCCACCCCAGCTTATCGGGAGGTTCACCCTACGCTGTATGGGAGACAATATCCTTTAAACATCTTCACAGAGGAGATAGAAAAAATATAAAATCCACCACCCTGGCACGAAATCCCAGCATTTTTGCTTTATAAAGTAACCCAGCATCTCATCTACCAGACAAGCAAGGTAACGTTTTGATGCAGAAAGGCAGAGGAAATCCATGGGTAGAAATTGGCATTTCTGTAGCTCCAGAAGCTTGGAGGAGGCTGGGGAACAGACAAACTATTGACTTCCCTGCATCATCTCAACTCTGCTTATTAAACAAGATCCCACACACGGTATAAACCCTACCATATGCGCGCAGAAGAACAAAGACCTTCAGGGCCTTTTATAAATGAAACCTCCTTTGTGGCTAAATAAAATAAGTATCATGCTAAAACTAAAACATTACAGAGGCTGCAGCTGCACAAACAAATATCTGCTGTTTACCAGCAAAGGTATTTACTTACTGACAGTCCAGAAACGTTGGCTTGTAATAAAACGGTGGCATTTTAGATTCGTATTTTGCTTTTGCTACATTGTTTCCATTCGAGGCCATAAACTGTAAAAAAAGAGAGAAAACCAGAAAGAATTAAAAAATGTTAACGATGTTTTCCCTTGTCCTCTTCTGCTTCTACAGGATAATAAAATCACTGGGATGAGGGCTCTGTTCAGCAGCTGAGAGGCTTCCCCAGGACCCTGCACAGAAGGGAGGGTGTAAAGGCTGTGCCTGCAAATCCAGGCTCAGAAATTAATATTGGTTATTATTGCCAGGGCTGTCACAGCTTAACATGACACTGGGGACAGGTCTGTGTCCCGGTCACAGGTGCACGAGCCCCACGGGAGCAGAAGGCAGCACGCGGTGGCATCTCCCACTCACGGGCACGGGAACAGGATGGCTCCCAGGGAACCCAGCACAGAAATGGGGCAACCACCAGGCAGAACCTGACCCTGACTTTAAAACTCCAGGTGTTACAGCTCCAGCAAGGTCATCATCTCCGACAACATGCCCTGTGCCTTGGATCACATCACTGGTTCCGAAAGGATAATGTAATTTTTGCAAAGCCAGGCCAGCAGCCTCAGAAAGGAGCTTGAAGTATTAAAAATAAACAAATACATAAACAAACAAATAAATTCTGTCTGCCCTGACAGCCCTCCTTTCCTTCTGATCTCCTATAAAAACAGCTAGTTGAGAACACTGCAAACAACACCACGTATTTCCCTACCATACATTTCATCCAATGAAAATCACTTTATAGGTGTAAAACCCCCTCCATCTCCAGGCAGCCACGCTAAATACCTTCTGTACCAAATGCCAAGAATACAAGGATAACAAGCAGCTCAGCTTTTTCTTCCCCCCCTCCACCTCAAGATTTAGTTTTCATGATTTTCATGTTTTTGAGCTTCTCCAGTTTACACATTTGATCCATTCTCCAAAGGAAAAAAAAAAAATCAGGGAAGGGAAAACCCATGCAACACAAAGGGCTATTCTCCTCATCGAACACATGACTCCTCGAGCTGTGGCTTTCAGAAAAACCCCAAATCTACGACTTCCAAGATAAAGATCAGTGACTGGGAGGGTTCCTCCTGCCTGTAAAGACGCCGAGAGTCACGGCAGAGAGGTTTCCTGGGCAGGCTCCTCCTCAGCAGCGTCACGCGGATCCGGGCAGGTGCGTGGCACAAACTGGGAGAATTTACACTGTGAGGGTTCGGCTCTTCAAAATGTGAATTTAAGAGTCTTGGAGGCTACGTGGAACAAAGCCAGGAATAGCTGGGCTGGGCAGAGGTGGCAGAGCAGAGGCCCAGCCCACTGTCTGGGTTAGAGGTAACGCGAGAAGCAGAAGGTGATTCATTTAAAATTAGTAATTTCTACCCACTCTGTTCAACTGATACTCATACAGGTGGGGGGGGAAACCCTGCCAACTCCTTCATGAAATGGCTACTCCATTTTTCCATCAGCATCACAGACCTCATCCCCGCATTCAGGAATTACCTAGACATGCCTTCCGAAATCACGTTTGTTGCGGCATCTTTAGAGAGGATACATGATTTATACGGCTTTGCTGGTAAAATGCAGTGACCCAAACTCCCCGGTGCCTCCAGCCCCCGGCACACACGTACCTCCACTTGAGCATCGTCCCAGTCATCCAGACGGACCGACTTCACTTTGCTGACCTGGGGAATATTGCGATGGATTCCTGAACAATTCAAGCAGATGAAGATCCCAAGGCTGTGGGACGCCCAGTCCGGGTCTGAAAGCAAGACACAGGAGGGAATTGCACCGGATTGGTCACGGATTCCCCGCAGGAGGAAGGAGACGGGGCAGGACAGGGTATGGCGGGGGGGCAGTTCAGGAGTCAGCGGGTCCAAGTTCCCTGATTTTAAAGGCATCAAATGAACACACCAAGCAAAATACAGATGTGCGTTCATTTACATTGATAGTTGTACCAATTACACAAACAATTAACAGGTTTGCAGTCTCTAACACAGCAGTTATCCACAAAAATCCCAATACGCAGACAACAGCGTGTGCCCAAAACCTCCGAAACTCACACAAAGAGAGAAGAGGCGAACATCCATCTTCCATCAGCAGATCCCAGCCAAGCACCGGGTGGACCAGAAATTCCACGATTAAAACAAGCATATGTTACGCTGCTCCTTTGTTTTGCCTTTTTTTTTTTCCTCCCATATTTTAATTTTTAAAAATTATTTTACAAAGGGAGTGCTCCACAGAGGGACTTCCCTCCCTCGGCCACGGCTGCCCAGCAGCACAGCCCTCCGTGCCAGGAGGTTTCCAGCCCTTTGCCTTCATGGAAAAAACGCTGCCGGTGGCAGCTCTGCCCTTTCTCTGAGCAAAACCCCGCGCTGCTTACAGCCCCGAGCCCACGTCTCACACAAAGCACTTCCAACACAAGCCCTTCTCCTCCCCATTCCACTCGGGAGAGGCAGTGCCCCGAGCGTGGGGGGACGGAGAGGAACCGGAGGAGGGCAGGGGCAGGACACATCCACCAGTGTCCCCAGCGCTGCCTCGCTAACGAAGCCGATACAGGGGTCTTTGTTTGAACTCCGACTGGCAAAATGTCAGCGCCGGCTATTCCAGCTGAAAGGGCTTCCCTGCGAGCCACAGAGCCGGCCTCTAAACCCCACTCCTGCTCCTGACAGAGGTCCCCTCACCCCATCGTCCCCCAAGCCCTCCCAGTCTCACCGCATTGGGCTGGTGAGGGGTAAGGTCTCCCCTGCTCACAAACCTCCCTAATTTGTTTATTCCCCCGCAGTAATTACACTAAACGCTCGCTCCTCACAGCACAGCAATTATTTATAAAAGGCACGGGAACGTGCTTTCTCCTCCCTATCCATATTTCATGGCTGGGCTGTGTCGGTGCAGCAGGAACAGGCTGGTGTGGGGCTCCATGCATGGCTATGGGGGTCTGCTACCCCCCAGCTCACCCTAGAGAGGATGAATTCGGTTCCCAGAGGTGGTTGTGGTCAGACATAAACCCATGGGGCAACTGAGCAGCCCCATCGGACGCAGCCAGGTACCCCCCCAGGAAAAGGGAGCAGATTCCCAAGCTGCTGCAGGTCCCATCAGCCGCAGGTCCCTTGGCACAGGGCTGGGACCAGCAGCCTAAAACAAAGGTGGGTTTCTTCTGTTTCCCATGATCTCCCATCCTTACGTGACACCCCAACGATGACAGCTCAGGCCTGGCAACTATAAAATCAGTCAAGTTGATCTGAGCACACCACAGCTGGCAGTGAGGAGATGGGGTGCTCTGCCCTGATGTCCCCACCATGACCTGGTGACTCAGCTTCACACCATGCCCAAGCTCTGGTACCCCACTGATTCCAGGGCTGTAGGGTTGGGTTATAGGTTGGCAGCAAGAATTAAGTGTTTTGCAAGCTCGTGCACGTTTCCATGCTTTGACTCCTCTTGTGGTCCTGTCCCATCTCCAAACATGTGGCTGTAAAGTCTGGGACCTGCCAAACTTCCTACCACGAAAATAGCCCAAGGTGCAGCACTGCTGCCTCATGGTAGCCCAGGACCAAGGGACCAAACGATGCGAGTCAGGCAAGGCGAAAGCATTGGGGGATTTTGTTAAAAAAACCCTATCTATGACTTCCACGCAGAGGATCAGGATTGAGGAAGGACAAGAGGGTCCGGAGGACAGGGTACTCACAGAGCAGTGGTGAGGAAGAGGAACCCATGGCAGCTTGGAGAGCTGGCGGTGTTTCAAGCCATCCTGGAGTAATGGGATCTTATCAAAGCAGTGCCCACTCAGGGAAAGGGATATCAAAGTATGGATGGGCCACCACAGGTTGTACTGGGAGCCCCAACACTTGCTTGATATTATCAGGTTTATCTTAGGCACGCAGGTGCATTTCTTCATACCTAGTCAGCTAAAGTCCACCTTGGTGCTGGACACTTCAACACGTTCTCCACGCTGGACATCACTGGGGAGTTCAGTAATTTTATTGAAGCCATTTTATCCAGGCGCAGGCCAACGAAGTGCTCAGAAATGGCAATATATCACAATCTGGACCTTGTTTGGGCACTACCCAGAAATGATGATTTTTTTCTAAGCCTCCAGAGTTTCAAGCAAACAGCAGTGAAGCTTAATGAAAACTCTCTGGCATGCCCAAGTTCCACACAAATGACTTTATTCCATTATGTCGAGCCAAAAGGAATAAAGACTAACAAGGAGCAAGGGGAATATTAAAGCAAATACACTGTTAGAAGCGCAGAAAGTCTCTTCTCCTTCAGCATCATTGCTCCAGAACAACTGAGGCAGCTCCAGAAGGCTTTCACTGCCCAAGGTGGCAGAGATTTCTGGTCACTTATAAACAGATTATAGTCAATTTCAAAATAAACACCTGATACATTTAAAAAAAATAAATAAACAAAGCCAAACTAAACTCAGGAGAAGAGCATCGGGGTGGCACTTTCTCATCTCATCCATCTGAGAGGCAAGGCACAGCCAGAAATTGGAGAAGCATCCAAAGCAAAACTAGAACACTTGGGCAACGCAGCTAAATTCAGAAATTAACTTCCCCACCCGGCCCCTTTTGCCACCACAAGCCCCAGGAAAACTCAGCGCAGAGAAGGATAAACTCTGCAGCTTGAACCCAACGTTACGAAGGGTAAGAACAGTCCAGGGAGGGGAAAAAGACAGCTGGAGCCAGAAAAGTAGTAAACAAGGGGAACCAACATAAGACATAGGACAATGTATACAAACCAAAAGGAGAGCAGAGAAGATTGGAGGTGGGATGGAAGTGGATTTTATTTTTTTAAATAAATAGTCAATATTTTCCTGACTCCAGAATATAAACAGAGTGTTCTAGTTTGAAAAGCCCTAAATGGCATCAGCCCAAGTAAAATCACATGAAGCAGAGTGGCAGCAGGCAAGTGCAAGAACTCAGGAATCCCAAAACTGACTCGGATGCTCCTGCTCCACCTTCGCCTTAAACCACAGTTACCACCATACATAGCAGCCCAGTACATTGTTTTGCTGGGACAGAGATTCAGCAGGTTTTTCTGATCTCCCTCCCCTGTTTAAGGTGATAAATACTAATTAGAGGGGAGAGAGAGACCTCTCCAGGTAGGCAAAGCTTTTTTTTCTTACCCTGCTCTAGAAAGGTACCTCACGACCTTGGATACAGGATATAATCAGAGGGATTTCAGTGCCATCAGCACAAGTATAAAAGCCTTTTCTCTTGCTGCTCAGCTGCTGCTGATTTCCTAAAATGCCCCAGCCAGGAGAACCTCGTGCTCAGCGCTGAAGTTCTGTTGCTATTTACTTTGGGGAAAGATTAGGAGGTTAATAAACAGACCTTGGTCGTGCATGTTTAAAAATAACAATAAAAGACATTAAAACTGATGCCAAGCAGCCTCCCACCAACACTCCTCTCTAAGTAGGAAAATTTTTCAGTGGAGGCACTGAACTTGCCAAGGTCCTTTGGTTCAGCTGGCAGGTCTCAGCAGCCCCCTCTGCTCGCCCTCTGCAGCCCACGGCGCTGCCACCCAGGCACCAGGGCCGGACAGAAAACACATTAAATAAATCTCCCTTGTTCCAAAAAGCCCTTGTCCCTGCAGAAAGTGGTATCGAGCCACACACAACTGCTGTGTGATTATCCCCCCCCTCCTTACCCCTCCACTCTGCTCCTGCTCCGGGTGGGAGAAGGGCTGGTAAATTCCAGGGGGAAAAAAAAAAATAAATAAATCGCTGTTTAAGTGAGAGGACAATGGAGGTGCAGGAACAAGTTTCCACTTTTAGCTTGAGAATGAAAAGCCCGTTTCAGGCCGCCGGAGCGGCAAAGCCCTGGAACAGCTTTCCAGTGGGAGGTAGTGGGAGCCAGAGAGAGAAGTGGCTGCGAGGCAGAGCCCGGGGGAGACGGGGGGACATCACCCGGGGGGGACAGCATGAGGCAGGACCCGGTGGCTCAGTCAGCATCTTCCCAAGCTGCGTTTTTAGGGAAGGAAAAGGGTTTGATCCCGACTCTCGAATGCCCTCCTTAGCCCTGAGCAAACGGAGCGCTCCCGTTCCCCTCCAACCACCACCCTCCCTTCACGGCACCCAGGGAACGGAGAAGCTTCACCTGCTTTAGAGAGGAGAAGATGCTGGGCCTGCAGGAAAGGTGTTTACAACCCCCTCAGCCACACACCGCCCACCCCCAGGCTTTTATATCTTCTGTTACACCCAAATACCAAATCTGCTCAGTTTTGCAGCACAAAGCTCCCATACCAGGCTCCTCTCCATCCCGTGCCTTCTCCTCTGCCTCCACCCCTCATCCCTCTGAGCCTCGGGCACGGGGGCTGATGTTACCCAGGGTCCATGTCCCAGTAACCCATCCCGAATAAAAAAAGATGAAAATGATAAAAACAAGCCACGTAAAACTCTGCTGCCGGAGGGCTGGAAACCACAGGATGGCTTTGATGGGATTTCCACCGCTGCCGGCAGAGCCTCACCACCCTCCTACCACACAGGATCCTTCTCCCTCCTCCCTGGAAACGCAAAGCTAAGTGATAGAGAAATGGAGTAGAGAGAGAAATACTCCAGGTCTTGTCATGCCCTGAGATAACCATCCATCTCATGATGTGAGGAAAGATTGCCCAAGACAAAGAATCATTTAGAAAAAGGCTGAATTGCCACATTAGTCTTGAAGGAAAAAAGATTATTCTAATACATGGAGAGCCATCACACACCAGCAATTCAGGGAGAGTGCTCAGTTTGCACTTAAGGCTGCATTTACCACCAGAAAACACATCCGTAAACCCACCAGAAGGAGCACCTTGCAAACCAGCACCTGGGACCCCGACTCCAACACCCCCTGGGTAACGACAGGGGACCCCAAACCCCCCTAAACCACTTTATTACAGCAGCACCTACCTCAATCTCAAAGACGTAGGCAATGTGATCTCATTGCTCATTACAGACAGCTGGCATTTTTGCAACTGGAACATTTTTTTATTCAAAACAACCTTTCACTGAAAATTAAGGTTTTGTAAAGATACAATTAATAAAAACCTAACTAGAAGCTTTAAAAAAAACCCAAGACCTACAACTGAAAAATGTAACCTCTCAGGGTTTTTTCCACTGTGATTTTCAGTTTCTACTTTAGCATCCTTCCTGCATCCCCAAGAGGTTATGGGGCCACCATAAGCTCTCCTTCCTACCTGAGACATGCCCTCAAAATCCGGGAGGATTCTTTGGAAGCTCTGCTTTTGCAGGTGAGATTTTTCTGCCAGACCCACACGCTGCTCCAGGGAAAACACAGACCTGACCTTCCCGAGCATCGCACTTGATGCCACGTTCCCCCCAGCTGCAGGTGCACAGGAGCAGACACACCTTGAACACAGCAGCCTCGCCTGGAGGACAGAGCCACTTAAATAATCACCATTAAGAGGCAAGTTCTGGCCCAGAC
>JAOXNH010000067.1:1866936-1881582 GCA_028566575.1 Bartramia longicauda
GCAATAGATTAGGTTCACCTTTCTGCCTCCAAAAGCATCAGCAATCAATCAGGTTACCACTGTCTCAGTCCACTCCTGAAATAGCAGCGCTAATAACCTGAGATCTACTCCTTGTTCCTAGTAGAAATTGCATGAATTCACATGAAAGCTGACTCTGCCTTTCTTGTTACAACAGCAAATCAATGAATCATCGATACTGTTGTTCCAAGATGAATGATACCCTTACAGCACTTGGATAATAAATCATCTGTACAAGTCCTAGCCCGGCCCTGCATCTTACTTTAGTAGAGACTTGGCAGTTTCACACATCAGTTGAGTTCATTCAACACAAAACATTTGGGATTCAAGTTTTTTCTTCTTTCTGGATCTGGGTCAACCTTAGGCACAAAGTCTTCTACCCAGCTACGTGGAAGAAGGGTCAGTAGAGTCCTAAAGCCCAGCAGAAATGGTCTGAAGGGTCATTTTGAATGTTGTTGGGGATTCAATGCTGCCTTAGGGCAGGAGGAGCCCCTCAGACCTAGGAATAGCTGAATCTCCTTCTGTACAGGGCAGAGACTGGGCTCTTTCCAAACCTGTGAGGGTCCATGAGCACCATTTGGTGCTGGGATTCAGCCTGCTTCTGGTGGAGATGGAACGAACCAAAACTCCACTCCAAACCTCCCATCTTTGGTGCTCCCACCTTTGGTGAACACTCTGCATTCAGGATCAGGTCTATTTTAACACCCCGTTCACAAACACAAGCCGATGGTCAGCGGTGTTGTGCCTATGCAGTACTTCCCAAGCGTGGTGAATACTCATGGTTTTAAGACTTTTCTTACTACTTGTGTTTTTCAAGGAGAAAAACAAGAAGGACAGCCTCTTCCATGATGACAACTTAATAGCATCCATACTGGACCTGGTCATGGCAGGAACAGAGACCATAGCCACGACGCTCCAGTGGGCCATCCTGCTGATGATGAAATACCCGGAGATTCAAAGTGAGCTCCTTTCCCTCTGTCCGTGGCACAGCAGATACAGGGAGGGGAGAGCACAGGACACAGATCCACAGGAGCTCTTTCACCTTAAGAGCTGAATCCCATCTCTCTGTTATTACGAACTCCTGATGTAATTAATTAGATGCTGGTCAAAGCCACAACCAAATAGTCCCTGTGCCTTGCTGGGAGAGGGGATGAGTGGAGACTGAAGTATGATGCTGTGGACACAACCCATCCATGTGTCTGAACTAGAGATAGAGCATGGAAACCCTGGCTGGCATTTTAAGAATCCTCTCCCTCCATATCCTGGAAAAATATCACAGACTCATAGAATTGCCAAGGTTGGAAGGGACCTTTCAGATCATCTAGCCCAACCATCAACCTAACACTGACAAAAACCACCACTAAACCATATTACTAATATGTTTTTACCAAAAACGAGTCAGGAACTGGCTTTCTTGCTGGAACCCAACTGTGTGTGTTCCTTTCAGAAAAGGTGCAGGAGGAGATTGGGAGAACCGTCAAAGCTGGAAGCTGGGCCACGTATGAGGATCGGAAGAACATGCCATTTACAAATGCAGTGCTACATGAAGTGCAGAGGTTCATCACCCTCCTGCCCCACGTTCCCCGCTGCACTGCTGTTGACACCCACTTCAGGGGATACTTCCTTCCCAAGGTAGGTTCCAGCTCAGGAACACATCACCCTCCTCGTTTTCACCAGCACCACTAGAGACTGGTTACTTTAAAGGGAGTTATAGGACAGAAACCCAAAGTAGGTATCCAAAATCACCTCCAGGAGAGTTTCTACGTTGAGTCTATGAGATTGGTATTGTAGAACTGTTGTGCCCCAGTTGAGCCTGTTCAACCACATTGAGTCCAGAGGGACTGGTCTTGTAGGACTCAATCCAGTCCCTCTCATGCTCAGGACTTCATCACTCCACGAGTGACCCTGGTTTGCCTCTTTGATGCCATCTGCATGGTGAAATATCTGCCAGGGAATTTACAGGATCTGACCCTCTGCTTGAAGCTTTCACAGCCCTCATATGGGATTTGACTTCAACCCTTGGCACTGCTGGGAAAATCTCACTCCTCTCTCTACTGGCTGAGGGGATAAAACCCTCAGGGTCTCCACCTACCCCAGGTGGAGCAAATCTCCTAGGACACCAAAGTCTGTGTCACAAAATGAACCAAAACAGAGTGCTTTTGCTGTCTTTTGTGCCTTCAAATACTTTTCTTCCAGGGTATAATTGTGATCCCATCGCTCACCTCCGTGCTGCTGGATAAGACGCAGTGGGAGACACCGCATCAGTTCAACCCCAACCACTTCCTTGACGCTGAAGGGAATTTTGTAAAGAGAGAGGCTTTCCTGCCCTTCTCCACAGGTAACTGAAGGTCTGATCTGCACAGAGCTATAGCAGGACCATTTTATTGCAATATACATTAACGTGGTCTTCATGGTTAAGTACTGCCTTTAACTGGGTCAGTGAGCACCCAGGTAACTGAACGGTGTCAGTTATTCTGCATCCAGGCAAATGGCTGCTCTCAGAGCACACCTCTCCCACCACTGAAGGGGTTGGTTCCCAAAGGTTCAAGAGGAGAGAAGACAAAGAGATATACTGCCTCCAAAAGAAGGTGGGAAAATGCCTTAAAGGTGCCAGGAGTATGTGGATAATCAGACAGGGCTGGGGGGGCTGACAGCACAGCTACACATGGGGTTTCCTGAGCTCTCCTGGAAGTGAAGGTACAATCCAGGGACCCTCAAGTCCTGTCTTGAGGCAAGTCCCACGTGTGAGTGGGTCTGATGGACAAGACCTGATCCATTGCCCACCAGAGCCAAGGAGGAGGGTCCCAATAAGCCTTGCACCTTGGCTGAGTATTACAGCCAGCAGAGACTCAGTACAGGACAGAGAACATCAAACCAAAATCTTAAATCCAAGGCCCTGGATTGTTCCCACCAATCACCTTGGGTGGTGATTTTAAGAGCTCCCAAGGATTCCCAGAAAGACCTGGTCTTTCAGAGGTAGAAGCCCAGCCCCGTGGTTAGGGGAGGCGATAGAGCACTTGGCACCCTGACACTACCTCCAGCTGCCATTTGGGTCAAGTAACTGACTACTTCTTTTGTTTTTCTAAGCTCAATCTCACCTGCAAAATACAATCACCAGTCATTCCCTGCAGGATCAGAAACACAAGCCCCTTGGGACTCAAACTGAGCTAATGGTAGGAACAGTTGTTAGATGTCAGAAACTCTCCCCTGAGCCATCCTAAAAGAAGAAATATCACTTACTCAGGGCCTTCCTGACAGACATAAATGCTTCCAAAGTTTGCAGATTCCCAGAAAGGCCTGATGCCCAGCCTGTGCCCTCCACGGCTGCAGAGCGTGTGTCACGAGAGGGCACAGCTGGATGGAGGAGTCTTGCTGGGAGTTTAACAAATCCCACCACTGCAGGAGCCCGTTAAGTACTATTAAGAGAGATTTCCTGCAGAATCCTACAAACCCACCTGAGTAACCTCACACTTTCCAGCTGTTCCTCCAAAAGGATGGCTGGAAGGCATTTCAGAACGTGCTCCAACCCCAGACTCTCAGCAGAGCCTTCTGACATTAGGAAGCCAGTCCTCGCTGTCCACCACGTGTTTCACCCATACAGAGACCGTCACACAAAGGCACAGAATCTAGCACAAAGAGGGGGCAGGAAAGAAGAAAGAGTCTTTTTCTAAAAGCGGGATAAATTCCACAGGAAAAGTGAGTTTCAAACCATACTGCTTTGGGAGGAGGTGGCATTTTTCTATCAGGCTGCTTTTCAAAGAGAAAGGGTTAAAGATGCTGAGAGGGTTGGAAGAGCTAAGGAGAGGAGAGGGCACATCATAAATGTGTAATAACCCTGTACCGTGGCTGTGACTCGCTGTGGGACAAAAGAGACCGGGCAGGCAGACTGTGCCAGCGTGACTGGGACAACTGCCTTCAGCAACACGGGCTCCTCTGCTCCAAAACGCTCTGG
This sequence comes from Bartramia longicauda, assembly GCA_028566575.1. NCBI lineage: Eukaryota > Metazoa > Chordata > Aves > Charadriiformes > Scolopacidae > Bartramia > Bartramia longicauda. Next base: position 1,870,907 of record JAOXNH010000067.1, read on the forward strand.
TGCATTTCCAGGTCTCACTCCTGCTTCCATCACGTCATCTCAGACGCCAATCTGCCCATGGCAAATACTCTGCTTTGCTCTTTCCATCAAATAAACACGCTGCTTCCCTCCGCAGGGCGACGGAACTGCATTGGAGAAAGCCTCGCCAAGATGGAGCTGTTTGTCTTCTTCGTGGGGTTGCTGCAGACATTTACCTTTCAACCCCGGCCAGGGGTTTCGGAGGCCGACTTGGACCTTACCGTCCCCCAAACGACTTTCACACTAAGGCCTCAGCCTCAGGCAACCTGTGCTGTCCCACGTGAATAACCACGGCCCGGCTGGAGAGCAACCCAACAAGCAGGGAAGCTGCTTAGACCCAACTTAGCCATGCTAGGACTCACCAACCCTCCTCCACATCCCCTTCCCACTGTTTCCACCCATTCTCACTCCATTGCTCTCCACCACTACATCTGCCCCGTAGGCTGATGACCCCCTCTTTGCTCCTGTGCTGTCATCAATTAGAAACCATGATCTTGGTTGACAAAACCATGCTTCTACTCAAGACACACTATCCATGGAGCCAATGGAAGGACCATGGAAATGGTCTGGTGAAGGGGATGCAGCCCATCAGTAGTAGGGGTGACACCCAGGCTCCCATGGCAAAGCAGTGAGGCTCATAACGTCACAGAAATCTGCCCGTTTGCTAAAAACCACAGAAATGCACTCTAGGTCACACACCTGAACCCTCTGTAGGTACCTCCTGAACTTTTCCAAGCTCCCGAGTTATCCATAGCTTCTAGTGAAATCCTCCCGGGCTGGGCAGCCAAGTCAAACACCTAGAGTGAAAAACAGATCAATTCACGTGATTTGAGAATAAAGGTATTTCTGCCCCAGAACAGTGTCCTGAGAATCGCCCCAGAGGCTGCCAACTCATTTAGATAAGCAAGTGCCATCACCACCAATTTGAACACTGCTTCATTGTCTGAAGGAAAGAAGATCTACATTTCTAAGTTTGCAGTCTCAATCATGAGGCCACGTGAGATTTGTACCAGCGACCGATCCCAAAAGGCTGATAATACAGACCCATTTCTAGTTGTATGGATCTCTGTCTTTCCTGACCTTGTTAAATAGGAGCAAACGCTGTTCCTCTCTCAGATCTCCTGGGCCATGCTAAGAGCCACCACCAGCAGCCAGTCTGGTCTTTGGGATGGCCTGGCCATTGGAACCAGCCATGCAATTTCCTTGCAAACGGTGTCTTATTTCTCAGTGCTGCTATTTCACACTCACACACATGGAAAACTGGGATCAGGGATTAGACGAGACCTGGTTTGGGTTGTTCTCCTTTCCTCTGTAGCTCTGTCTGGCTGTGTTCCCTGTCTGTAGCACTCTTATCTGCCATCATATTCCGCAATCTTATTCCAGTTGATGTACAGCTCAGGCAATTTTCCATCCACTAATCTGCCTGTGGATTGCCACTTCTCCATATGCATTTTCTTATCATGTGCTTTATTATATTGTTTGTTTCCCCCATCACGGGAGCCAAATAAAGTTTTAATCCCAATGTCTTCATCACATTTCATATGCCTGATGCCCAACTTTGCTAACACAGACACAAAAATGCCACGAAAGGTTGATCCTGTGCCCAGAGTGACAAAGAATACAAAGTTTTACTTTTATCTCACAGTGAGAGGTTCTGCATACCCTTATCTACTAAAAACCAGCTCAACAGGACATCCTCCATATCTGCAGAGTGGTTTCTCCAGGGCAAAGAGCTTTCCCTTTGTGCTCAGCTTTGGGCTACTACTCCATCCTGGGGAAAGCCTCGGGTTTTCACTTTTAGGTCTTCAACTCTTGGTTTCAGAGGCTGAATGAAAGGTTCCCACCACAGCTTCACTGATGTTGGTACTGTCCCTCCGCTTAGGGCCTTGGACCCTCAGCCTCTCACCTCCTGTCCTCCCAAAGCCCCACCTGCTGGCAATGTCACTCCTGAGGAGGGGTGGCAGCAGGATGGGGTCATCTTCAGGGAAGCCAGGGAGAGCCAGGTAAAGCAACGGAGGAGCAAGCCACATATCAACTCAGTGAAGGAAGTCTTGGCCCTGCTGAAGTCTTCGTCCTGCCTTAGCCCCCTCCAAAAGTAATATGAACTCAAAAGAGATACGGCAACAATCTCGAGCTCTGGGGGACAAACCTACCTGGGCTGGCTTCAAATGTGCATGAATCCACTGGTGGAACCTCAGCCCTGACCCCTTCCCATGGGCTCTTAGAGTCCTGGCTTTGAAGGAGAGAGATGGATCCCTTCCTACACGGCACAGCAGCCCTTGGACACCACCTTCTGCCCTGGCACTCGCCGTTGGGCAGAGCGGAGCCCAGGGCAGTGCTGGCCGTGGACAGAAACCCATCAGCCTCCATAATATCCCTGCCCCTGCAGGATCCCCGAGCTGCCAGGTGAAAACACTGAAGGAAAACAGCTTTCTTTGATTCCTTTGAAAAGCGCATCCTCCTTGTGCCTGCCTTGGCAGCTGGATGGAGGCGATCACTCCCCAGCACGCTGAATCAGACACCTGAATACATCTCCCCAGAAGAAAGTGCCTGCCTCTCGTTTATTTGTTCAGCCAAACGACAGCAGAACATTGATTATGACTCAGTTACATATTTATCCAGCAGGAAACATTGGCTCTCGGGGGTTGAAATACCATTTCCACATTCCTCAGTGGCCCCCAGGGTCTTCTCTTAAGCTGCAAAACATGTTGGTGCCTTGCAACACGCCGACCTGAATTGAAGGCAAACATCTTGGGGCAGGGCAGGTGGCTGGATTTGTAAAGTAAGATGGGAACAAATCCAGCCCACGCCGTGCCTGTGGCTCGTGCCACCTGGAGCTGGCAGGGCCCATCCCACATCCCAGCCTGCCACCCCTTCCCGGGAGCAGGAGCTTCTGCGCTCATCAAGGACCAAAGCAAATGTATAGATTAGCAAAACCTGGGCTGTCTTGTACCCACGGCTTCTCTGGGCGCTGGCCAGAGCAATTAAGCAGGGTGCAGGATATAATTTCTATTTTGTTTTTGCCACGAGATGGCACCACGATCCCTCGGAGTCGCAGCAGCCCAGCCCTGTGGTCCTTACTGGGGTAAAGCGACCTGCCCACCACAAACTGGGGCTGCTTGAGGAGGGCAGAGCTAAGCCGTGAGACTCTACGCACCCCCAGCCCAACAGCATCCGTCTGAGAGGAGAGCTAGGACCAAAGACACGTGCACTATTTATTTACCATTAACCTGGGACAACCAGGCAGTATGCAGGGAACAGGAGGGCTCTTCTCCTCCCCATCCTACAGCAGAGGAGGGGAACCTACAAAGTCCAGCGTTTGGCATCTGGGATTCAAAAGCAGAAGTCTGGAGGGTGTGGAAGAGCATCCATCAGGCATAGAAAGTGCAGGTGTCAGGGAATAATTTATCCCGTGTGCAGCAGGGAAAAGAGCAGGGATTAGAAGCCAACACAACACTGATATCTAATATCGCTCTCCACGTGAAGAAAGGATCCACTCCTGAGAACCATCCCCTCCCAGAAGCTCAGAACTGGAATAACTTTCTTATGTTGTATATTGGATGTGCAGAGTCGTGGCTGCCCTGTCATTTCCAGTCACATATCCGGCTGGAATTTTCCGGCTAACCTCACCCGCCAGCTCTCCTCTGAAAAATACTTGTTCAACAGGTATTTTAATCATGTAGCCAGCACTTGCACGGCTTTGAGTGAGAAAACACTTGTGACTACTGCACAGGGACCTCATTTCTCCTCCATGCATCTCCTGGGCTCCGCACAAAACAACGAGGTGGGTTTCTCCTCAGTTCAGGGGCTGCTGGCGTAGCACAGCGCAGGCGCACTGCGGATGGGGCCTCATGGTGAACCCAGCCTCCGCAGTCGTGTCCAGCTCGGATTCTTTCACCCCAGGCGGGGGCTTAAAAGTAAATTTCTGGATCAGGCCCGTGAAGAAGATGAAGAGCTCCATCGTGGCAAGACTTTCTCCAATGCAGTTTCTCCGCCCTGCAATGCCAGAAGTTGGTGGAGAGATTGGGTAAGCGGTGGCTCAACCCAACTCCTCTTCCTTATGACTTGGTAACAACAGCGTGAGGGACAGTACGGGCCTCAGAAATGCAAAATATCACGGCGTGACTGACATTCAGCAGCCATCACCATTCATCTCCTTCAGGCATTTGAAGGGGGCTGTTTTACTCTCAGCCTGCAAGGAATTGGTGTGGGACACCCTGGAAACCAGCCCTCCCAAGGCAGAGGGAAGGCTGAACGCTTGCTTGAAGGCATTGAGTCTTCTGTAGGTCCCAGTGGTGGCTTGAAACACCAGGACTTGAAAGCCATCAAACCCCAGGGTGGGTGTTTCTAGACCATCCCCACCACTGATGTCTGTGCCGTTCCCCACAGAGGCTTGGGTCCTGCCTCCTGGCTAGTGACCCTCTGAGGGGCACTGGGAACCCAGTGCGGAATCAAACGCTTTCGTTACCTGTGGAGAAGGGCAGGAATGCCTTCTTCTTTACGAAGTTCCCATCTGCATCGAGGAAATGGTTGGGGTTGAACTCATCTGGCGTCTCCCACTGTGTTTTATCCAGCAGCACAGAGGTGAGCAGAGGAATCACCATCGTTCCCTGCAGCACAACCACACTCTGCTTTAGCACGTGAGGACGTAGCAAACTTCTGGCTTTGCCCATTCAGCCACGTCCCTCCCTTTGGGTTGTGTCTGGGAGCAAACTTCTACCTCTGAAGAACTAATGTCTGGGCTTGTGCATGACCGTATGACCCTTAGTTAGTGCAGATGCCCACTCTGCTGGAATTACTGACTAATATGTGATAAAACAACAATGGTTGTTGGCCATTCCCGAGTTCTGAAGAAGAAGAAAGACGTGGACCAGGCTTCCTTCCTGCCCAGCTGCTCCCTGCTTGCCTCATGCAGGCAACAAGACGATGCTGTGGTACTCCAGGGCATGCTCTACAGGGCAGGAATGGCAACGGAGAGTGAAGAGAATATGGAAGAGGCTCCAGATTATGAGTTATGGGAAACGGGAAGTTGTGTGTGTAACCCTGAAGTCATATTGCCCTCCATCTGGACACAGAGGGGACAGGGAATTAGGGAACTGGTTCTTCCCCCCAAAAAGCCCTGTGACATTTTGCCCAGCCACCGTGTGCTGCACCTCCCTCTTCCTCCGGAGAGCAGCAAGTACCTTAGGGATGAAGTAGCCTTTAAAGTGGGTGTCAGCAGAGGTGCAGCGGGGAACGTGTGGCAGGAGGGTGACAAATCTCTGCACCTCGTGGATCACCGCGTTGGTAAACGGCATTTTTTTCCGGTCCTCAAAGGTAGGCAAGCAGTCAGGGCCAAGAACTCGCTCGATCTCTGCGTGCACCTTTTCTGGAGGGCAAGGGAAAGGCATAAAGTGAGCTTTCTCTGGTGGCAAAGCACCTCCAAATCCCAGCTCGTGGTGACTGTTGGTTGGACTACCCCAGGCAGGGGGTTGTCCAGCCCCTGGAAGCAGAGGCAGGACAACCCCTCAGATCCTTTGGTCCTGAACGGCAGGACGGAACGCTTGGACAGGTTCCAGGTGCTCAGATTTTGGATGCGTGAGAGGCTAGGAGGTGAGCAGTGCTTAGGAGGTCACTGCATCCCACGTAAGAAGAGCAAACCCAAAAAGGTGTCTTACTTTGGACCTCGGGGTGCTTCATCAGCAGCAGGATGGCCCACTGCAACGTCGTGGATGTCGTCTCAGTGCCAGCCACGAGCAGGTCGAGCGCAGAGGCCAACACGTTCGCATCATGAAAAAGGGTATTGCTTTCATTTCCTTGCTCCTTTAGGGAAATACAAAGGGAAAAAAACCCCAAAACTGCTGTTAGCATGGAAAGAGAGAACTGGGACAGGTAACCTTGTCTTTGGAGTCATCACAGTGGGATGCATGTGAATCACAAGTGCCGAGACGTACTGCATTGACATGCTGTTACAGAAATGCTTCAGTTTACAGCAGGAATATTTTCACACTTGAGATTTTGCCCCCCCAAAATGAACTAATTGGAGTAATTCATTGATTTTCCAACATCACATGATGTTTCTCTGCTCTGGGCAGTGGTTATCTGATCAACTCAACGCTTCCATCCCCTGCCTGTGGGTCCCGAGAAGGTAAGAAACTGATGGGAGGTGGAGGACCATAATAGAGTTCATTAGAGAAGCAACACAGAGCATCCCAGTATGAGATACTGCACTAGGAATCATCATATCATCAAAATACCTCTTGTTTGAACACCAAAGCATCGATGTAGCTCTTCAGGTTGTCTTTATTAAGACTTTCTTTGCTTTCCTGGATGCACTTCTTTAAGACCACACACATCTCTTCTACTTTTTTCAGTATCGTCTTGTGAGGTTTGAGGAGAAATCCAAGGAACGGGTAGAAATTAAATAACTTAAAAGAAAAAACAAAGAAAGGAAAGAAAAATCACAGAAGAAAAATTAAATTCATCCATTACCTTGTAAATCACAAGTATCATAGTGGAGAAATCATTTATGTCAGGAACCAAATGACATGTGATTGGAATCTCTCTTTTTTGGTAACTAAAAAATTTTAATGTATAAAAATGCCTCCGCTTATTAAAAGTTCTCCCCAGAAATGAATGGAGCCCATCAGACTTGTCTAGACAGAGCCTATAAACACCAATTTAAAAAAAAATACAATTAAGGGCAAGTGATAGTAAACTCATGAAACACCGAAATTACATTTTAAAAGAGGTAATAAAGTAAAAAGATAAAGCATTACGCAGAGAAAACTCCAAATGTTTAGCAAGCCAAAATACTTATGTTTTAAAGTTGTTAGATCATCATTTTTAACTTTCACATGAATTATAAATCAATTACACTGAGTTCTCAGCATCGTTAAATTTCACAGCACAATAAACAGTTGCAGTTTATGGGGGAGGGTTGGTTACTCCATCTCTCCATGTTATAAATAAACTGCCTGCAGAGTAAGCCTCACAAATCTCTTGCTCTTGCTAACTGCTTATAATTTCTGTTCTGTTCTGCAAAACCTAACCCTGCCGCCGAGATTAAAATAAAAGGGACGTTGTCCTATTGTAAACTGTAACTACAGTCAATGGATCTCATCCAGGTAATAAGTCCATCAGCTTTTTTTTTTATTATTATTTACCAGCTGTTGGGATCATTTTCAATATTACCTGAAGTAACTAACACTCTAACGGTGAGGGAGGATTGAGTTCAACAGGAGCTCTTGGCTTGGTGAGAGCCTCGTGGTTGGAGCACTCCTGTTATGCAGCTCCGTTGAGCAGGTATTGATTTAATGCCACAATAGGTATGAAAGGTCCATATATAACATCTGCAGCTCTGTGCTTTGTACCACTACTCTGTAGCTTCACTAATTCCTTAAACTCTAGCAAGAAACCAAAGCCTGGTAACCCTCAAATACACATACAATTGTCCCTAAGACAAGAGGTTACTCTTGGGATGTTCACACAGCACTCAGCAGAAACTAACTGGAATGAGCCTGGCTTTCTTTCTTTGTACCTGCACAAAGTCATTATTTCATTAATTTTATCACCGGTGTGATAAAACCAGCAGCTCAGTGCCACCACGGGATGTTGGACCTCCATCATAAGAGGATTGAACAAAGGAAGAAAGACCCAAAACAAATAATCTTGTCCCTGCCCATGGCAGGGGGCCTGGACTACGTAATCATTGAAGGTCTCTTCTAACCCAAACCGTTCTATGATTTCTTACATTTCAGTACCCGAAAGATTCTCCAAAGCCATTCAGTCAGCTTGACCTACCAGCTCCGATGAGATACCGAAGCGCCGAGGGTAACTTACATGCAAGAATGGGGAGCCGAGAAGGCGGATAACTTCATCTATGAGTCTCAACAGAGTGAGAAACGTCGGGTCTTCATAATCAAACCTCTTCCCAAAGAGAATAGCAAAGGTGATGTTGGTGGGGGCCGTATTCAAAAATCGTAATTTGAAAGGTCCACCTAGAAATGAACAAAATCTTAACTCCATTGGCCATTTCTGGAGCAACCCAGAGGTCTTCCCAGTGGCTTTGTAAAGTAGCATGAAGCACTCAATGCCATCTCTAGCTCACCTTTGAAGGATTTGATCGACTCAGTGAGAAAGTGAAGCTCCTCAAGCATCCTTTCTTCTCCAAGACGCTTCCCCATGCCGAGATCCCGCATGGTGGCTATGGTGAACCGCCGTGTTGTCTTCCAGAGTTCTTGAGAAGAAAAGAACACACCTACGAAGGGATTGCATGCTCTGTTTGCCAAGGCAGTACAGGATTTTCTCAGACACACCAAAAAGCACAGCCAGGGAGCGCAGGGGGTTTTCAACCTGGTGGAGCCTGTTTGGGAGAGGACTGGTGGGGGGCTCTCTGGGGGGCTGGCTTGGGAAAACACCACCCCAGGCAGGTTCAGGAGGGCAGGAGACAATATTTCAAACAGCTGGGGGTTGTTCACACCTAACTGTGGGGTTTGCTCATGTATAGCTTTGTCTCTTTGCAGCCATACACAGGAAAGAGCTCTCTGCATGGTATTTGTCTCAGGCTGACTTGTTTTTCCTCAGAAAGATGACCCAGCTGTTTCAGAGAGCAAAGCCAGGAGCAGATGACACCACTCTGTCCCTGTCATGAACAGGACAAACGATTTCACTGAACAATGTGTGTTTTAGAGGATGAGGAGGGGGCGCCGGGAGGCACTTCTGCTTACACTGGGGAACATCCCCCCCCAGATGGATAACCCACCCCCCAAATAAATGCTTGGCCAAGAGGGCACGGAGGTGTTTGGGTACAACTCATAAGTCCTCCCCTCCCAGGAGGGCTTCCAGGGCTGAACATAGTCTACACCTTCATGGGGTGGTTGGGAAAGTAGCACAGAGCACCCTTCCTCACACGGGGCCTCACTCTTAAAAAAAGATATAAAAAAACCCCCACACGCTGTATGCATTATATACATATTAGGTCATCAGATCTTTTCCTTTCAGCCCTGGATTATTCCCTTCATTGTTTTTCAATGTCTAGTCTTGGGCAATGTATTACTTTTTAACATGCAACTCAGAAACAGGCCAAAAATCTGTTTACAGAAGTAATTGTTTGAGGTACAAATAGCCTGTGCTGTTGCACTCTTGCCAGTTCTTGCAGTCTTTATCATGAGTCATGCGTGATCCACACTTTGTCTGAACTCCCAGTAACTGAGGAGAAGAGATTGCATAAGGACCTCAGCCTTCACGTTGTGAAAAATAATTTCCTTCCCTCTGTGCTGAAAAAAAACCCTCCCTTGAAACGTGACCCAAGTGCCACTAAAAGCAAAGAAAAAAACCCTGATAAGGCAAATAAGAAAATCCCCAGAAATATTTTTCTTAAGAAAATAAACAACTGCCCCCAAGCCCCACAAAATGCAGCCCTCAACGACAAGGACACAGATCGAGACTCTTAAATATTGTCACAATTGAAACGACACATTTGAGAAAGAGCAGAGCAAGCACGTCCCGATGTGCTCCACCTGCCAGTACCGTTCCCGTGCTGGATGTGGTAGAATATGGGTATCGGTGGTCTGTCCACAAACACATCCGCCGTGTTCAGAAGGGCATCCTTTACCGCCTCGTAGCCGGTGAACACCACCACCCTCTGGAAGCCCAGATGGACGGTGAACACGGGGCCATATTTCTCTGAAATCTAGAAGGAGAGAAAAATCAGAGGACAGAAGTTGTCGATGGGAGCGGCACGTCCTGCTGGGGTGGCTGAAGAGTTGCCTTTCCTCCTCCTTCTGTGGCCAGAGGGATGCCAGAGATAAAGCCCTGAGACACTGAAATGAAAAAGGGATCAAAGCAAATAAATAGTGGGGTTTTTAACCCAACAGCTTTCATAAAACTGCTCTTCTTCTGAGCTGGTTGGGCTCAGGTTGTCCCAGTGGGATAAAGAGGCAGAAGGTAACAAGGCACTTTGGACACCACCAGCAGCATAAAAGCATCACCAAGATCTTTGTCTGCTCTGCCTTGACTGCAAAGGACAGGGGATGATGAGAGGGTCCTCCAGGCTGCAACCATAGACTCCTTTCCCAGTTGGTTTCAGCAGAAGACCTCTTCCCAGTTGGCTTCTTCATGCTACAGGTGGAAGAAGGCACTGGTATGGACAACGTGCTCACTACCTTCCCCCAAGTCTGTGCTTCACCAATATGCTCCTGGGTCCTCATGTCACTCTGCTTTGCTTATTCTTCCCAGCATGTCCATAAACCACCCCAAAACCCTCTTCTCCTCTCCCCTCCCCTCCTCTGGTCTTGCCAGAAACAGGACCTACGGGCCAAATCGGTTCCCCACCTCCCTGGGTGGGGAGGGCTCATGGAGTGAGAGAATAATTGTCTAAACAACAATAAATTGTTATGGGTTTTTCTCAAACCATAACACAAGCTCCATGTGTTGAGCCCATGAGGAGCTGGCAGGAGTAAGATGAAGATGCATCTCCACAGGCATCTTGGAGACCCCTCACATGGCACGGTGACAAGAAGGAGACCGGGAAAGCGACCTCCTCTTCCCTACATCGTGCTGAGCTGGTCAGAGGGCTCGGTGTAAGGTGCAGGATATTCCCAGCCCTGACCTCCTGACATGGGGAATTGCTCACTGGGCTGCATTTTGGTCCTGAGAGATTAAATACATTGAAATTC
>JAOXNH010000067.1:1928248-1940542 GCA_028566575.1 Bartramia longicauda
ACAGGGTGACCATGAGCCAGCAATGTGTCCTTGTGGCCAAGAAGATTCTATGGTTCTACCACGATCAGTAGAAATGTGAGAAATTGGTTCCCATCCATTCTATTTTGTTGTATACGACTCACAAAGCCACATGGGATCCTTCCAGATCTCCAGGCTCTAAGGGAAGAGCCTGAAGGTCTGGGTCGCTGTGCAGGGACGTCAGGGCCACCAGGGAACACCGGGCCAGAAGCCAGGGAGGTTCTCCACCTGCTTTTCTTTCAAGGTAGCAAAGGCAAAAGCACTGTATTTCCTGCACAGGATCCTTCCAGGTTCTCTGAATGAACTCTCCATTTATTTAATGCTTTCACTGACCCTTAAAAACTTCTATTAATTGACTTAAAAAATTCCAAAGCCGTTTGGAAGCACTGCCTTCTCTCCCCTTGTACACGACCATGTAACAGCCAAAGGTGCAAATTCATGAGAAATTCCACCTTTCAAGTTATAAACAGGAGCATGATTCATACTTTTCCTGGCTTTGAAAATGTTTACAACAGACTATTATTATTATTTTTTTTTTTGTACCTCTACACCCAGATCTTGCTCTGATTAGACCTGGGGATACGACTGGAAATGAAAGATAATTATTTGATTCATCGAGTGCTCTCCACAGCTTTCATGGCAGGAAATAACCTTCGTGTTGGCAGCTTTAAGGCAAACTTTGCTACTTGCCCAAAGTGACATAAATTTAAGCCAATAGTGGGACTGCTTTGCTTAAAAATTCCTAACTTTCAGGCATGTGTTCAGCACGGGCTATCACAGAACTGCATCTCCTCCTTTCTCTCTCTGCAGTACCGACTCATTTTTACATACATAAAATAAAAAGGGGCAGAATCCCCCCCCTCTCCCTGCTGGCCACGCTGCTGGGGATGCAGATGATGCAAATGCTGCTCGGAGATCAACACCACCACCACCAAAAAATAATCAAAGCAGCTTAAAGAGTTAGCCATGACGCTGTTCAGTCCCCAAAGGTGACACAGCTCCTCTCTCGTTCTGGATTTGGCACATCAATATTTATATAATTTAAGTACTTGATATCTCAAGTCCGCCATACCTTATGAACAATAAGAATAGAAAATCTGAAATAAATACATGAAACCACCTGGACAATATTCCAGCATTTTCCACAGACAGAAAATCCAACGTTTGGCGGTACAATCCAATTCCAGCTGGGGTCAGACCTTCTGCATTTCAGGTGTTTTTAGGCATCAGCAGAGCCTTCTCCAACTCCCCTGCTTGGCCAAGGGCAAGATATCGCGAGCAGCTCTTACGCATTCATTTACCTAATGACTAATCTGAGGTGCAATTTCATAATTACTTTGAAGCTTCCCACTGCTCTAAAGGCGGCCACGGGACTTATTCTGATGACCAGCCCCAAGCTCACCAGTGATGGACACTGGGGAAATTCAAACGGCACCCGAAAGGGAGAGAAAAATATAAACTCTGCACACACGAGGCAAAATCCATAGAGTGTCCTCAGGCTGACAGCTTTATGGCTCTAGATGGTTTCCCAAACGAAATCCAAACACAAGAGCAGAGATGTTCTCTACATCACTCAGCAATTGCTGCTTCGAGAAACCAGCAACCACTGACTCCAGCAAACAGCAAGAGTTGCTTCAAGGGAGCTTAAGGAATGTTAAAAAAACACCCCACCTGGATGGTTTTTGCTGCTCTTCCTTCAGCTTTATTTTCCTGTACTCTTGAATCTAACGATTGGGTTCACCCAGCCATCAGTCACAGCGAGTTTTCATACGGTGAGGGGAGCGGGAGAGCGGGTGACAAAGGGAGTTCAGGCAGAGGGCACACGTCAGGCAGCTGCGAGGCCATTTAAGCTTAATGTCATTACCCAGAGCTCTGACTTCTTCCTCTCCCGCCCTTACACTGGAATATCCACATTATATAGAATAGAAATTATTAACTTACTGGAAGAAATACAGCCACCCGGTGACTGCAGCAGTGCAGGCCAAAATGAGATGCTGTATATTTAGCTGTCAGTGAAAGATGACACAAGCCAAATACCCCCGTTTAGGATCTAAAGAAAGCTTTCCTTATGAATAAAAATCTCAGGTAATAGTTTCAGGAGCAATTTAAAGCCGCATAAGTCAGTACGGCCGCCAAAAGACACACTCTCCATTTTCTCCCACCTCTTCCTCGGGTTGGCACAAATATCTGTAAAGTCTTGTGGACTCATCTGAGTTAAAAACCACCTCTCTAACCCCCCCCAAAGGTTACTGTAAAACCAAACCAGCTCCTTAATTCCATTCACTGTGAATATTTCTGCCGGAGAAAAGCGGAGGTGATGGAAAGGTGGAAGCGAGCGGCTGGGCAGCTTGTGAGATCCCCACTCCTTAAAATAAATATAAGTGTTAAATATGCAATGCAATAAACGTAAGTGATACACACGTAATGTTGCTCTATGTATCCTACCTTCTCAGTACAGGGATGATGAACTCCATCTCCCCAGCTCTCAAATTATCACTGATGTCTTGGGATTTGCTGCTTTTTAGGAGGGCCATGCATTTCATGGGTTTGGGCTTTCAATTCTTTCCTTTTAAGTTCAAAAGGAGAGTAGAGGCCTAGGAGAGGCAGAAAACATGCTTTTTGCTTCCCAGGGCCTGACCTCGGGCTGCTCTCCCCGAAGGTCTCAATAAAAAGGAAGAAGGGACTGAAGTGACTCGGGAGAACGGGAGAAGTCACGATTACGGGCAGGAAGGAGAAGTGAAAGCGCAAGAGCAGGAGGATGTGGTGGGTGCACGGGAGGACACCGCGGGGCAGAGGGGGACCCCGGGGCATAGATGAGGTAACACCAGGGGAAAACAGGGCTGATGGACGTGTTAAACCACGTGAAATACCACACGGGGAGAGTGCAGTGGAAGAAAGGGGAAACAAAGGCAAAAGGGAGACAAGTGGAGGACATAAACCCCTTGAGGCCATAAGTAACACGACTGGAATGGCTGTTCTTCCTCTATGGTTACAGAGATGGTCAAGATCTCCCCAGACAAAGCCCAGGGCAGAGCAGGCAGAGGGAAGCACCTCCAGACGGAGACGGGGCAGCGCTCCCCGCTCAGTCCTCAGGTCTGGATGCTTGATGCCAAGGACAGAACCTGAGAAGGTCACCCAGAAGGCAGAGGCTCTTCCTCAAAGTTAAGCAAACCACAAAGCAGACAAGGACGGGGTGGTATTTTTAAATGTACGGTTTCCAATTTGTGATTTACCCCAAGACTGGCAATACTTTATACTTTATACTTCTTATTTTTAGTATTCAAACCGGGTCAGGCAAGACTCAGTCGATCAGGAACCTGAAAGAACCACTTTCCTTCTACACAGCGGGTGAGCGCTTGCAATGGGACCACAACAACACAGACCAGCACCTGCACAAGAACAAGCTTTTGAAAAAGCTGATTTTCTTGCAGACACATAAATGAAAAAAAAAAACAACTTCAATAGATAACCAATTTATAGCTTCTTATAGCCCAGAACTCACATTTCCACAATACTGAAAGCATCAGTATAAAGGAGAAGCCCCTCTCTGTTCTTCATCCCCGTAGGTGAGCGATTTGTTCAATCATTTCCCCCTTTGGATGATGCTCCCTGGCTGCCAGCGCTGTTATTCCTTGCATGGCTGTGTTCAGCACGTTCACTGACTCCCTGCCCATCAAACCCCTCAGCACAGCCAGGGAACGAAAGAAAGAGAATCCAATTGGAGCTGTCAGGTTTTCCCGCCTTCCCAAATTCTATCCGCAGGGAGAAGATGCTCCTTAGCTTCCCGCATTTTAGAACGAGTGAGAAAAACCCCTTCGCTTGCTGTCAGTGGTCAACAAACACAGGAGAAGCATTTTTCCTTCTTTTCTTGCAAAAATTGATGGGTTTGCTCTGCTAATTCTGGGATGGGCGACGGTAGCGGTCAATTATTAAAGTGCAGTGGTTTGACAGATAGGGACCGAGTTCAAAATAATATTTCACTTTTATTATTTAGCTGATTAAATAAACAAATGCTACCATCTAACAATAACCCATACCCGTAACTTCATTAAGGTATCTAATCTGATCAAGAAAATAAATTATCTTTGGGTATTATACAAATGCAAACCTATGAGGAGATGTGGTCCGGGCAGTCAGAGGAGAAGACGCGTTGCCACCCTCTGTCCTGCCCCTCTGCATTTCCCCCGGGAGGCACGCCGCCTCCGAAGGCATCAGTACCTGCAGGAATTACTCAAAGCAAGCGGCAGCTCCCTGTTAAAAGTTAAACTTTTTCAAAGGGCTGATGGTTATGTCAACAGAGCAGAGAACAACCGCCGGGGTCTGGAACCCGGCAGGGATACACCCTGCCATGTGCTGTACAACCACAACAGAGCAGAGCCCAAGTACCCATCGAAAACTCATCACAAAAACCTTTAATTTGATCTACTTAAAAACTCTTAGTCTTTGGGAGCGTGCAAAAAGGTGTTTTACATGTCTGTGTCTGAGCACACTCCTGGTCTTAGCCACTGAGCAGAAAATCTTAGGCTAACAGTGCCGGAAAGGAGTTGCCAGCCTGAAGGGCAGGAGGAGGGATGGTATCCGAGAGCCGTGATTTCAACACCAGCCAGAGACAGAGGGGGATGAGGCATCTCAACCAAACACCTCCCTAAAAAATACAGAGAATTTCCACCTGGGATTGTTTTTATTTAAGGATGTCAGGACAGAAGAGTGCTCTGCCTTCGGAACCCACCCGCTGAGAAAGGCGGTTGTCTCCAAATGGAACCGATGTGCCACCAGCAAGTCAGCTTCGTGCCGAAAATACAGAGCTAATATAAAAGCTACCCAGCAGAGCAGTGTGTCTGCAGCAGAAACAACCACTCACAGCCGACACACTGCTGTGCCCTTCTCAGCAGCAACAGGCGAAAAGAAAACGAGCAACAACTCCCAGAGTTGGGCTGTTTTACGCAGAACTAAAATTAAAAACATTGAAGAACCAGTAAGCAAGCTTAGCTTTATTCAGCTTTGCTGGGAAATTGCTCCATCTTTCAACCTTGTTTTCTCATCTAAATGTTACGTAAAGGCATACCGATTTCACCCAATAACACACCGTAATTTTAACTAGTCTTTATATTTTCAGTTCCTTCAGAAAAAAAATCCACATCATCAGCATTAGACAGCTCCACAATGTGACTGGTCTTTTCCCAGTGAATTATTAAACTTTTAATTATTTAAGATAATTTAAACATAGAACTGCGCTATTTTAACACAAACGCACACAACGGGAAGAATTATCCAAGTTGCAAAAACGTTTGTCTGACTAATTTTCATTTTATCTTGACCAAAGTACTCGGGGTCGTTGGTCCAGAGGTAACGACACACAAAAGTGTTCTGGTACAAAATGTCTAATTCTTCAAACATCAGGTTAATTTGTTTTCAAAATCTAGACCAATATTTGAGGAGTTGAACAAATATTTGGAAGGCAGTTGGCTGGTTATCTAGTTAGAAAGAGAACAAATTTATTTAAAAGGACTTTTTCCCCTTTGGTCACCACAGAACAAAATTCACAGGATTTTCAGATTTTTTTTCACCTGGTCTGGAATCAGACCTTTCCTGAAAGGTTATGGCTGGAAGGACACTGGGAAATGCTTTAGGAATGCGAGAGCTTTAATGGGAAAGAACAAATACACTATGAGGGCTGATACGGCAAAATCCTTCCTCTCCTACTTAAATGAGCAGAGTTAGTTCAGGTACTAATTGTTGCAAGTAATTAAATGCTGCTGAGGTACATCACAGCAGAAGCTTTATTAAAGTGCAGGTATTTCTGTGGGCTAAATTTTCAACGGGATAACACCTATCCTTACAGCAGGGGAATGTGTCACTGTGCCATGGGGGTGATGGCAATGAACGCCTGACAGCAGGAATATTCCTACTAAAACCCAGGCAAAATTTAGGACAGGCTGAAAAAGACGAAGTCTAAGGAAGCAAAAAGCGTAACCATCTCAGGGTTTATCTTCAGTTTAAAACTGGAAGGATGATCAAAAGACTGGAAAAGAGTTGTTATTAGCAAATGAGTAATTAACCTGGCACGGCTCCTAAACCGCTCACCCTATAAATTTATTAGAAATAAAAGCCAAAAAATAACTTTCTAATGCAGTGCCTCTTACAAGTGATTGTCGTGGGTTTTTTAAGCGTTTTTATCTATTCAAAGAGTAGATCTACTGCCAAACTCTCTGTTTATCTTTCCTTTTAAATTAAAAAAAAAAATAATTGCTTTAAATCCCCCATGGAGAGGTGTCAGAAACAGAACCCACGCAGGGGAGCACAAAAGAGACCCCTGAAACCTTTTCCCACAACACAAGCCTCCAAACTTTCATTACCCTCTTTTTAGGCTAAGGTTTGGATTTGGAATCCCATCCAATTAGGCTTGACCTTCCCAGCACCGTAAGGATTTAAAATACTAATTATTTTTGTAATCCTGTCCAACCACTTCTAAACGGCCGCTCGTCCTCACGCAGCCACGCGGTTCCACCAGCAGCGCCTTGGAAGTCCCACCGGGGGCCGCGCCGTCGGTGAATCCTGCTTTAGCACGTGTTCCGTACGGAAAAGTTATTTAAGGGCTGCACAATAAATAACCCAGCAACACAGGCTTTCAGCACATCGGGAAGCAAAGCCATAAAAACAGTCTCCTTTTGGCCAAAGCGCAAAAATTCACACGCAACAAATGTTGCAAATGGGAAGCCGCAAAATCCACTACAAAGATAGAAAGTTTTGTAGAGTTTTTGTGGCTCTTTCTCCAGACTGATAATTGGAATTTTAAGAAAACAAAACTAGAGCATAAAATCCCTCGCTTGCTTGGTCGGTGGGGTCTTTTGGAGATGCTTGTCTCCACAAGAGACAAGCACCACCGGCACCACCAGGAATGAGCCCCGGCAGCATCTTGGTGCCTTCGTTGGCACCGAGCCCAGGACAGGAAGGGCTGCACACGGAGTGGAGGGAGGGGGATTGGTGGCATCTGTACAGGCATCGGTACCGGCATCCGTACAGGCATCGGTACAGGCATCTCGTTTAAAAAGCTGTAGTGGCTCCACAGTAACTAATAACTTCTTGGGATAATTGTTCACAGAGCAGTTGGCTTGTGGTGGCCTTGCAGAAATGAGTAATTAGAAATAGTACAATAAAACTCAGATGGCTTTGGCAGAAGAAGCATTGGACAAAGCGCCATCCTTCGGGAAGCAATGGTGGGTGAAGGTGTAACGCGTCGCTCCCACCAGCTCTTCTGGGAGCTCTGAGGTGGGGACACCTTGGGTAAAGCTGCAAACGTTCTTTCAGTGCTGGTGGGGACACTCTGGTCTACACATGCGTGCCCGGTTGGTTCTGCAGTTGCGTGGTTGTTCAACACCCACGTCCAGCAGGGCTGGTATGGCTGGAGGTGGGAAGTTCTCCATGGTTAGGCACAGGAACACCATGACGTAGCATTGGGCTTCTTGGTGCCTCTCGCTAAGGGCAGTATGGTTCGGGTTTGGTAGTGCCAAGTATTGCCATACTGGTTGGTTTGATGCTGATGCCTGGTGGCAGGACAAGGGGAAACGGGGACAAACTGGAACATGGGAAATTCTGTCTCAACACGAGGAAAAGCTTCTTTCCTTTGAGGGTGGCAGAGCCTTGGAACAGGCTGCCCAGAGGGGTGGTGGAGTCTCCTTCTCTGGAGATACTCAAAGCCGCCTGGATGCGTCCCTGTTCAACCTGCTCTGTGTGACCCTGCTCTGGCAGAGGGTTGGACTGGATGATCTCCAGAGGTCCCTTCCAACCCCCACCATTCTGTGATTCCGTGATTTTGTACGATGCCTGGATGGTCTGGGGAGCTGTTGGCACAAGACGTCAGTAGGATGGGCTGGTTTAGGCTCTCCAGCTTTTTGTCTGCTCAAGACCAGAGCTCCTTTCTTCTCAGCTTTTGAGCGAAGGGAACGGAGGAGGGGGAAGCAGTAAAACTACATCTAGGGAAAAGTTGTCCTAATAATTCAGTTTTGAACGCTCATAGCGCTCCCATGGCTGACACAAAATCACTCATAGTTAGTGAGTAATTAAAAACAGTAACTCAACAGATAAAAAGTGTTTGTAGGCAAAAACCACAATCAGCTCCTCCCTTGCAGTGTGTAAAACTCTCTGGGAAGGTCTGAAACTCTACATTTCCTCATATTCTATCTGAAGGCATCTCCGTTCGAATGGCTTCCTCCTTGCTCCCTGATTAAAGATAAGGTGTGGAACCGGAAAGAAACAAGTCTCTCCAGAGAATGATCCCACCTCGAGCACCGCATCGCTACAGAAGCCTTTGACGGGGTCAGCAATGAAATGCTATGTCTGAGGCAGACACTGGACTAACCCAAACTGCCACACGAGGAACAGAGGAATCCAGACACCCTGGGATCCAGCTTATCAACCACCGTTCCAGTCTGAGAGTGCAAAAAAGGAAAGGAAACATTAGCATTTTTCTACTTTAAGAAAGAAAACAAAAATCTCTGAATACGACTCTTTTCCTCAGCACCGGATCCCATGAACACATCGCCATAAACCCGTATATTCCTGGGTACTGGAACACTGTGGGGTTAAAACCAGGGGAAAAACGCACCAAGAAAATCCGAGTTTATCCATACTTTTCTTACAATGTGGATGACATAACGCAATAATGTGCATTTTTTTCATTTTCAGTATTTTCTCTGATATAGTTTCTTCCTTCTGCTCTGATTTACAGGATAAAACCCCCCAGATAATAAAAATACATTTCTATTTTAGTCTTTTTGGTTTTGCTCTGGTTTTTTAATTACTTTATCAGGCCTTCAATCCTAGGAATTGCCTTGCTCTGTCTGAAAGAAGAAAACTAAAATGCAGGCAAAAAGAACCTTTGGTATTTAATCCTTTTAGCTCCAAAATCCACTGCGCCCAACGGAACACAGAAAGGCACCAGCACCAGGCCCACATTGCAAACACTTTACACCAGTGATCAAATGCAAAAGGGCAGAAATCTAAAGCAAAGCCACTTGTCTGACAGACTGTGCATAAACCCTCGGGTCTTTTGGGTGGGATAAACACGTTTCAGACCGTGCCACTAACGTGACATTTTAATGGCGTGAGAACTACAAACAAAACTTCTTAAAGACAGATAATAAACGCTGAGGTCGGCTATAACATGTAAAGGACCGAAGAAACAAATGTGCCTCTTTCTTGGTGGACACCACACACCGATCCTGGTGACGGATGCTACGGAGCTGGGAATGTTGACGCTTCTTCTGGACAATGAAACAAACCCACAGGGAACAGCGGGGGGGGAAGCAGCCAAGTTTAACCACCCTCTTTGGGCACCAGGATCCTATAAATACACCCGCAGCATCCAAACAAGCTGCGACTGTCATTCCCCTTGTCAGAAAATGATT
This sequence comes from Bartramia longicauda, assembly GCA_028566575.1. NCBI lineage: Eukaryota > Metazoa > Chordata > Aves > Charadriiformes > Scolopacidae > Bartramia > Bartramia longicauda. The sequence goes on from JAOXNH010000067.1 coordinate 1,937,674, forward strand.
AGTTGTACCACGCTAATAATACACTCCGAAACCCCACGGAATCCAGAATCCAGTTTCATATAATAATTCCAGAATGTGATTCCACACTTCGGTAAGAACATTTTGCTGTAAATGTGCAAGAAAGATGTGTGCTGGGTAATGCCGAGCCAGAGAGTGACATCCAATCCAGTTACCAGCGAGGGCAGCGGGGAGGACACGGGAGGACACGGACGGAGCTACCATGGCTTACGCCGATAAAGGAGCTGCTGGAACCACTCCTGGCACGAGCTCAGGACGTACTGGGAGCGTGACGCCAGCACAGAAGTGCTTAAAACAAGAGCAGGCAACAGAGATTCCAGTTATTTTGCTTGACTCAAAAAAAATAATAATCATTTACACTAAAATTACACTAAAATCTTTGTCTTCATTCGTATCACGAAGAGTACAACATACAACATGCCATCACGAGAAAATCACATCACCAGAAAAACCACTTAGAAACATAGAATTGTCCAGGTTGGAAGGGACCTTTAAGATCATGGAGTCCAACCATCAACCTCACTCTGATCAAACCCATCACTAACCCATGGCTCTAAGCTCTATGTCAACTCGGCTTTGAAATACCTCCAGGGATGGGGCCTCAACCCCTGCCCTGGGCAGCCCATTCCCATGTAATTTAAAAAGAGACAGAACTGGGCCAGTTTGATAAACCATCATGACTCTGCTTTGTTTATCAACAAATACCATGCATTACCGCCTATAATTCAATTTTAGGAGTATATCATCTAGCAGTTTTATAACCAAGATCATTTTTACTACTGGAAATGATATAACCTTGGACAAGGATAGCATTCAGCGTTATCAAATGGGAGGCATCAGAGTTATGATTTCTAGGCACAAGTGGTAATTGGCTTGGAAGGCAAAGTTCAAGAAAACAGTGATACTCTTGTGTATTAACAGAAGGGCTGTTCTGCTCCGCACTGCGCTACCCAAGGCCGTTTCCTTCCTTAATATTAAAATTCTAATCAGCCTTCATTTCATCTACAGAAATTTATGACCTAGTCCAAGTCCTGTGTGGAGCTTTAGAAACAAACAGGCTTGGAATATGAGACCCAGCATGTTATAAATTCCTCATTCAACTATAAAAAATAAAAAAATAATAAAATCTGTACAGGCACAAGTGGAGAAGGTTTAAAACACCCCGAGCCCCACGCTGTGCAGCAGGGAGAATGACCAGGAGAAGCACCGCAGCTGCATCCATTACAGCTGTGATGTTCAGATCCTGGATATTGGGCACTGAGGAAACTGGGCCCGCTGCAGATGGAGGGAGAATGGATAACTGCAACCACAAAAAGGGATTTTTTTTACCCATTCTGAGTTAAGCAGCGCGTCCCGTGGGGCACTGGCCAAGAGCAATGTGTGCCAGAAAACCTGAGCACCTTCTCCCCGGCGCTGCCGCGGTTGGAGCCGGTGCCTTTGGCAGGAGCTGTGGTTGGGGACTGGCAGAATAACTGAAAAATAAGCGGTTGCTTCTACGCAGAAGAAAATAGTTAGCTCATTCAAACCCTGAGCCCATTTTCTCTTTCGCTCCCAAAGAGACACTTAGCTCTGACTGCAGCATCAGATCTCAAAGTTAAGCCAACGGCAAAGGAAAGGAAAGGGAAGTCTGGAAAAGGGAACGAAAGCATGTTTACTCTGCAAGGTAAATCGGGGAAACGGCCAGAAGGGCACAATTATAAATCTAAATGCTTCAGTCTCCAAGCAAAACATTAAAACACCAAGCTCAAGCTTCCAAGAGCACTAACAGACCCTGAGGAGCACAGCTCTGACAGTCTGTGTCCAGCCTTCCTGCCTCCACGTGGACTGGGACAAGGTACTTATGGCAGACCAAACGGGTGGGCTACCAAGAACTGTGATGTGGCAACGACAATCTCACCACTTCCTCTGCCTTGCAAAATCTTTCCCCTCAGACCAACACCCTCAGCCCACCTCCAGCTTCTCCTTTCGTGGGCTCATCATCCTTCCTCCTGTCTCCCCTTGACAACCCTCACCCCTGTGATGCCCATTTAACTACTAAAAGACGGAAAAACGGCTTCTCCTGTTCCATCTGCCAGCATCCCTGGGCCACAGCGTTGCCTCCAGACACCGAAGTCAACTTTGAAGTGTGGAAAGAGCTTCACTGTCTTACAGCACGCTCAGAACCAGTTCACTGCCTTGCCCTGGGAGAGAGGGGAAATGGGAGGAGGAAGAGAAACCTCGCTGGGTGCGTGCACCTCGGCAGTGAGCAGAATTGCATAAATGCCTCAAGCCAAACTGCAGCCTCATTGTAAGGTCATTTGCAGTATTTGTATGCAATCTCCTCGACGCTTTTCCAACCGGTAAGATACACCCGACAACGAGAAGTGACTCTGCAGATGCCCTAAGACCAATCCACCTGCCTCTTATCCAAACAAAACTCTTGATTTTCCAAGCCCAGCACCCCCACACACCGTGCCAAGGTGCTACAGGGGCTGCTGCCTGGATTTCCAATGATTTCTGCACCCATTGACCACCAGCCCCAAAATAAATCAGGGAAAGGATCCCAGCCCTCTGACCTTCCGTCGTGCAGTCTCTCTGAGCATCTATGAATAAATAAATAAGAAAATCAATAAAATAACACTGCGAACTGCCAACTCCAAAAAGGGAAAGAATGTAATTAGACCATGAAGTTTATAAGCTTAATTGCAAATGATTTTACAGTTTAGCACTTGGGAAAAGATCTTCATTTATGTAACAAGTAAAGACAAAAACCTCGTGGGACACACTGGGGATTGCTCTTAAGGTAGCCAAATGCCTCGTCATCTAATTAGTGACGCGCATGAATGGATGAACGAGATTCCCACTGTCCCTA
>JAOXNH010000067.1:1941128-1952517 GCA_028566575.1 Bartramia longicauda
GGATGGGGCACAGTGTTTATTCTGCCTTCTTGCTCTGGATGAAGTCATTCTTAAAAAAATAATTAAGAAAACCAACGAGAAATCCCCTGCTCAACTGATAATCCCATGAATGTCAACGGGAGATAGAATCCCCAAAAGAGCAGGGAGTTGAGAGGAGCTGGATCATATTATACACATGAACCTTGAACTGAAAAGTTTAGCGCCATATTAAAGGTGTGTTATAAAAATCTTAATTTCCCCAACAAGACAAGAAGTGACGTGCAAAAGGCACTGAACCCCGACACTACCATCTGCAGTGATTTTATTTGTGGTGAGCAGACACAGAGGCTGGAAGACACAGGGAGGGCAGCAGGAATCTGCCACCACAAACGCCGCCCGAGTGGCCGGGATCTCGCGTTTGGGCGGATCTACGTGTGCTGGGATTGAGCATCGAGCCATTAATTGGGAAGCACATCGAGCTAGGGCTGTCAGCCCTGATATCTTCTGGTGATTTGAACAGGGCCAGAGGATAAGATAAGCATCTTCACAAATCCCGTTGGCTTTACTTCAAATGCAAGAGCTCGTCTCTCAGCTGCGCAGGGGATGGGAGCCCCCGGAAAATCCCATTTTCAATGCAAAACCCAACCCAGTTCTGCTCATCATCCTCCCCGCCCCAAGCCGGCTGCAGCAGCAGGGTTTTGGCAGCTCGCTGTACAACATGTGATTATTTTTCTAAGAAATAATATTTTTGCATCAGAGCTAGGCTTATCTCAGGAACAACCTATCATTTTTTATTTTAAAAATGTGTGTTTTTAAAGTTTACGCTAACAAAGTATTTCCATTGGCACTCGGAGTTAAAAATTCCTCCAGAGTTTTTTTGCAGGTTGGTTTTTTTTTTTCCTTTTTAAATCAAGCTGGTAAGCACTCCCGCTTTACCCGTGCAAATCAGCTTAATTTGCTGAGGAGCTGGAACTTGGAGCCAACAATGGTATTTTCCAAACAAACACATCCCGTTAAAGCGCGGGCAGTTGTGCTCCATCTGAATCAGAGGGCTCCGCGTTTCCAACCTAAGCCAAGGAAGCAGAGGTTGTGACATCCTGCAGCTGGGACAAGTCCTGCTCCTAAAGCAGCCTGAAATCAAGACCATTTGGCCCGTTTCAGGGAGTTGCTTGTGTGGAAGTGAAAGATCCCACAAGAGCATTGGAAAAAAATAAATAAATAAAAGGGAATGTTTTGGTGTCCCAGCCAAAGCCCCTTCCTTCTCCAAGTGCTACCTGGGACCCCGTTCCCACCCCAGGGGACACAGTGGAGGGGACACATGGGAAGCCTCGCTGGGCAGCGGAACGGAGCAGGGAACAGGGCATGGGCAGATAAAAGTCACCATTCAGTCTGGGAAATTCGGGACAGAAAAAGAACTGGGTCTGGAAATGGTATTTCCCAGTCTCCCATTCAGTAGGATTTTGAGATCTACTCATCGATACAATAAGCACTGATGAAATACCTGAGCCCTGATATTTTCATTTATAACAGATGGGAAAAGTTTGTTTTCCAAGTTCTGTGAGACAGTACTGGTGGCTGAAGTAGAGGGACCCTTCACTGCTTCCCCAAACACCACAATAACTGTGCCTGTAGCTTTTTTCTTTTATTTTTTCCCTCTTTTCTAAGCAGGGAGGAAGCAGGGAACAGTAGCACTGATCGGAGTCCTTGCCGACACTCTCTGGATGCCAATGTCACGCTGTGTAAACATGTGGATCCATTAGAACAATTGTTGGAAGCAGCGGATTCTAAATCTGATCTAGTGATAGGACTCGTGCTGTTTGGAGAAAAAAATATACGGGGTTGTGAAACCACACAAGGAAAACGTTTCAGACTCATTAAAAAACCCAAAGTACAACGTGCAGAATGAGGTATGGGGCGGCTGCAGATCTCGGGCTCGGGAGAGCCCGGACAGACGGACAGAGAGACCTGAACTTGTGGCTCTCAAACTGTTAAATAAGTTTATAAAGCCCATTCTGACCTGAAAGGATACAAACATTTTCAGAGAGGAAAAATTTCTACTCACATGCGGAATAGGAAAGATTGTCCTTGCTAAAAGACAGTCGGCAGCACTGATTTCTCTCTTCTTCCACATGAACTTGTAGGGCAGCCCGAGCTGGGCAGAGCCCGGTGATGGGAGCGGGGGCTCCATGGCCAGCCCTGGGCTTGTGCTTTGTAATACTTTGGCTCTATAATAATTTGTCATCTAAAAAACCCCCTGAAATTAACTCCTTCATTAGCTATACAGCTGCCGCTCCTTATCCCTGCCATTTGTCTTTAACAGAGCACTGCAAAATTTTATGTTGTGACCCAGGATTATATCGGGTTAATACAGGACGTGATTTCAATTTGTTAGAATATAAAACAGAGGACTCAAAAATAAAATTACACATTACATACGACATCTGAAAACGCACTCCCTTCTTTCAGCTGCCTACAAACACTGTGCTCGTTCCGCCCGTGCCGCAGTTCCCTTTCAGGCTGATCACCCAGCTTCCCATTCCGCTCAAGTTCCTGGCATTAAAAGAGCAAAACCCATGGGTCCAGCTCCCGGCAGAAGTGCAATCCCGCTCCAGGGCTGTTGCTGCCAAAGGGGTTGGTCGTGGCCGGGCTGCGAGCGGGGCAGAGCCGCGCGTGGAGCTCAGCGCCACAGCGACGGTTCACGTCAGGATTTAACCATTCCTCAAGCGGCGTTTACTACATAAAAGAAATTGTATTTCAACAACAAGGATGGGAAAGCAAGAAAATCAGAACAATCCAGAAGAGCGACTCAGTCTCTCGGGAGGGAGGAAGGCCAGGAGATACTGAGAATCTGAAGCTTCTCCTCGGTGGCTGCCAGGTGGCCACTGTGGGCAGGACCTTTCTCCAAGCCACCCCAAGGGCTCTGTGAGCCCCCAACAGCAGTCCTTGGCATGGAGATCTCCATGTCACACCTTGCCATGGGTATAAATAAGTTTGTGTGACTTAATGAGCTGAATTCAACGAGAATTCACATGTCTAGTTCTAGTCGCATCCATACAGACATGGGTACCAGGCCACAGCCACAACCTGCATTGGTCAGGAGAAGCCATCTCCTACAGCCTGTCCCTCCAGGGCTGGAGCACCTGGATGTACTCCAGCTGCTCCACAGGAGAGGTATCAGCCAGGCCTTTTCACATCCACCAGTTTAATTACCGAAATCCTCCTTCCCACCTAACACACACCAAGGAAGAGACCTCTCCTCTCAAACTGAAATTGCAAGTATAAAGTAGGGGTTCAGCTGCTTATTTTTGGTGGGTGCCTCCACACCGGCCACGGGATGCGGATTGGGGCAGGGAGAGGCCACATGGAGCCAGGGGCTCGGACACCTGGGAGCAGGGATCAAAGCCAGAGAAAAAGCGGGAAAAAAACATGCTCCAGAAAGAGATGAGATCTTTTACAGGCCATGATTGCACCTCGCAATAAAACTTTAGCATAAAAAGAAAGGAGTGGCACAGGCTGCTGTCTGAAAGCAGACTTTTCCCCAATAAAGTATCCTGCTCGCTTCAAAATTCAGTCGTAATTAATTAATTAATCTTTCTTTTTAGGGGAAAACTAATCTATTCTTAAAGTTATCTTGCTCTCCAAATATTACTGTTCACTCATTTATCTAAGCAAAACACTCAAATCTGTTTAATGCCAATATATGTGTGTATATATGCTTACTCTTTCCTTCTATTGCAACACACAGGGAAATTAGTGCTTTACTTCTTTTTTCTTCTCCTTTAGATAAGTTGCATCTGCATATTGAAATACTGATTACAAATTTTGAGCGGTCAGATACATCATACTTTCTCTAATTTAATAAAATACACTCGTTCTCCATGTTTTTTCCCCCGCAGCTCACAGAGGAGCAGATCCATCCCCAGCAACCCCAGGGAATTAGCATAACGCAGGATGCCAAACCCACTGCTTTTTACAATAACAAACCAAACTGACATTTATCATAGTATCCTATTACACGACAAATATTTCATGCCGGGACTGTTCCGTGTCAGTTTGAACCCACCAAACATGACATTTTCAAGGAGGAGGAGGAAGTTAACATTTCTATTTTTAGATCGATCTACAGCTTTTCCTCAAGCTCCTCAGTTCACCTCGCAAACGTAAATAAAGCCATCACCACCTGTGAGAGGGTCACTCCATCAGCTCAGCACACGCCGCCAGAATCACAAACAATTACCTTATACATTTTCTAATCAGGGGATGAAAATATTACATGTTGTAAATGCGACACAGAGCGCGGCACAGTGAGGTGTCAGACGAAAACAAATGACAGCAATCTGTATTTATCAGAATTGATTAAATCTTAATTTCTTTCAACCACCTGCAAACAACCATTTCACCTTCTCTTCCTTTTCTTCTCTCCTCCCAGTGGCTCGAGCTCCGACTGACGTTCTCCTGGGCAGCACCTCATGTAAGTACCCCCATAGAATACACCGCGACTATTGCTCTGTGTGTTTGTTTCACCAACGTACAACAGTGAAAAGATTTACCAAAATTGGGAATTCTAGACCAGCTATTTCCTGTGAAAAGGCACTGGGTTACCGGAGTCCTCACTGAGGGGTTAGGTAAGGTAGTAGGTACTCCCAGATTGTCCTTCTGCTCAAAGATCACAAAGCGGCCACCTAAGACTTCTCATACAAAGACACAGCCACTTTCCTACAGTAGATTGTAGTAAATTATAGTCTGGATTTCATGGAAGTGTCTCATGATCTTGAGGGCACTCCAGGGCTCCTCGCCAGGCAGGGCAACCTCTGCCATCCAGCAGAACTGCAGAAGCAGTTGGAGGAACATCAACACTTGGAGAGTTTTAATTGGCATTATTCCTGCACACTGCTTGCCAGTCCACGGGAAGAAGGAACGGAGGTTTCAATGCTCTCCCACCACCTCCACCATCAGGATGGTTAAAACAGCCTGAAAGCCCACATTAATGATTTTCATACCTGGACAAGGGCTGATCAAGGAGGAGAATGGCAAAGCCAACACTTACAGAATGGTTTGGGTTGGAAGTGACCGTTAAAGATCTTGTCAAACCCCCCTACCATAAGCAGGGACATCTTCAACTGGACCAGGTTGCTCAGAGCCCCATCCAACCTGACCTGGAAGCTTTCCAGGGCTGAGGCATCCACCACCTCTGGGCAACCTGGGTCAGTGTCTCACCACCCTATGTGTAACAAATTTCTTCCTTCTATCTAGTCTAAATCTTGCCTTTTTTTCGTTTAAAACCATTACTCCTTGTCCTAGCACAATAGGCCCTGCTAAAGGTTTGTCCCCATCTTTCTCCTGAGCCCCCCAATCAGTCTTGGGCTACCTATACAGGGAAGACACACCTTTCAGAAAGCCAAGGAGATTAAAAGGAAAGAGACACAAAATTCAAGTCTTCTCTAAGTGTCCAGCACTGTTCATCTGAGCACTGATGGCACAAATACCATCAACACTGGAGGGAGCAGCCTGGAGAACGTGCTGGAGCGCGAGGGCTGGCACCTGCTCAGCCTGGTGGGGAGCAGCTCAGTTCTTCACCCCGGTCTAATTAACGAGCAAAGCACTAGAAGCCAAGGAATTACTTGGTGTTAACGGCAGCTCTGCCAGTACCGAGCGCTGCTCTGCTGCTCCCAGCAAGTCACTTCATCTTTTTCACCTTCTCCTCTGGACCATGAACGGAACGGTTTTTGTGCCCAGCACCCATCTTCCCCAGTGCTTAATTCCCAATTTAACATTCCAGTCATAAACGCACCGCTCCCCTTTTACTCCGATAAAGTACAGTCACTATCAATAGGTAATGCTTTTTAAAAAAACTGATTTCCAACTATTGTGAAACAGGAGCCCAATGTTTATGGCGCAGTTATTTTTTATGTCAGTTTACCATCGGGCCTCTTCAGCTACAAGCTCAGCTCGGAGCCGGAGGCCCCAAGGCATTTTTGGGAATGGAAACTTTTTGAGTTCAGCTCTTACCAGATTTCCAGCCTGCAGTATGTTTTTCATTAGCCTACATGGTGTTATAATAAATGATGCACTTCCTCTTTCATTTTATGATATTTTTTTTCAACATGCAACAATTTTTCTGCGTCTGTTTTTTATTACTTCCAGTATACCCAACCACACTAACCCCAGGGTCTCCGTATAAAGACAGAAAGGAGATGTGTGAGCAAGGTATCAGCTACAGAAAGACAATCTTTAAACCCATTATCTATATGCAGCTCATGGACATCCTTTTAGGGGCCATTGTAGTAAAAATACAAAGGCTCTTATCCCAAAACCTAGAGTTGGCCTAGAAAAGACTCCTCTAAGGTCTTACTAAAAACATCTGATCCCATTGGCCAGATACAAAACATACAAAAACCTCCCCAATCCTCCACGTAACAGAATTACAGAAAGGTCTTTTATTTTTTCTTTTGGAAAAAGACCAACCTGCTATTTCTCTGCACAGTTTTGGCCCCCCCAATACAAGAAAGCTGTCAATGAACTAGAGCACGTTGAATGGAGGGACACCAGGAGAGCCAGGGGAAGGAACATCCCTGTGATGAAGCTGAGGGAATGGGGCTTGCTCAGGCTGGAGAAGAGAAGGGTCTGGGTGGACCTAAGGACCACCACGTTGCACCCACAGGAGGCTTATGGAGAAGCCTGACTGAGACTCTAGAAGGATGCATGGTGGGATGGACAAAGACAAGGGGCATAAGTTGAAAACCAGCTGGATTCCAACATTGGCTTGTGCCAAGAGGGGAGCTCAGACATACTGTTAGACTGGAAACCAGTATAGATGCCCCAAACAGGATCTGGGATAACTGAAATTAGGGATCTCCAAAAACTGAAGAGGCTGCTCTTCTTCCTTTTTCTCCTTAATAGTTAAAATCCTGTTATCACTTATTGCCATTTACCATCACCAGCTGCCACCAAAAAAAAAAGGAAAGGAAAATAGAAGATTGTCTCTGGATTTGTTTCAAGAACACCAGGGAGGGCTTTTGGAGGAGCAAAACTTGAGAGATCTGAGAAAGAGAATATGGACTAACATTAACGAAAACTAACTGAACTAAGATCAGTCTTTAAGACATATTATCCCAGCAAAATTCACACAGCTGGGAAAAACAGAGACAATAGATCTCTTCCTGTAGGGAAATACAAAGAGCATTCCCTCTGCTGACCCTTCCAAGGAGGAGCAATTCACCACTACATGGCCCACTGTATATATCTGCCTATTTAAAATATGCTTTATATATAGTTGACAGACACACTTTTTAAAAGACAGCCTTCTTTTTAGATTTCCCCTCTATACATATTTTTTAACAAGAAAAAAGCAGTTCAGCAGCAGCAGCAGCACTAGGCTATGCCAACACGAAGGGATTCCAGTCAAACATCACCCTGCCTCGCACCCTGCCTTTCATTTCCAAATCTTTGATTCCTAAATGAACGGCAGTTCAAAGTACACATTAAACACAGCTACTCTTCCTTATGTACGTAGAGATTGTTAGAGATTAAGCCACTTTTTAATTAAAGACTTAAGCAGGTGTCAGTTGGTGATACTCTTTGAATGGGGTTTACACGGATAGACGCTCTGTGATTTCACAGCAGCGCACTTGAAATACGGGCAGAATCAAAGGGATCTTCCCAAACAAAGCCAAGTAAAGCTCCTTTGTCAGATGGTTTGAAGTTTGGTCCTTCTCAGCTGTCATATACGGAAAAAAATCATATATTTCATTGGAAAACAGCAGCACAAACAGCCCTACGAGACAGAGCCCCCGGCCACACCAGATCTATTAATTTTAGTAGGGCTGCCTCTGTACGTGCATCTACCTTCCCAAAGTTAATTTGCAGTACCAAGGCCTAAAGCAGATAATTTAAAAGCATTCTGGACTCAAATAACCAGAGCTTTAAACACGGAAATGGAATTATTCCCAAGTAATGTTTCTCTCAGTGTCATACCTTAGAGCGATAGCACACGAAGAGCACCCTGTTTCTCCATTACCCAAAGGTTCTTTATTTTCTTTTATAAAAGGAAATCCAAAGATTAATTTAAAGCCATCTGATGAAAATACCTTAATATTTACCTTCGTATTTTGTTGTAATACATACTGAATTCGAGTGAAGTGATTTCAAAAATTATCCTGGATGCTTCTCATTTCAAGACGTTAAATATTGGCTCTTATAAATTTCCATTACACATCATCTGACAATATTTGCTGCTCCGCACTACACCAGCTGACTTCTAATTCTTACAGAGGTAATAATAATAAAGTTTGTAGAAGCTGGGCACAGGTGATGTTGTAGAATTCCGGAATTATTACAAGGCCTTCCTTTCCGGGTCTAATTTCACATAAAGTAAATGTAAAAAATTCTTTCAATCCTTATTACCAATTATATTGTCAGGGCCAAAGCTAAGGATGCTGCCCAGGAGCAAGTTCCAGCCTCCAGCTCCGATGCTGGAAACTTCAAAAGGTTAAAAAGAGCAGAGGGTGATTAACATGAAAACACCATTTTTGGGGCTTCAGCTGGTCCTAAAGGAAAGACTGAGCACTCCTGTAAAAATCAAGTTTCCATTTTCAAACCATTTTGTTTCCCTACTTCTTTAGTATTAACGACAGCAATATTGCATACGGGGAAAGCCCAAAAATAAAAAGAGGTGGAAACTGAGATCTGTCTGACTGCTTCAGCGATACGGCGTAAATCTGGAGGAAGGCGAAGGCTTGAATCTCCCAATACAGACCAGTGCACCCGAGAGCTACAAGGGGCTCCTGAAACTACATCAGGTTTTTGTTTGGAGACAGCGGGAGGAACCTCCTGTAGCCAGGAAGGAAAAATATATTCAAGTCAGGTAGGATTCCTTGAGCAGCCCTGGTCGGCTGAGGTTATTAAGAGGATCTTTGTGTGGCTGCTCCAGCTCCAGTTGGATTTGCTGGGAGCTGGCTGTGTAACTAACACAAAAGAAAATACCCATTCCTGGGCTGTTTTCCTGCCCGGGCTCGGAGGAAGGGGCAGAATTCAAAAGCAGCTTTCCCTTCTGTGGCTCTTTTTGGGCATCTCTCTTTGAAGGGCACCCTCAGCGGCCGCTCGTTCACCAGTTGTGTAGGTGGCCCTTAATGCTGCACTTTCCAGCTTTCCAGCTTCAGCAGAAGAAAGGAACAGCTAATTAAAGCAAGTTAGTGGTGGTGTTACTTCAGCCTTTTATTCCTCCTCGGTGTCAGGCTCCAAGAGGCAAGTTCTCTTTGTAGCAGGATTTCAGAGACTGGAGGAAACGCTGAATTTTACCGACTGATGTGATCATTGTGTTACACAAACCCCATCTGAGAGAACCGTTTAGCGACGGCGTAAAGGCAAAATTCAGCCTAAAAATCAAGAAACAAGGAGTCAGACTCCCCCGGGGCTCTCACTACTTTGCAGCTCAACTGATGGTTTAACCCTTAGTTCTGACATGCCCTTTCTTTTTTTAATCACTTTTTTTTTTCCCAAAAAAAGAAGAGTAAGCCTAAAAGGAAACGTTACATGGAATGATTACAAAGCAGGCTGGCTGGGCAATCTGCTCCTTAACAGAGACCGGGACCATTTACCTGCCAGATGGCCGTAAGGCAACAGAAAACGCATCTGATGCTGCTTGTGATAGTCCTGGCCAAACACCACATGACTGGGTTCCAAATATTTTCCTGGTGTGGAATGTTTGTAAACCATTCTCTCTCGCTGCTGCCAAGCTCCAGGAACGCTCTCCAGGACAGTTTTAGTCCTTAACTAAAAAAATATCCCCACGCTATTAAGAATTATTGCAGAGAAAAGATCTCAGGGACTCTGTCCTAATGCAATGGCTGTCACCCATTGCCACATAGCATGTACAGTGTTTATTTTCATTCTCCAAGCACAGGATTTTATAGCTCTAATTATCTCATTTTCTCAGAGTACAAACAATTCAATTTTTATTCATCGAGGTCAACATTTTTGTTGCAGTCTTCCTCTGGGTTCTTCTCTTCCCTTTACAACTTGCTATGAGCTACAAATACAACAGATTTATGCTATCAAAATACCTGCTGGGGTAGAGATTTATTTATAAATTGTATTTTCAAATGAACATAGCTCAAACGTGGCAATAGGAAAATGGACAGCTAGAGGAAACGATGTCTTAGCTCCATTCCCATTCTCCATATCCTTTAAAAAAGCAGCTTTTCAACCGTGCAACCTCATCTTAAAAGGTTTTTGTGCAAGAATTTTCACCAAAATCTGGAAGGCTTCAAGAAGAAATGTTCAAACCAAGCAGACTCTGGAAGCTGGAGCACTTCATGGTCAGCTGGCCATGAAATCCTGCTCTGGCCACAGGCTCCAGCGTGCAACCTCTCTGTTTTCCATCTCTTTTAAAGGGCAGGAGGGTGGGAAGGCTGCGTCTGAGCATTTATTAAGGAAGAGAGTAAGGTCCTGGACTTTTTCCCTTCTTAGACATCCCTTCCCCTGTTTCTGCTCTGCCTGGAGCGAGCCGTAGTGCCTTCAGCCCGTCCTGTGCTCCTCACAAAACACAGACAGAGGGTTAAACCCTTCCTCCATCCCCCCCAGCCGGGGTCTGCAGAGGAAGGAGCTGCTGAAAGCCTGGTGACAGGAAAAGGTCAGGAGCAGCGTATTATAGGCTGTATGTTTGGATTAGCCCACAATAGCTAAATAAACTGATTTAATGTCTAATGACATTTTCAAACAATAGCTAATAAAATCATCCCAAGTATGCAGGGACAAAAGACGCCCAGAGACACCAGAATAGGTCTCTCACCCAAGCAATGACCTCACTGAATTGCAGCAGTTTGGCCACTCAAATTACAGGCCAAACATAAAGGAGCCCAAGTTAAAAGAAAACCCTACTAAGTAGAAAAGACACAAATACTCCTGCCTTGCCCATTATGATCACTCTCATCCGTATGCCACTGCCAGGTTTTGTCCTACGTGTTTAGCAGGGAACCATGTTTTTGAAACAGGATCACGGTCTTTTCAAAATGGATAAATAAAAGCCGTGCTACTGCAGTGAATCACAGGCTCCGAGCACTTTTGGAAAGCTCCTCTGAATTAGCTGGGTTAGCAGGTCTGAGGGATTTTTGCTAAAAACCATACGAGGATCCCAAGTCACGTCCGCAGGGAAGGAGCTGGGACGGAGCCAGGTGCCACCACTCCCTCTCCAAGCCCTGGTTCCCACCATTCCTGCTCCCATCGGGATGGAAATAGAATCATAGGAATGGTTAGAGTTGGAAGGGACCTTAAAGATCATCCAGTTCCACCCCCTGCCCTGGGCAGGGACACCTCCCACCACACCAGGTTGCTCCAAGCCCCATCCAACTTGGCCTTGAACCCCTCCAGGGATGGGGCAGCCACAGCTTCTCTGGGCAACCTGGGCCAGGCT
>JAOXNH010000067.1:1952617-1963500 GCA_028566575.1 Bartramia longicauda
TCTCACCACCCTCACACCAAAGAAGTTCTTCCCCACATCTCAGCTCAATCTCCCCTCTTTCAGTTTAAAACCTTTCCCTCTCATCCTATGGCTCCCCTCCCTGATCCTGAGTCCCTCCCCAGCTCTCCCGTAGCCCCTTTTAGGTCACACACCGGTCCCAGCTCCAGGAATTCACTCCAAGGCCCCATAATGGGGTGCTCCTTTGAGGTCTGGGGTGGAGATGGGCCTGGGAAAGCTCAGCCCCAGGTGTCCCTCAGTGGTGGCACATTCAGCCACCACAGCTGGTGTCACCAGAGCCCAGGTGCCCCCTGGAGAAGCTGGTTGGGGGTCCCAGAGATGCTGGTTCCAAAGGCTGAGGGTGGGATTAATGGAGCTGTGACACCGCTACAATTGTGGTCGCCTTTTTAAAGTTTTCCATCAAAGTTCTTACAATCCAAAATATTGTAGCAGATTAAAAACCGCAATGGACCAAAAGTTGTGCTCCTACAAAAGGCAACTAATCCCAAATTTGCAAATAAGTCTTGCTTACTTCAGCTGCTTTGCACCTTCAATTTCCGTTTTGTTTCAAGTAATTACCAAAGCATTTTCAGACATGTAATGACCAAACAGGAACTTGCTGAATACTCACACTTAGACAAAACACAAATAAACAGTCCCGAATGGATCCCATTAATATCACATCTTCCTCCTACGCTCCAACGGCAGCGCTGGAAAACAGGAACTGGCTGTGTTCTGTGCAAGGTCTTTGCCCACACCACCACCACCTCTTCACCATGGACCGTCTGTCCTCCGCTGAGAGTACCATCAGCTTGAGACAAAAGCCTACTGAGGAATAGTTCTGATAACCCTTTTCCATGAGTAACTACTCTTTGTAGGCAACCTGCACACGGGTAGCGAGGGCCCGAACGCACACCCACTAATTCCCTAATGCCACAGAGATGCTTCAGCGAAACCACTGCAGCTCGTAAAAATAATATCCTGGCAGCCACAGTCCTAAATAACTACTTCAACCTTGGGATTTGTTTCATCCAGACAAAGCACTAACTCTACCTAAGTTACTGCATAGGGCAGGCTTAAAAGATGAGCCTTTTGAAAGTCATTATATTGCTGAACTTACTGGTTTTTGTCTTATTTAGTTTCTGTAAGTAAAAAGTATTACCAGAATTGTCCATCAGTTCATATCAGATCTGTGCCAGGAACATCCACATCTCAAACCCATGGTCACATCATCACTTGAACCACTACAAATTATTCCGTAAACAAAAAATCTGCACTGCTCAGATACAACTTTCCTATTAAGAGTCACTTCTAATTATGAACTTTGGGGGGGTGTTAACGCCATGGAACAACCAGCAACCAGAACTGGGTTTGGGGGAGGATGGAAAGGGAACTGCCCTATTTCATTTGGCATATTCATCAAGCCAATAGCAACAGTATTCATCCGAAAATTAAGCGTGTGAGGAAACTCCCACGGCTTCCACCATCCCTGCTGCTTGGCGGAGGGAAAGGAAAGGTGCGGAGGGAAAAAATAACCCACTGCAGTAAACCTCAAACAGGCCTTTTCACCGCTTCACCCCATCCCCGTGCCAAGGCTCAGCACAGATTCCCACGGCTCTGCCATGAGAAATACCTGGGCAAGCTCTACAAGTGAGGATATCGTTAAAATTGGGACCTTTTTGGGTCAAAGCAACGAAGAGGAGACAACATTCTCCTCTGCCCCACCATCGCCCCGGATCAGCCCCGAGTGACGGTCACACAGCAGAACTGTGGAGGGGATTGTGGATCTTTACATTCAAAAAAAGCCCAGTAAAGAAAAAAAGAACATAAGAAACCACCATGCGGTGGGCGCTGCAGACCAAACCCCGCCATGGAGCGGCCCCGAGCAGTCGCCTCCATAAAACCCAGGGAGCAGCAGACTCGGAGGAGCCACGTTATTGCCCTCCGCTCTCCCCGGAGACCGAAGGAGAGTCCTGTTCCATCTCCCAACCTCGGCATTTTCCTCTTGCAAAAAGCCTGCACGGCAGAGTTTATGAGGTCTGAGTTTCAAAAGGAAAGCACGTTTCACCTCAAACTCTCTGCCCAGCTGTCACTGATATTGTATCACATGTAAATCAGCACAGTCTGGGGGGGTTGGCTCTGTGTTTCAAAATATAAACCATACACAAGGGCTTAACCAAACCAGTGATAAGCATAAAATATTACAGCCCATAAAAAAAAATAAAAGGAAAAAGCATAATCCTGGGCTGCCCCACATTGTGTCCTCATAGAAATACTGCTTCTGAGATTAAAGTAGTACCCGTTTATTTAACAGTTTGACCAATCCCCAACAATAGAGCATTTAATGGAAAATATTAACGAGGGACCTACAAACAGAGCCACGATGTTACACAGATTGTAAACAGAGACTTGGGGCTCGTTTTACTTTAATATAAGCAATAGAAGCTTAGCTAAAAGGAACAAAAATATAACTGAACTAGAAGTATAGCAGAGGAATTGATCAAAGTTAATCTAATTGGTCTTTAATCAAGAAAAAGAAGTTCTCAATGAAAGCGAGACACTTTGAATCTTCCTCTTCATAAAACACACAGCAAACCACGCTGTGAAATATTACTGCAAAGCAGCTAAAAGACACAGCAGTAACTAATTAACTAATTCATCACAATTAAGCTGCGTTTTCATTTATATTCCAAAAGCAGGTAAGCCAAAGGCCAACTTCAAAGCATCCAAAATGTCCCAACTGCTTTCCGCAGCGGCTTTGAAGGAGCAGGATGGCTGCTGGCCTTTGTGAGCCTCCATAAGCGTTTTTAACTACTCCAATCGCCACGATATTTGCAAATCTCTTTTCCCCTGCCCTTAGCAGAAGGCCTTCTACCCCTTTAGGGCTCCGTCAGCTGAACTTTTATGTCCTTTTTATTTTTTCTATAAATGCTAAAGCAGCGTGAAAAGGCAGCACCCTGTATTCCTCACGGCAGCGTCACATCCCTCAGGGATCTGATGTGCAGTCAGCCCATTTCAGCCAGAGCAGCAGCTTCTGGATTTCACCAGGAGCCGGGGCTGACTCTTCAAGGATGAAAAGAAGTTAATCAAACGCCTGGTCAAGGTGATTCATGTCAACATCTCTGTCTGTGGTCTGCACACACAGAATGATTCATTTCCACTTCTGTGTGCAGGAGCCGAGCATCAGATAAGAGTTTATCAGAATATTCTGCATATTTTCCAAAACAGCTCAAATATTTAACACTCATTTAAGAGAAGACAGGCTCCTAGGCTCCACTGACCCCCCCCCAGACTGGTTTACTGTTGGTATGAACCCCGTGTCCGTGTGGGCTGTGTAAGAACAACCAGTTATCAATCGTTACTGAGAAACTGGCTCTGGGACAAACTAATTACTCCTCAGGATCCCACCCATTAGCACAGGAGGAAGCAGACAGGGAAAATAAATTTATAATCCAGGCTCCATTCAGCTCCTGCAGTAACAAAACCTGCTCCAGAAGCTATGTTTTCTTCCCATGGTGGACAAGGTTTTTATAAATGCATGTCCTGATGGGGGACTGTAAGAAAACTTTAAAAACCTGTTTAAAAAAAACCAACCCAAACAAACAAACAAAACCCAACCCAGTAATTGCTGGCTGGCATGGGAATTGATACACTGCTATTAGTAAGCACTGGTATTTATTTCAGTGTCATTTATTTGGCTGTAGTCCCTGGAATTTGTACAACTCCTAACCACGGCTTCCCAAAATACCAAGGACTGGACCCCGTGGGCTAACGGGGGGAAAAGGGGGGCAACCTCCAGGTATAACTTCAGGTATGTTTTTGTAACGAGAGATTTGGGTTAAAGAGTCCTGGTTTACAAAGCCCTGGTTGATGGAGGTTCCGGAGTCCTTGGCACATTTCTTCCCCCAAACCCAAGCATCCTAGAGCAGAAAGCGTTAATGACCATCATTGGATTTGGGAGTTTGACAGAAGGACTATTCCATACATAGAGGTGCAATGAGGAGCCTAGTATGAGAATCGGTAGACAATTTTGGTGAATAAGTGGTAAAAGCTCCTGTCACTGCTAAGGCGGAGCGGGGAATAGCACAGGATGAGCAATAGATGGACAAATCACAGACTCACAGAATGATATGGGGTTGGAAGGGACCTCTAGAGATCATCCAGTCCAACTCCCTGCCACAGCAGGTCCACCCAGAGCAGGTCCCACAGGAACATGTCCAGGGGGGTCTGAACATCTCCAGAGAAGGAGACTCCACCACCTCCCTGGGCAGCCTCTTCCAGGGCTCTGCCACCCTCACAGGAAAGGAACTCCTCCTCATGTTTAGATGGAACTTCCCGTGTTCCAGTTTGTGCCCATTCCCTCTTGTCCTGTCCCTGGGCACCACTGAGAAAAGACTGGCCCCATCCTCCTGACACCCACCCTTTAAGTGTTTATAGGTCTTGATCAGATCCCCCCTCAGTCTTCTCTTCTCCAGACTAAAAAGCCCCAAATCCCTCAGCCTTTCCTCATCAGAGAGATGTTCTGGTCCCCTCATCACCTTTGTAGCCTCTGCTGTGCCCTCTCCAGCAGTTCCCTGTCCTTCTTGAACTGGGGAGCCCAGAACTGAACACAGTGCTCCAGATGGGGCCTCCCCAGGGCAGAGAGAGGGGGAGGATGACCTCAGACCTCCTTCATACCACTACGATGCCTCTTAATTAACTTCAAGCCCATGGTAAAGGAAAAACCCTACTCCAAATCTCGCAGCCTAACAATAGCCACCCTTAGATCAGCATTAATACTGTGCTTGCCCTTCTAAAACGTTCAAGTAAAATACTTCACTCAGACATTATAAATGCAATATACTAAGATGCAATCAGTAAATATGAAAGTTCATCCAAGAGGCAGTAAGAAAATGGTATTTCCTTCACCAAGCAATAGAAATTAAAAGCTGAGAACAAGATGTCTCCGAGTTTTGCTGACAATTATCAGCAAGATATCTGTTTATCTCCAACGGATGTGACAAATTTTGAAGCCATTTCAGCCTTTAGTGCAACTCTGCCGGGGGCCGATTTTCCCCCTCTGAACTCCAAACCCAAAGCAGTTTTATGCTCCTTCTTATAAACGTTATCTGAGAAAGAACCATGTCAATATTTCTGCGTTTACTGGAAACCCTGCAGTCCCAGTCCGTTTCACAAGAGCTTCCTACCCAGCCGACGCGATGTCCTGTTGATCCCTCACCGGGTCAGCTTTCACTGCTCTTTCAGATAGGAAATGGCATTATATTAGAGTTTCCAGGAAAACCACCATCTGTGCCTCCTGTCAGTCTTCCCTACTGGCAGCAAAACCTCCCCGGGGAATGGTTTCGTGCTGCCAAACCCCCGGCAGCCTCCCCTGTCACAAGCCCTTGGGCCGGGGCAAAGCCAACAAACAGCGGGTGACGGGAAGAGCTGCTGTTCCCACCCGGCCAACGCGCTCCTGACGCTCTGTCCCCGGGATAATTCACTCTGCGATACCTAGAACAGGGATAATTTGCATTAATTGAGATTGGCGAGAGGTTGTCTTTACTGGAGGGGACCAGAAGCCCAACGTCCAGCTCTTGGACATTCCCTGCCTGGAACCTGAGCAACTCCAGAATGCTGGAAATGCAGAGATCCAGCCTCTTGCCATCTCCCGAGAGGTGCAAACAGATTATTTGCACCTCTATAATAACAGATTATTATTAGGTTACCTGATCTAAACAAAGAAATTAGCTAAGCAGAGACATTTACACTAGAACTGTCATGTAATTATTTTTTTTCTCAAATATTAAAAAGGCCTTAGCTGAGAATTTTAAATTCGTCTCCATGATCTGATGATCTTGGCACAAAAAAAAAAAGAAAAAAGAAAATATAAACATTTTTTCCCCACTGACTTGTTGTTTTACAGTTTAAGTGTCTGTAGACACTGGGGGAAAACCCCCTATGGATAAACATTGATGATTACCATCTAAGAGAGATCCCTCAATGCAATCTCCCTCCTCATGTATTCAATTCCTTACGTCAGAAATCGTGTGGAATGAAGCAGGAGGGGGCAACAGCCGGATGGCAAAGGGCTTTTTTTTATTTTATTATTGTTCTGCTGCTCCTAAAGCAAGCTCGTACTACAGAGGGAATGGGTTGAGAGGACCAAGACCCGAGCCTAAGGAGGAGGGTGAATGAGCGGGAGCCAGGAGCCTGCTCTTCCCACCACCCCTCATCCAGGCCGGCAGACTCCCTGGCTCTTGTTTTTCCATTTCTACTCTTAAAACATCCAAGACAGGGTTATATCCAACGCTGCTTTATACATCAATTATTCCTGTAATTCGGTCATGGCTCCTTTCACATTTCATTGTGCTGAATTAACCACGTTATAAAATGGAACCGATATAAATTATAAACGTCCCACCCGTCAAACTGGTCAACGGTTGCACCACAGAGACACAAATGACAGGGTTGGAAGGGGCCTGTTTTTCAGCCCAGCACCCAGTATCAAGCAGGATTTTCCTCTCCACTAATGCTAAAAGCATTTTATCTGAGCCGTATCATTATATTATAAACAGCAGCAACGCAGCAACTGCCTAAGGAAAGCAGATCCTGACACCCACTTGCATTTTTCCCCCCTCGCATCCATCCAACCTGGGCGATCGAGTTTTGCTTTTCCCTGTATCCAGCCGAGAAGGTGGCAAACCTTAAAAATATGTCCTTTTCCCCAGATTGTGAAGTAGCAGCAGCATCACCTTCACTCTCTCTCATTTAAGACCTCAGAGCATGTTCCCCCTCGGGTACAACTCCCTGCAGCTCGGCTATTTCCCAGAAATATCAATCATCCATTATTTAAAGTTTTAAGCATTAATCCATAAGTAAGAATTTAACACGTCACTTCCAAGAAGCCCCTTTCAAGCCCCAATAAGCAGCTGACAATGTACCAAAATCCAGGTCGATGCCACGCTTGTGGCCGAGCTCTCCGGGTTGGAGAGTCCTCTCCCTGGCAACTGCTGTATTGGCTTCATAGGGCTTCTAACGAAATTACAGCTCGTGAAAAAACATGTATTGAGAGCTGAGATAATTAGATAAGAGCTATTTCACATATAGACAGTAAAAAAGCAAGTAGAGAAATCATTTCTTGGCTAAAACAAAAAAATCAGGAGATGGTGCTACAGCTGGATAAGGGCTCGGGAGGGTTTTTTTTTAAGTCAAATAAAATAATCAGAGCGTAGACGGGTGGTGCTTGGAACCAGTCACCGTCCTGCTCTGCCACTTGGTGCTCTTTTATGAATGAAAAAGGCTGAAAAAGCCTGGCTGCAGCTACGGGCTCGGAAACACAACGAAGCAGCACTTGGTATTTTCTCACTGAAGTTCATCTTACACCACCTTTTCTAAAACAATCTTCGCCACCAAGCGGTCCTCTCTTTTTGTGAGGCGTTTTAAGGAGCTCTCCTTAAGTGCTTCATGCAAATTTTTAATCTAAATAAAACCACCTCCAACTTTTTAGGACCTGCAAAGACACTGGCTTGCGGCCAAGCGTCAGAATTCTAGGAGTACTTTTCCTCCCATCCCTCTCCTGCTTTGCTCTTTCCTCGGGGAACTCAATGATCAAAGTCCTCGTGAGGTTTTAAGGCAGCAAAGCCTCGATGCCAGGGTTTGTACCACGCAGTTATCCACAGCACACACGGAATTCCCACCCCTGGACTATGCACCAAATGGAAATTTCCTGCCATTTTCTGCCATCTGCAGTGGTTTTACGATATTCGCAAGGAATCATTAAATACAAACCAAGAAGCACAGACCTTGGCAAAAAAAACCCCAACTCGCAGTCGGAGTACCCCAACCCAAACGCAGGGGCCATTTCCAGCATTTCCCTGGGATTTATTCCATAAACACCTGCTTCATTTTTAATTAGGGGATTTTTTCTTCAGTGTTCATTTGCTATGGAATGGCACCTCCGAGCCTCTAAATATAAGACAAGTTATTTTGAAAAAGTAAGGCAGCTCTCAGTTCTGGTTGATGGTGTCGGTCACAAACATCCTGTGAAGGCAATAACTTCAGGTCATTGATCTGAGGAGTTTCCACATAAACGGCAGAACCACCACGGCACAAAATCCAGCATGGGATAAAGGAGCACCCTACAGTTCAGGAAATGACCAGTTTTAAAGGTGATGGGAATATTCACACTCGCATCCATCAATTGTGAGTGACACGCAAATTACCTGAGGATAATCAACTTTTTAAAAAAGGGAACAGACAGGAATCCCTAAAACCATCACAAAGTGAGGCTCAGGCTGTAACGCTTTTCCACAACTCTGCAATAATCTCCAAATTCAACGTAAATGCTTGGAAACTTCCCTTCCGAGCTCATTTCATGCCCTGGGAAGCCATTCCTTCCCTACAAGCACCTGGGCACTTCCTAGTACAGAAATTTTTAAGTGCTGCTTGTTTAGGACACGCGGCCGATAAAAATGAAATGGGGGCGCTACGCGTCCCCCTCCCGGGTTAAAAATAAACCCCGTGCTCTTGACCCAGAGGTGTCCATGGCACTGGCGGGGATGGATGGCCCTCTCCCCTGTCCCCGCAGGACCCCGGCGCAGGTGACAGCACCAAAACAACCCTGCCTGCCCCGGAGCCCGGGTATTTTCAGTCCTAAATCTGAAACCCAGCGCCAGCCAGAGCGGCTGTAACTGGGGAAGGGAGGAGCCTGCGCCGGCCAGAAACTTGGGACTCTCTTGGGGAGGAAAAACAAGTGCCGTTGAGGGCAGGGCAGCGGAGAGGCTGCCCCGCAGCCCAGCACCATGTTCTCCAGCGGCAACGAGCCAGGAACTCCGGCTCGGCTCAGTGGCCGGGAATCGCGGCTCGGCCGAGGCGAGGGGCTCCAGCAGCGCCCGGGAATGTAAAAACCCGAATTGCAGGTAGGAAGGAGGGTGGGCAGCAGGGCCGGGCGGGGGGAGAGGAGGCTGGGGAGCCAGCGGCGTTTGACTCTCGACTGTGATTTTTAACCTGATAAAAAGCGTGAGAGCAGCCAAGAGCCCGGGAGCGCTGGGGAGGGTAAACAGGGACCGCAGCCATCCCGGGGCCGAGAAACTGCTTCCGAGAGAGAAAGGGGTTGGTTCAGATCCACGGACTCAAACTGCGGCGTCTGAAACATCCTAGGGACGTACCTAGAACTGCCCTAAAAATGAGAAAAGACGGGGCTGGGGAGGCAACGCTGAGCTGGGCACACACAGGGGGGCAGTGCCGCCGCAGGCGAGAGGCAACTAAAACCAGGAGATTTCTACATTAGAGGCAAGAGTACCTCATCTGGTAATTTAGAAATCGTCAACAAAACTCCTTCAGGAAATACTTTTAATTTGGATTTTATTTTTGCTCCTGTCAGAGGTAAGTTTTGTCATTTCCTGAGATTTCACTGTTACATAGTATTGTCTCCCACTTCTAGCGCTAAAATAGAAATATTTTATTAAGGCTATATTTTATTAAGGCTAATATTTTATATAAGGCTATAGAATTGCCTTATTTAACTGCATTTAGAGGACGCAAAGAAAAAAAAAAGAAAGGGGGGTAATTACTACAAATACTTGTGAAAGCAGTCATGCCCCTGCTCTATAAAACATAAAGAGTGGTAGCAAAGACTGCGAGACTATCCCGGCAGGTGTTCCGTGGCTGATGTAACTCACTCTGGAGCAACCAAAGGGATGTGCTCCAGGAGAGACCTCCCCCCTCGGTGGCTGTATCCCCGCCTGGCCTTACTCACCCTCACGCTCTCTCTAATCCATATATTTGCAATACCCGGTTCCAGTCTGCTGCCCTGCTTCAATCAGGTCATAGCAGCTCCAGGAGATGTAATTTATTTGCCTTTCACCGTGCAAAACAGCTTTTTTAAAGTTAAAAAAAAAAAACAAACCAACAAACTCAATCTTTCTTAAAAACTTCAAACCACAGATGCTTCCTGACAATAAACCCCGGGGTGTTTGCAGTGCTCACAAATAGGATGAGGGTTGAAAGACAATCTAAAGCTATTGTTCTTCCTACACGTACGCAATACTACAGGTAAAGAACTGAGGGGAAACAAAAAAAGTAAGGTTTTCTTTCCACAAAGATGAAAGAAAACTTCATAAACAAGAGAAGTGTGTCGTGTGCTGCTGCCACAGCAGTCGCTTATCTGAGGAAACCCAGCGCGTGACAGCGGAATGAAAATTCGCTCGCCCAGATAAAACACCCGTGTTTTTACTGGTGTGTTTCTGGCACACGAAAGAAATGTGATGGGGAATTAAAAAAATGGAAGTTGACACGATTCTGGACCAAATTTTGCCCAGTGGCTGAGGGGTGAAAGGGTTAGTGCTGGGGAGATGCAGGCACGTATCCCCCCCCGCCCCGCGGGGTGTCGTCTCCCCACGTGGTTCCCGGGGTACAGCGTGTTGTCGAGTAACATCCAGTTCAGTTGCACAATGTTTGTTGTGGATGGGATTAAATCTCAGTTCTCCCTCTGGAAGGAATGCAGGTACGTGCAGGAACGCCAGGGTGCCGGGAGGGGAGCACACAAAGGGTGTCGGGGAGGGGGGGACACAGGGAAATCACCGGCAGAAAGTCCACACCTTCCCAGAAAGGGGCTGGGAGGAATAAAAACCACTGTCCCCGTAAGGCTGGGGATGTTTCCAGTTGTACCTCAGAGATTATCTCTTAGTTCTGCATTTTGGAAAGGGACTCTTCATGCCTGCTTTGAAGTTCACCCATTCCAGTTGAAACGTTATCTCTTCACTGACGATAAGGCAGAGATAAAGCTGGACGAGGGCTGCTGGTGCTAGCACGCTCTTCAAAGAATTCGAGCTATTTTGAGAGGAAATGATAGCTAATTCTTGCCTTTTTGGAAAGTCAGGCTGCCCTGATATTAGGTTCCCCCG
>JAOXNH010000067.1:2009052-2026299 GCA_028566575.1 Bartramia longicauda
GATGGGGATGGTGGTGGGATGGGATGGGATGGGATGGGATGGGATGTGGATGGTGGTGAGGGGGATGGTGGTGAGGGTGGAGTTGCCGGGTTGCCCTCATGTCATCCCCCAGGGAGACGCCAGCTCAGGCCTGGGAGCAGTGGGAAAGATGTTTCCCTCAGATGTTGCGCTGTTCGTCTGCTGACGGTCACATCCTCGGATTGCATCTTCCTTCTCCCTGCCAGCAGAACCTGCCCCTTGGGTCACCCTCGATGCAGATCCCGGTGGTCTCAAGACCAGGGAGAGCCTGAGCCGTGGGTGCTCCTTTCAGCGCTCGGATGTACCCGCTGGTCGATGCAGCCACGTAGCTTCTGCCACCGGGGTCCTTTGGCCGGGGGCCTGTGGTTGAAAGGATTTCCCTTGCTGGAGCTGAGCCAGTTACCTGGTGTCTACCAGGGCGGTGGGGGGCAGCCGGAGCACGGCATTCCCACCCCCTCTCTCCTCTAATGGGTGGGTTTGAGAGCTGGGGACGAGGGAGAGCGTTAAAAAGAAGGAGAAAACAGCAATAAGTATCCAGGAAGTGACAGTTACGTGAGGTCCTTCACTCCGTTACGCATCCATACATCAGCCCCACTCTACTATTTACACAAAACTCAAGAACTTGGGACATGCCAAGAGAATCCCTTGCAGGATGGGTTTTCTCACACGGAGCACCCACACAGCGCCCGGGAGGAGCTGGGATCCCAGTGCCCACCCCGGGAAGGCTTGCCAAAACCCGGCTGGGCAAGCTGGGAAGAGAGGAAGAGGCTGGTGGCTTCGCTGGCTGGTGCCACCCTGCGGAGCGGAGAGCCGCTGGGAGAGGGATCATCCATTGTGGTGGGGAAGGGAGGAGTTTGCGTAGGGATAACAACAGAAATGGCTCTGCGCAGATTAGAGGCTCTTAAGGAAGACTGCAAATCCCAAGTCTAGAAACCCACACAGTGCAGGCAGCCGTCTTAATAGAAACGAGGATTAGAAATTAGCCGAGGTCTTTAGCGCTATTTTTAGAAGGTTGCTCCTGACAGGTTAGGCTGCTGAGAGCCGGAGGAAAGTGCCGAACCCCGTATTACTCGGGAAAGGATCAGAGGGTGTGATTAGAGGCTGGCTAGCTTAGCGACAAGGGGGATAGGTGGGTTAGAACCGATTCGGGAGGAATTAGCAAGGGAAATTGCTTGAGAAGCAGAATTTGATTAGGGGCAGCCAACATGGATTTATGAAAGGAAAGCCGTGTGTAACGAACTTGCTGGAGTCTGGAGGAGGCACCGTTCCCCAGCAGCCCGGGGTTTCATACAACCTGATCTGCAAATGGCCTTTGCCACCGGAGTGGTGACACCGGGTGGGATGGATGGGAGTCACCTGCCTCCCTCCTCTCTGCACCGTTTCTCCGCCTCCTCTTTCTCCTTCCATCCATTTTACTCCTTTTCTATTTTTTTTTTTGGAGGAGGAGGGCTATTGCTTTTTTCCTCTGTCTTGTGGTTCTGCTCTTTGTCCTTCCCTTCCTCTCCCATGGGTCCTGGGATTGTCTCTTGGTGGCTCTATGAGGGGGTCAAACACCACCATCCACCCCACCTCACCAGCTCGGACTGCCTTAGGATCCACCCTGCATCCTAAAGGAGGAAAGGAACACCCCTGAAGAGGATCACAGCCTTCCTCTCCTTCATGGATGTTTGGGCCTTCAAACAGGGCCCCCAAGAGCTACTATTTTGGAGGAGGCTTGAATTGCTCTGCAGAAAACAGGAAATCCTCTGGCAGCCTCAGACCTGCACACCATCATCCTCCAGTATGGCCAGTCCAGCCCAGTGGAGGCCAAGCACAGAGGAACAATGGCCAAGGGACACTTGACCTGGCTGAAGGGACCGTTACAGTGCCCTGACGAGAGAGAGGAGATCTTCAAAGGCCTTCCCTATCCCAGTTGCACGGCTGGAGACAGTCCCTGCTGCTTTTGATGCCATGGCAGACACAACGGAAAACCCAAATGGGACAGTGGCTTCATGTCCAGCCCACAAGTACATCGTGGGATGGCAGGGGGACAGTGGTTCTGCATCGCTGCCAGTGATGGACACAGCACGAATGGGGAGCCAGGGATACAGCTGGCTCCATCCCACCTCTAGGACAAGGCTGTCCCCCTCCCACCAAGGTGCTTTAGGACAGGACATGCAGCACAGAGATGCCGGTGGCTGAGACAGCCAGGTTCACCCACCTCCTCTCCACCTTGTGCGCCCCAAACTCCTCCTGGCACCATCCAGCAGACGCATCCCTGGGGTCCCCAGGGCCACCCCATCTGTGCTCCTTCTGCTCCATCCAGGAGCATCCTGCTCGCAGCTCCCACGGCGGAGCCACGGCTGCAGCATTACCATTGGGGTGACCCCAGCTCACATTCACCTCCTCCGGGGTCTCTGAACTCCGATCCCATCCTCCCGCTTCCCAGCTCATAATTCCGTACCAGGCTTTTAAAACTGAATTTTATTTTTATTGCGGTGACCCTGTGGTGCTGCCAGATCCCTCTGTGGAGGAGAAGTGACATCTCCATTACATAGCCCAGATAAGTGTCTTAAAGAGACCACACACAAAGGAAACCTAATGGTACCTATTTTTATGAGGTTTATTACAGGAGGGGAGGGAAAGCGGAGCGGCCTCCCCACAGGATACTCCGCTAACAGCAGCAGGCAGAGAGGAGAGATCTGCGGAGGCGGATCGGTTTTCCAAGAATATTAGCTACTGCTGCTCTAAAATTAGAGTCTAGGGAGAGCAGACAGGTTGACATAATTGAAAGGGCTGTCTTAGGGGATGACATAGTTAAACGAGCCCGTGATCAGCTTGAGAGTGACAGCTCAGCGACTTCTTCTAATCCCCGGAGGGGCACTGAGTTGCGAGGCTGTGATTTAACCAGTCCTGGATCTTATCTTGCGATGATGTCAATATTATCACAACCCATTTTCTAAGGAGATGCCTCCAAAATCACTGTACATGAACCAACTGGTTTTACAGGCACGATCCTGCTGCAGCTTCGCCCTGCAAAGCCCACGGTTGATGGAAAAGCTCCTCTGCTGCCCTTCTTCCATAGCCGGTCCTGTCCCCGCGGGCTGGGCTGCAGGGGCAGGCCCACAAACAGGATTAAGGGCCTCATTTCGGGATGGAGCTGAAAAATGTCCTTGAGCCGCCCATTTTATTCAACATAATTTAATATCAAACACAAACTAACAAAGTTAGAGGTGAAATATAATAGCAAGAACCCCATAAAAAGTAACCTAATCTGTAAGATAAATAGACAACACTTTAGCCTGGGGAGATAGCAAATAAAAGAGAAATATGAGCAGAGCCATTCTCAATTCATAAGTAACTTTAAAGAGAAATAATGAAGATGAGTTCTCCAACTTTTAATGTCCTAAGATTCTTCTCAACGAAAAAAGGGCATTTTTAATGTTTTCCTCACGCCCTCTCACAAGGCAGGTGTCTCCAGCCGAGGGCCCTGGATCATTCCCACACAAGCAGACACCCATCGGTTTGGGAACGGTTCGGAGGGACCATCCTGCCATTCCTGGTGGGGTGGGAGATGGTGGGGATGGAATTTATCTCCACCCTCGTGCTGGTGGAGCCTCTCGGTTGCCTTTGGTGGCCACCTCCCGCTGCCTTGTTTCAGGTCCAAAACTCGGAGCACCCACTGCTTCCCCAGCAGCATCAGCCTGCCTTTTATTATTTTAATTTATATTTTTTCTAGCCATTTTTTTTGTTAGTGCCCAGTTTAACTTCAAAGTCTGGGATTTTCCAAGCAGCCTAACGCATTTAGGCACCTAAATCCCACTGAGTTTCAAGGGTGTATCAGCCCTTGGGCTCCTTGGCAAATCCTTGCTGAGAGCCTGAGGGCTCATCGCCGCAGCCCCCGCCGCTGCCGGATTTACACAGATCCCGTTGTGCCAGCGGGAGCTCTCCTCTGCCACAGGAGAGCCTCTGGTTTAAAAAAAAAATCCCTTCCTAAATGAAGAAGTAAACTGGAAAGGGCCTCCTCTGATGGATAATTGTTGGTAATACATACCTGTTGGAGAATGTTAAATTCTCTCCTTGGGTTATACTTAAAAAAATAAATAAAAGCTTTGCTTTGTAGACTGAACTTCTTCAATTAAAGAGACCGAGTGCTCCTAATCCCCAGCCTTCAGCCCTCCAGGGGAAAGCTCAGATTTGGTGATTTAGGGGTAAAGCCCACCCCACCTCCCGCTGCCTCCGGTACCCGTCATATCTCCAACCCCCTTTGAGAGAAGCATCCTTTTAAAGAAGAGGCTTTTTCTTCTTCAGTGAAGTCACTGTACAGGAGGAACAAAAAGCCAGCAGAACCAAGCCACGTGCTTTGCTGTTTGGGGACATCCCAACCCAAAAGGAGGGATTACAGCCGGCAGAGGGATGGGTACAGAGCTCCAAAAAGGCTGTCTCAAAGGGTGGGAAACCTTCAACAGCCTTTCTAATAATAGTGGAAAAATAAATCCCTTATCAGGTGATTCCTGGTCACGGATCAAACACTGGTGTCTTACAATGTCAGCTCCCAATACCTGGCAGAAAACAGATTAGGGGTCTCCGTGGCAGAATTCCCTGGGATAACAACTGGATTTTTTGTTGGGTCCACACCACAAACGGCACAACAGGACCCAGTCCATGAGCACTGAACCCCAGGTTTCCAGGCACTAACACGATGCCATCAAGCAGCAAGGAAAGTTAGACCCAAAGCCTCCTTATTCGTTGCATGGCTGGTTTTGAATTAAAGCATTTCACTGAAAACTGGGACTCTCTCCTTGAGTACTTCAACCCATGGTGATTTAACAGCAGTGCAAAACCTCAGCGTGCTCTTTATTTTTCCTTTTTTTTCTTTTTATGTGGATCAACAGAGCTATCCTCCTTTCCTGTTTTGTAGCACTAAGAAATAAACCCACACCCTCATAAGTGGGGTTTTGGTTTATGCTGCAGGTGCAGAATGGGACCAAACCCATCCCTGGTGCGGAGGAGCGGGTCTCCTGAGGGTTAACAGGGGAGGGTGGTCAGGGGAGTCCTGGTAGAGATTGGGAGCCAGAGGGAAAAGGATAGATCCAGGTGGGGGGAACAGCTGAGCAGGGGAGGAGAACCCCTTAATGCATGGATCCCATAGATCCCAGCCCTAAAGAAATCGTCTCCAAAAGCGATGGCTCTGAGCTGGACAACATGAGTTTGGGTCATACCCTGCTCTGCTGATGCTGTTCAGACTAGAGGGTCAGACAACAGTTTTAGCTATTATTTCCCTTATTTTTCCAGAGGGTCCCTCACCCATTGGTCCCAACCACCCATTTCCTGGTGGCCTTTACCAGCCAACGGTGCAGCCGTGTCCCTGGAGGCACCAGGCAGCCCTGGGAGGTGGTGGAGCACCCACAGGGTGATGCTCCCCTTGGAGAGACGTCCATCCCACAAGGACAAGGATGTGTGACACTCGGAGCTGCATGCCACGAGGTGGCACCATGTCACTGCTAAGCCGCACGGCGGGGTCACCTCTGTGGCCAAGGAGCTTCTGCAGGACCCTGCTCACCTGCCAGGACTTGGGCCTCCGAGCAGCCCCATCGCTAAAATCCCCCCACTGAGCTGCTGGTTTTGGTTTTGTTTTTTAAATTAATTGGACAGCTCTCCCTGCTGTAAGACCCAGCTGAGGGAGGAGGTGGTGCCACTGCCCCATCCCATGGATGTCCCATTCTGGGCTCCCCAGTTGAAGAAAGACAAGGAACTACTGGGGAGAGTCCAACGGAGGCTACGAAGATGATCAAGGGACTGGAGCATCTCCCTGCTGAGGAAAGGCTGAGATACCTGGGGCTGTGTAACCTGGAGAAGAGGAGACTGAGAGGGTGCCTCATCGATGCCAATCAATATCTAAAGGGCGCTGGTGAGGATGGTGGGGACCTGGAGGAGGAGGAGGAGGAGAGCTGCCTCCTGTCTGCCAGGAGCAGACATCCTCGCAGGATCCTCGCAGCCCCACAGCAGCCAGTTTGTGCTTGGGGCAGGAGCTGGGCTCATCAGCACCCACCTACCAGGCTAAAAACCTGGAATTTACCAGATGTAGGGACTGCCAAATGAGGAGGATGGAGATAACACCTAAGTACGATGAGAAAGCCTGAGAGATGAGCAGCAAGGGCCGGAAAAAGAGAGTTTTGACCAAAATGTTCCTCAAGGAAACCCTGCATGGCCCCACAGTGCAGTGGGTGACAGTCCCCAACCCAAAGAACCTGCCCAACACCCAGTTAGTGTCTTGCTCAGGCTGCTGAGCTCCTGATTGCTGGGTTTCCACAGCCTGACCCAGTTCCTGAGGTCCTTCAGCACAGCCCTGCAGCTCAATGTCCTGTTCTGCTCGGGAGGAACAGCCTCAGGACCTGCCTGTCCCCACCACCCTGCCCTGACCTCTGCTGACACAGACCTAATGTTGGCATCAGGAGTTGTTCAGATGCTCCGTGGAAATCAAAGTGACTGCTGCACCCGAGTCCCACCCGGCGAAGGAAACACAAGTACAAACCACAGGAACCTACGAGCAGAAAATTCCCAGTGGAAGGAAAGGAAAATTCAGCGGAGGAAGAGTTTCTGTGCACACCGAGGAAGCTGCAAGAAGCTCCTTCGGCTCTCGCTTTACAACATGGAGCAACCAGCCAAAAAAATGTGTGCTTCTTTCTGACGGGGGACGGGAGGGAGCTGCTGGGAGGGAGCTGCTCGGAGGGAGCTCCGCTGTGCCGGAGTAACAGGGAGAGGGATAACACCTGCATTATTCCTGACACAACGCTTTGCGGCTGAACAGTACATTTGCCAATTCAATTTATTCCAACAAGTTCCTTGGGAAGACAGCAAAGTAAATCCAGGTGGCAATTACCGAATTCCGACTCGGCCCCGGGCTCGGGGAAACAAAGGGGCAAGATATGAGAGAAACAGCAAGTTTTGCTGGAAATCCCACAACCGCAGAATCCTAAGAGCCTTTAATCACCTGCTTACTGGTATTCAGCCAAAAAACAACCCCACAAACCCCATGTCATTGGGCAAGGAGACAGAGCAGCGTTGCAACCGCTCTGCTGTGGCTCTTGGCACTTTGGAATGTCTTTACTACAAAAATTAAATGCTTCTTTGCTTTCTGTTGAAAGCACAGCAGTGTTTGGGCTCCACGGCCCGTTGCAGTGACGTGTAACTGAAGAATAAGTATATTCCATAGTCATCAAGACTGATGGAGTCCCACGTCCCGCTGTGTCCCATCCTGTCTAACCGTACTGCGGGCAGAGAGGGTGGATGCTGCCCACAAGCTTGGATGAACTGTCTAACCAGCTCAAAGCCTGGTTAGATGCCTTCAGGCAAGGGCTGAGCCTCATCAGATCCCAGACCCTCTTTCCCAGCACATCAGCAAGGACACAAGCCCACAGCCCAGGGCTGGTCCTGTGCTGGGACACAGCTCCAAGAGCCTGGGTGGCTGGAGGGAGAGAAAAAGCAGCCGGGAACCTCCACGTCGGCTCTGGATGTGCAAGAAAGAAACTTCTGTTGCAGAAGCCCAGCCGTGGAAAATTCCCTCTTACTGGAGCCTGCAAACCCCACAGCATGAGCTTCCCACACCCCATTCTCAGCCCAGATCCTGCCCAGAGCCCCCCCAGATCCTGCTTCATCTCTCCATCCCCCTCCATCCCCCAGGGCGGCTCTCGCTCCTCTCCCAGCAAAGCAATTATCACCCAGGCCCAATTTGGCCCCAGATGTAGAATTAGGTTAAGCCAAAAGGTGGCAGCATCTTATTCAGTATCGATTTTGCATGAATATTTCTCCTATTGGCCATTTTCCTTTCTAATCATAGAATGTGAGTTTGTAAATTAGAGAGGGGGAGAGGAAATGCATTGCAACCTCTGGCAAACTGATGTTTTTGCAGCGAGAGTAAACTTTTTTCTGATGGCAGATAATTGAAGGGAGCAAGCATCAGATAAAATTCATGAAGATTTGGACCTACTGGAATAAGACAAATGATATTTAACGTTCGGAGTTGTAAAGTAATTACCCTGGGCTCCGATATAATGAATACATAGACGCGGTAAATGGAGTTTGGCTGACCCCGTGCCTCTGGCATGGTGCTGCGCAGGGCCCTGCAGAGGCCAGGAGATGGAGAGGGGACATTCCCTCAGTACAGGGGGACACCTCGGGTTGGTGTCACCCTCAGAAACACCCCTGCTTGGGAGGGAAGGAAGGAGCTGCCTCCCACATCGGCAGCAGAGCCCTGAGCCCTGCTGCTGGGAGTCATCACCCCCAGCCCTTCTACACCACCACTCTTCATCCATCCATGCCTCCCAGCAGTGATCGGCTGCTGCGGGTTCTCCAGCAAACCCACAGCCTCCTGTTCTCACCTTCCAGTCAGTGGCCATCTCCACCTCCCATCGAGGTCTTCCCCCAGCATCCATCACCACCTCACATCCGTCTCTTCCCTCGGCACCCAAGAGAACAGCCAACAAAGAGGAAGGTGACCCACTCCCTGGGGTGGTCACTGCCCTTTACCCAGGGGGGACTGGCCCCTGAGGGGATGGGCACCCCAACCAGAGCTTGATGCCACTGCCATGGGACAGCAGCAGACCTCCCACCTCAGAGGGAAGCTGCGGATCGACGGTAACACCCAAAAACCAGAGAGTACCAGCCCCCACCCAGCTGCAACTCCACTCCCACCAGCTGAAAAAGATCAGGAGATGCTTCTCATCAACTGAGGAACCACCTTGTCTCCCCTTTTAAAGCCCTGCCTCCATCAGCCCTGTGGTGGACCTTTCACCTGCCAGGTCATCTTCATTGTGTGTTGCATCTCATTGAGCTTCTTGGCATAGCCAGACCTCAGGGAATTGAAAAAAAGAAGAAAAGGGAAAAAAGGCTGGCACTTTTCAAAGGAGGATGTCAGTGCAAGTCCCCTGGTAAGGTATCTGCAGCTCTGAAATGCTTCCAATGCCGGCACCAAACGTTGGTAACTGCTTGGCAAGTGCATCCTACTGTCAGGGAGAGAACGTGCTCAAACACCCGCCGAGCTGGGAGGTCCCAACCCGGCCCTTCTCCGGGGCTCCTCAAGCACCATCTCACAACCAGAAGCCAACAACAGGTCTGGTTCCTGCTCCACCACCAGCTCTCCCACCGCTCACCCGCCTCTGTCCCTTCGCAGAAGTTGCTTAGAAATGCAGCAGCAATTATGCAGGCTTTAGTATTAAAAAATGCACGTGGATCTGAAAGCAAACACGAAGCTGCTGCTGCTGTAACGCTAGCTTTGAGCTGTCTGCAGTCCCTAGAAATTCTCAGTGGGATGTTTGAGAAGGATGTATATGCGTTGACAACATTAAATGATCCATGGCTCAAGGACAGAATTGAAACCATACATCTACTTCCTACCGGCGCTCAGCACTGGGAGAGTGTTTTTCTTCAACTAAGCACGGAAGGCCGGGCACCTCGTCCTCCCCGGAAAGGCAGGGATGGCTCGGGGAACAGAAGGTGCACACACACGCACACCACCTAACAGAGCTCCAGTGAAAAGGGAGAGAGACACATGGACACCATCAGCGGGGAAAGGGGAAAAAAACCCCACGTTGTTGTGGCTGCACCATCTTTGAGGGAAATTGAGCATGTCACTTCAGCACATCACCCTCTGCTCCGCACCTCCCGGAGAGGCAGCGCCGCTCGCACGCATCCACCCAACATCTGGCGGGAGGGCCAGGAGGGGCAGGATGCTGCAGGATTCGCCGGGGGTAAAAAATGGACCTGTTCTGCCTTCCGTGTCCCCGAGTGCCACCCGGGACACCTGGGTGCCACCCATGCCACAGCAGCCAGAGCCCGCCAGCAGCGAGGCACCTAGCGCTTGGAAGCCACGGCCCTGGCCGTAGGCAAAAATTCCCAAGGAGAAGGGAAAACCGGCAGACAGCAAGGAGGATTAGGTGGTTCCCCAAGGAACAGGAGAGACGCTGTGAGATTGCATCGCTGCCCGTTTCAGCGGGGCGATTAGGTGGCATTTGATGCTGGGAGGATGCTTT
The DNA here is from genome assembly GCA_028566575.1 of Bartramia longicauda. Classification (NCBI taxonomy): domain Eukaryota; kingdom Metazoa; phylum Chordata; class Aves; order Charadriiformes; family Scolopacidae; genus Bartramia; species Bartramia longicauda. Next base: position 2,019,081 of record JAOXNH010000067.1, read on the forward strand.
CTGGCAGGATATTTTGCCAGCGTTAGCCCAGCCATTAAGAGGAGATGGTGGGAAGTCACATTTCCCCAGATACGGTAAAGCCGGGCTCCTTGTGACTGAGGTTTCCTTGTCCCAAAATCCAGTCTTGCCATGGCCAGCACCCTGGAAGCCCTCTCCTCGCTCCCCCTCCCACAGCTGGTCCCTGATGCTCTCCGGCTCTCGCTGCTGTGAGACACGTGGAGGAAACCTCCCTCCCTCCCTGGCCCTCCAACCCCGGTCCCTGACTCAGGCCCTGGTTTCCATCATTTCCACTATTACCAAACCAAAGGGTATTTCTTTGCTCCTTCCTTGATGCCGAATGTTTATTTAATAGGCTGGCCAGCTTCAATTAGGTCTGTGATTACTCACAGATGACAGCTCCAGCATAACAATGTTTACTCTCAAACTCCATCTCCAAGTGTAGCCTGTGATATATTTAAGGAGAAGGTATAAAACCATTAATGCTGAAATAGCTCTACCTGCGGGAGTGACGTTTCTTTTTCAACCCAAAGTGCTGACAACCAGGCAAAAATGTCCCAGGGATATCAACCCCCTTCACCTGGAGGTGTAGTCACCCCGGTGAAAGCCTCATCTGGTTGAGTTCTCCAGGTGTCTCTGCCTTATCCCTGACACGTGGAACTCCTTGCTACAGGATTTGTATTCTCTAAGGTTTAACAGCTGCTCAGTGCATTTCCAGGTCTGTTTGGATGAAGGCCCTGGATGCTCTGTTTGTGAAGCTCCACGGATGGTGGCTGGAGGTGAAATGCGGCATCTTTGGGTCAGATGTGTCCCCCCACTGCACACCTAAGGTGCTTGGAGTGCCTTGGTAGGAGGATGTGTTGCAAAGGAAATATCCAAAGCCATTACCCAGACATGATTTTACTTCTTGGGAAAAGAAAATGGGAATTCCTGGTCTCTGTGGCTCTGAAAATTGCATTTTTAGACCCCCAAGTCTATGTCCTTGTGGGGGACCCAGCCTGACAGCCCTTATAAACCTGGAACCCAAACTGTTATCTGGGAAAGGAGCGAGGAGAGGTGGCTGTGGGGTGGCTCAAAGGCAGAGGATGGCTCTCCTCCATCCCACCAGCCAAGGGGACTGGACAGGCTGTGCAAAAGCACCCCTAGGAAAGAGGTCTTGTAGTGAGAACAGCTTCTGTAGATCCCCAGCAGGTTAATCAGCTGCTTGGAGTCTCGTTAGTGCCAAACACTCTAATCAAGAGGTGGTGGCTGGGTGCGAAGCCAGGCTTGCCAACGGCTGGGTGCACCAGGCAGAGTGTCCAGCTCCTGCCCAGGACACAGCCTGGTCCTCTCCGAGCCCTCCAGACCCACTGGGATGGCCCCAGTCTGGCCATTGCCCCAGAGAGGGAATGAAAAGCGAAGGTTTAGGAGGGATAGGAAACTTCCCGGCTTTAATTCACTGAACTCTTTTGTTTCAGCCACATTTAATATCTTAGGAATTACGAGTGGCGGGGACCTGGGTGAGCCGAAGGAGAAGGCGTGATCTGTGAGGCCAATTAAGAGGCCGATGGCACACGGTGAAACGGGAGCCCCTCGGGGGAGGCCAAGGTTACATAAATAAGCGTGTGAAGGAGCTGCACTGAATCTGCAGACACTCAGCCACCAGTGATGCCCCTTTGAGTCTGGGAAAATTAAATATAAATAATAAATGTTTAACCACACAGCAAATAAATACAATGAGGCACCTTTAAAAATTATACTAATAAACACCGAGCTGTTGTCCTTCTGCCCAGGGTGGCTGTCTTCTGCATAGCGGAGACAAAGAGCGCGACAGAGGGGGCTGTGTTTGGGGGGCTCTGTTCAGCTGGGTTGTCTTCACCCCCACTCTGCCATCCTTGGGATGAACCCCGGGCCAGCACGGAATAAAACACCCAGCAAAACTGGAAATAATATAGTGCCAGGCTCACCCAGTGGATGCCAGGGCCCCCCAAACCAGATGCGGCTCACCTCTGCCTGTGTCATCCCAATAGGCTTCTTCTGGGAACCTGGGAGCAGGATCCTGGGGCTCGGAGGAGAAGCCCAGAGCTTCCTTGTGATGACACAAACGTTCATCAGGAGCTGCCGGGTCCCTGGAATTGCTCTGGGTCAGCACTCGCTTTACACTAAGAGCTCTGCTTCTCGCCTTCCCCGTTTTTACTGCTTCCCTGGAAGAAGGGCAAAAACGAAATGGAGATATAAAAGCTAAAGGGGTCATTTATAGTTAAGCACATCGGGATGGGAGAGAGAGAATAAAGCGGAGAGAAGGGCTCAGCCGGGGGCCTTCGGGGACTTGTTCTCGGGCACTGGCACAGCCTTTACCGGGTCGCTGGAAGGGTCTGTGCTCTGTGGCAGAGCTCAGCCCCGGGCTGTGCGTCACCGGGCGGGATGTGGTGTGGTGTGTGTCAGCGCCTCACCATCCCTAAACCCAGGCTGCTCCCGCTCGTGCCGGGATGCAGAGTTCATGGGCGACTTCCATGTGGGTGGCCAAAGCAACTGGTTCAAAGCTGAGGGGGGGGTACAGCAGGGAGAGCGCTGGATTAAATGCCTATGGAGTCCCTTTGCTATGATGTAATTTCATTCCTCCCCAAATTCTGCAGGGAAGGAGCAGGGCAAAAGGCCTTCCTTGCTGTGATTAGACATTCCCGGGCAGTTTAATTATAGTCTGCAGCTTCTTAACCGCTTGTGCAATAAACCCACAGAGAGCTGCCATCCCACTGTAGTTACCGCTCTCTGTTCTTCCCTGCCCCTGGGATTTGGTTCCACAATTTACCAGAGGACACTGGAGCCAAACTCTCCGTGGGGCTGCGCTGGCTGTCAGCGGGGAGCTTGTGCCAGAACTAAGTGTGTCCCTCTCCTTGGGTTGACTCAGAGGCAGCTGAGGCTGGTGTTTGGGTTTCTCCAGACCCGTGGCTTCCGAGCACCTCTGGGGTTGATGAGCCCCCACATCTCCCTGGTCTCTAACGGCTTCAGATTCCCACCTCCGAGCAACTGCAACCTGCTCTCAGCAAAACCTCGGTCCTGGACACAGCACCAGGTGCAGGAATCACCCCATTCTGGTGACGAAGGTGGTACCCAGAGCTCAGTGCTGGTTTGGACACTCGAGCACGGCCACAAATATTCTCCAGCCTTTACATCCTTTCTCCCTGTTAACTCCTGGCTTCATTAGACTAATTTGTTTCCAGGTTGGAGGATGAATAATGAGCCTCAGCCCGTGGGTGCATAATTAAGTTTTGATAGCGAATGCTGTTATCTAACCTTGTTTTGGTTTTTATCCTCAGTACCTGAATCACAGGTTTGAGATTTAGGGCTGCAGGTTTGCCTTCGCATTAAGCCCAGACCCCTACGTCTCCACGAGGGACAAGAGCGCTCCGCGTCTCCCCGGGCAGTGCCCAACGGTGACACCACAGGGTGTTGTTCCAGCCAGCTCCAGTCACCAGGGATAACAAGGGAAAGGGAAATCGTTAATGACAAAATGGCTTTTCCCCTGCCACAGTCTACACAACACACGGTCCCTGGTCCCTGATCTGTGTGGGGTCCCCACAATGATAACTCCTCCCCGGTGGGATGGCATAACCCGACGGCGAAGGTCACCTGGAGCATCTTGGTGGGTCCCACGATCCCACTGCCTTTCCTCATGCGGTATCCAAACTCCATCTGGAATTTTCTGGTCCTCTCAGATGCAGTTGCCTTTGTTTCTGCAATTACAATACCTGCCTGCAAACTCCCCAGCTTGTCCCCGTGCCACTGAGCCCCTCAAGTCTCTCCTTGGCATTACTTGGCCATCAAGATCTCCATGCCCTGGGTCTCTCCTCTTGCCAGTCATTCTCTCCAGCCTTCCCATTGTTCTTTTCAGCGCTGCAGGGATCCCATCAGCCTTTTCCACTGATCTTTTTGGCCTCTCGCTGCTCCTGCCATTGTCAAGAGGGTTTTCCGTAATTCCCTGTCTACGGGGGTGGTTTTAGGGATAAGAAACGAGAGCAATTCCCGGGTACCTAAAGGATGTTCTCCGGGCTAAGGAGCAGGTCTCACAGCCTCCGCTCCTGCTCCGGGTGGGAGCCGAGGCGCTGCGGTGGCAGGCGAGGAGCCCGAGCAGGTACTTAGTACAAATGTTAATAGCGTCATTGTTTATACTGTAGGATTGGAAAGGGTCTCCTGGGTCATCTGGGGCATTGCCCTTCAGTAACTCAGTCCGTGCTCAAACTATCCCAAGGGTATTTTTAGTCGATTCATGAATCCTTTTAGGAATTCGGCCCGGCGACCTCCGTCAGCAAACGATTCTTTTGCCTAATTGACTTCACTTTCTGCATGCCCTGTTTTAACACCGCCTTTAAAGTTTGAGGCTTTTTCTTCCTCTCTCACTCTCACCCACTGCTCAGTTTCAGTACCGGTTTTTTTCCCCCATTCTGGCTTTTTTTATCTGTGTTACAGTTGTTCCGTGGCGCTCACTGACGAAGCCCCCTCGGCTGCAGGGCTGAGCCCCTCTGTGTGTGGTGAGATGGGCTCCACCAGGAGATGCTGTGCGTGGACCAGACGAGGGGACAAGGCTGGGAGATGATCCCAAGGGGTCTCCTTTACCCACCTCCAGCAGCAGAGCTGGGGACAAGTCACTGGGGCAGGCTACGTCTCGGCTCCCACCCTGCTGAGGAGCAGGTTGGAGGGTCCCCGTTTTCCTTGATGTCTTCAATTTTACTATCAAAATAATAGCAGATGGTGAAGGAAAAGGAAGAGGATTAAAGAGTGGGGTTTGTTAATAATTTTCTCTCAGTCGTTAGTATTCTTCCACTCCGTGCTGTGTCATCACTGCCTTGTTATTTGCAACGGAGCCAATTTTGAGCACGTCAAGAGGAAATTTTTTTGGTGGAATAAGGGGAAAGGCAATGAAGGCACAAGCCCAGCTGAAGAGGTTGTGTGCCTACGCTCACCCGTGGCCACTGTCCCTGCAGACCTGCCCGCTGTTGGCTTCTGCTGTGGTTGCTCCCTAATGAGCTTCATCAGAAGGAGCTGGAGTTAAACATGAAGCTTTTGGTAATCTGGCTTGATCCGCTTGGTGTCGGCTCTGGAGCATCCCCAGCAGCTCACCCAGAGGTGTAGCCTCCAGCAAGGGGTAGCACAGGGCTTCTCCCAGAATCAGCCCCTCATTGACCTGTCCTCCATTCATTTTCCTTTCCGTCTCCTCTGGTTTCGGTGAAAGGGCAAGGATTCACATCCCCCTGCAATGCACGGCTTTGGGTCAGCTGTGAAGTTATCAGAGGATTTACCCCCACACAACTTTGTGTGTGCAACTTTTCCGTACGGAGGGAGAAGGAGGGAGGAAGCCTGGAGCAGGCAATCTGAGGCAGCTGCTCAGATGGGATCCCGAATGACCTACATGAATCCTTGGGATCAGCCAGGCAGAATTTCTTCTGAATAAACTATGCAAAAGAGCAAGCTTCAGAAGACAATTCCTTTTTTGTTTTCCCAGGAATGCTACATTTTAGAGAAAAAAAAATTACTGTAAGATGAAGATGGTCCAATTTGATGAAGTCAGCAGAGCTGTGGGCAGGAGGAAGACCATGCTCTCCACGTCAGTCCCCAATTCACCATCGCAGCCAGCTGGTAAATATTTGCTTCTTCTGGTGACCAGCTGAAAGGTTCTCCCATCCCCACAATACCATTATCTTTGCAAATTACTTTTATTCTAGTGAAAAAGCAAAAACCTAAATCCTGGCTGTTTTTAATTGAAAACAAATGAGAAAAAAAAAAAAAAAAGGAAAAGGCTTTTACAGTAATAAAAGCAGGGAGCGGAGTTGGAATAAGTAGTTTCTAATTTTCTCCCAAATAATTTGATATTTAAAAAATTCTGCTAAGAGAGTATTTTTGTGTCACTGTATCCACCCTCTGCCTGGCAAACAGATCATATCGAGTGGATCCACAGGGCAGAGGTGAGGAGATCTTAACCCTTCCTCCTTCTCCAGCAGAAACCAAAGACTTTGCCGTGCCCCACGATACAGCCATGGTCTGGGCTGTTGGCATGGGACTAGGAACCCCAGGGCAAACCAGGGAGTGCCTGGATAGACCTAAGTGGTGCAAGTGACTCACATTTGGGAAAACAAGACCAGGATGCACAGGGTGAGGCACCAGGACAGAGCTCAGAGAGGTCCTGGGGCCTCCATCCTCAGGTGATGCTCAGCTCCACTGCCCGGCGCCACGGGCAGCCTGGTTTGACTTGGAACTTGGCCTTACCTGGAGCAGAGGTTTGTCCACAGCCCTCCAGCCCCTCCTTCCAGCCCCCATGTTTCTGGGGTTTCCAAACTGTGATGTTTCCATACCTTTGTTCCAGCTCAGGCTCCTTGTGGGCCACCAATAGCTCTTTGCAGGTGGCCCCCATGGCATTTGGTCTCCAAGCGGGACTGGGATCAGGCTCCCATGAGGAGAGCTCTCCCCACCCAGCACCAGCTCCCTCCCCCAGCACTCACTAACACCCGCTTCTCAAAGCACCTCAAGTTTTTCTGGAGGAGGAAGGGAGCATTAAAAGCCTTTCCAAATTATATAGAGGCCTTTGTTATTTTAAGAGACTTTCACTCCCCGCTCCTCCGTTTGACTTTGTTACCTGATGCTCAAGGAATGCATTTTCCCCTCTATTAAATGTTTTAACCGCGTGCGAGTTCCATCTTAACGTTAGCATCTTTAATGGCAGAATATTACCATATTAATTGCTATTGTGAACCAGAAGATACTTATATCATCCAGGCTTTCATTACCGTCATGGAGGGATTTTTCCTACTGAGTCAAAAGTGACCACTTTCCTTAATCCCCTATTTAAAAGCCCTGCGATTCCTCCTGACATCCCTAGGACGAGGGTGGGCAGCGTGTTGTTTTTTTTTTCCCAGGGACCAACTTGGAATTAAAGGCATTAATTTCCCAAGGAACCCCAGCCCCCTTCCCAACCTGCTGCGGGTTTCTCGGCCGTCGGGTGGCGGGGCAGTTAGTTTTAAAGCAATTAAGAGACAGCCACCCCCCTAAACCCCCCCAGGCCTCCCCTGCCCGTGGCGGGGAAGGGAGGACAAGGGGGAATTAGCCGGGAGAACAATAGGGATTCAATAAAGCCCGGATCAGGTTGCAGCCCTTTTGTCGCCGGGACTCGTGCCGGGGGTTAATGGGGCAGAAGGAGATGGGAGAGGGGCGGCTGGGACACAAAGGCCAAAAAACACACGAGCTCCGAGGG